>OZ024710.1:5165173-5586222 GCA_964016945.1 Microplitis deprimator | reverse complement strand
CAAATTATAATAAACAAAAAATTATCAAATCACCGCGAGGCCATTGTCATTATCGCGTAAGTAAGGTCAAGCTTGGATTAAATATATACGAAAGTTAATTATAATTATCATTTTCTCTATTTTAAAATTTAAATCAATCCATTTTACGTTAACATTAATTAATGAAACATGAGACATAGAAATTAGATATTATAAATAATTTCAAATGCATATTTTTATTTTTTAATACATAATATACATATAAAACAAAATAACTTTATAAAAGCAATATTTTCTCGAGTAGTAAATAGATATAAATTATCGCATTATTAATTTCATATCTAACGTGAAAATTAATTTTTTCAACAGAAGAAAATCATTATTTATTTACACTATTTCGAATAAATAATATCAGCATACCCTAACATAAACTTTGGTTTCTTCAATTAGGAAAATTATTTTTAAGGAAATTTTCAAATTTTCGCGCCAAAAATGTATGAGATTGATAATTTTTTATAGAGTAATTTCTTGTAGTAAAAATATACAATCTTTCGGAAATTTTTTTTCTCTCGAAAATAAAATTTATCCATGACAATGAATTTATATATTTTCATATATAAATATACAATAATGATAAATAATAATAACATTAGATATGACCATGACTAATGTATCATTTAATTTATTCAGTACACTTGTAATATAAAGGTCAGAAGGTCAAAGACATTTCTTTAGTTTATTCCCCCTTTTACTTCATTATATATTCATATATATATATATATAATAGACTATATAAAATATTTAGAGAAAATAATCAAGCTGAAAGTACACGCCTTTAAAAATTTTAAAAATAATAAATCATTTGATAATGTAAAAAAAAACTGATGCGCTTATTGCGACAACAGTTTATCGTTATGTTAATGAATAAGTGATAGAATTAACGATAATAAAAGTTAAAACATTCCTTGACTTTCTCTTTTAGTTTAAAATAAAATAATTATTGATAACAAAACTATCACTCTTATTCAATATTTTTTTGGAATAAACAACCTATTGTTTTTATTTATTAATTCAATAAGTAATAAATTCAAATTCAATGTTTATAAATAACTACATCAATAACGATAAGTAATTTTTTAATACATAATTTAAAAAAGATACAAATAAATTTATTACTTTAAAATTAAACAATTTTTATTCATATTCAATGAATATGAAACCGGTTACATAACCCAATCGAGCACAATAAAAATATTGAGAGCAAATTGTTATCAATATTATTTTTACATACATAAAAAAATTATTACTTAAAAACCGTAAATAAAAATAATTAAAATTATTATTTTTATTTTTAGATTAGTATCTAAAATTGCAGATAAATAAAAACTAATGTTTCCGTGGTCTTTGAATCTCTTGCGCTTGAAATGGATTTAACATCAATTAATTACCGTATAATTATTCTATTACGAGAGCTATAATAATAACGCATTTGTCGGATGCAAAATTATAACAAGCGGCATGCAACATTTATAAACAAACTCACCGTTAATTTTTGATGTCACGTACAGTTACTACAGTGGCTGTTTATTCGGTACAGAGTTCGATTTCTAACTGATATAATTTTATTTTCATGAGTACCACACAAACTACCCCTATGATAAACCCGCATGCGCTACTGGTTTTACCCTCTACTACCAACCCTACACATTTTTATTACTTTAGGTCTCAGTCAACGACTCGTTAGATTTCGTCATTCAAATTTGCAAAAAATAAAAATTCATTCTATTCATTAAAATAAATTTTACCCCCTTTTTTTCAGTCAATTTCTACTCCAATTTTATTATATTTTTTAGTAAAATTAATTCTCATTTTTCTTTCATAAAATCAAATTTTACTCAAAATATTAAAAGAAAATTTTTTATTTAAAACCAATTAAATTTTATCAAACCACGCAAACTTGACAGTATGGTGATAAAATGTTAAAAATATTTAAAAAAAGTTACAATTTATGTTTTTTTTTATGCTATTATTCGTTATCATTGGACATGAATGCTCAAGGTCATGTGTCTGACGATGCCGCGAGGATTTTTGTATGTATGTATGACTAAATATATTAAATAGTACATACAATACACGTAAAATGCATACGTATTCATATGTGAGTTAAAGAGTTAAGTGTAGTTGCGAAGTATGGACGAGAGAAGAGAGAAGTAAAGAGCGCGTAAGTTGACAAGCCCCGAGCACGCCCTTCAAAATGACCAATCGCATCGCAACTACGTTTTCCTGCCGTCCGTCACGTACGTCTTGCCGACGAAATTCAATCGATAACAAACTTAAACTGTACAGAAACGCGTGACGTCATTCGTGGGGGCAAATATCCTTGCGACTTCTACCTGTTGAAATACACGCGTATTATTTCGTGTTGGCTGACGCAAATCTTCGAACTCTTAACGCTAAATATTTCGAGTTACTAATTACTGAAAACACTTTATCTATTTTTAACAACTAACGTAATTACTATTTAAAAAAAAAATTTTTAATGGTAATTACTTTGAGTAAAAATATCTATTTGTTGATTTTTTTTCGATTGCATCATTAATTTTTTACTGAAAAAAAAAATTTTTTTTCATTTATAAACCGCATTAATCTCACAAGACTTTTTTTGTTCCCACTGATCCTAAAAATCTATAAATATTTTAATATAAATTTTGCCGGGATTTCGTCATATTTTTAAATAGATTTTGGTGTGTAATTTTACAACTTTTTTTTTAGAATTATTAATGAGTTTATTGTTATATTTTATTTTTAATATTTCCAGTTGGTTACTCGCATTCTTTTATAATGTAGATAAATAAATTTAAATCGTTGAAGTAACAAAAGTAATCGAGTTCAAGGTTATTGTGCAGTATATGCGTTCAAAAAATATTATTATTATTATTATAAAAGTTTTTTCTCCGCCATTCTTATCTACGCAGTTACATTAGTGAAAAAAATTATCAGACCGTACTAAAGTCTTAATTTGATCAATAAACGTTGCTATTTATGTTGTAAAAAAAGTTTTTATTTTTTTTTCTTATATTTTTTTTATTAACGATTGTTGCTCGTAAAAGAAATTTCCTCCATAGATAATTCTAAAATAATTTAAAAAAATAAAAAGGCTTAGAAAAATTTAAAAAATCATTGTAAAAAAAAATGTATAAATTTGAAACCACAACAAATTTTTTTTTTGCATATTAAATTTTATCAAAATAAAAATTTTTAATTTCGGACGAGACAAAAAAAAATAATTGTGAAAAATAATAACATTTTTTGGAGTCGTAAATTTAAATACTGCAGAAATTCGCGACGAAATATTTTTTATTTTGATCTTGACGGTATTGCGTTAATTAATAAAAATAAATAAAATAAAAAAATACAAATAATTTTTTTTTACAAATAATAAATTTACTAGTTTTTACCAGCAACTGGGGGATTGTCATCGACATTGGCCGTTATATTAGTTGCGCAATAAGAGACCCATAATACAAATTTATTGAATGCAATGAGAAACAATACATACATATATAGATTAAACAATCTATATTTACTGACGTATACTTTGACACTTGTACTCATGAAATGAAATACTATTATTATTGACATGATCATGAAACTAATCACGACTTGGTTTAATATTATTAAAGGAAAACTACAATATGTAATCGAGATATTTCAGTGGAAAAATTTGAATTAAATTCTGACGTGCAAGTCATCTTCAATTATTAAATAAATCATCAATATACATATGTATATGACATATAATAAATCATCAATCAATAAGCCCCCCCAAGTTGCGAGGGTCAATTAGGACTATGATCTTCAATGAAGACAATTCTATGAAGACAATGATTTTAAATTTATAAAACCAAGTTTTATTTTTAATAGATAAAAAATAAAACGTTTAAACAAACTATTTAATTTGGATGGAAAAATTCAGGCAACTTTAATATATTTATGTGTGTAGTATAGACACAACCAAGATGTCTTGCAGCGATTGATAAAAATAAACAAACACACCTCCCAGATAAATCACGCGTCTTATTAAAAATATATCTATATATATTTATTTCCTGTCTCTTGATCATCATTCAAAGAGATTCCGTGTGCACCTGAATGACCTCTACAAGTCATGATCTTATTATGTTTTATATATTCTATATGCTTGACACGAGTTATAAACACGAGATTTTGTCTATATGTATAATTTTATTGCCAATTTATATTATTAAAAATATTTATATTATTTTGACAACCGATTTAAAATTTTTTACCAATTTTGGTTAACAAAAAGCTTTAACTTCGAAAAACTATTTGGAATTGAAAAAAAAATTCTTAAAATTTTGATTTTTAATTTTTTTCCCGCCGAAATTTAATTAATAAATTTTTTTTTCAACTCCAAATTCCTCTAGACTCCTTTTGTTTTATCATTTGAAATTTTTTGTTATCTTAACAACTATTATTTAATATTCTTCATACTAATCACCGGTGATAAATCTAGAAAAATTTGATAAAGATCGATACAAATTTTTAAATAAAATTAGTGAACTCACCGCTTTAGCAGATATAGGAAGTGTCGTATCACGTGCATAAATCGGAGCATCTAAATCAGTAACACTGCTACTGATACTCGCTCCTTTCGAATCATCTCTACCCGGTACTGTCAATGTTGTCGGTCTCAAAGGATGTGATTCAGCGATATATCCTTCCCCAAAGTCATCATCATCCCTGTCCATCGTCATAAGTTGGAAACCAACTGCATTCAAATAAATGAAAATTACTTATCAACCTTCTCCTTCATTATCAAAGTAAATTTCGGCAGCATACATATCACTTGAAAAAAAAAAAAAAAATCGATTATCAAAGAGATTAAACATTGATGTGGCAAGTTATAAATTAGTACACGAATAACTTTATGACGTATGAGCTTTCCCTGTCAAGAATTTGGCATGAGATCAAGGCTAGTAACCCTGTGACACTCCTCTAGCAGCTTACGATATCCCGATGATGTTTTGCTTGGCAGTTAATAATCATTGAGGTTACTTGCTTACAAATAAGTCCAACTCGCGTCCATGCATGACTGATAATTAAATATATCGGCTATACATATAATAAAGTCGAGTGTATAGACGAACATCCACCATCTCAGTATGTTATTATGCAAATACTCTGTTCTACTTTTATTAAAAGCTCTCAGTGCTGCTTCTGCTGGTAAAATATTTTAGGCCCACAAATTAATAAGTTTAATCAAAGACCTTAAACTTGCCAGCACAAAGATTAAACCTTCAATCATGTGAACTGTATTAAAGGTGTATGACCTCCAGCTCAACTTAGATTAAATGTACAAGCAATTATTTGAATTGCAAATTACAAAGTATTTTATTTTAGCATACAAATTAATTTATGAATTAAGTATTTTTAAAAATCATTTATTTGAAATTTTTTGAATAAAATTTAAGACGTCTTTGCATTGCACTGAAAAAAAATTAACTTTTGTAAAAACGATATTTCTTTCAGTAGTAAATCGATTAAAATTATCGCATTTTAATTCCATCTTCAAGTTAAAGAATCATTTTTTTGACAGACAAAAATCAAAATTTATTTACAGTACTCCAAAAAAAAAAACAGCATTTCGAGCTGAGCTCAGATTTCTTCGATTAATAAAATGATTTTTAATAAAATCCAATTTTTTTCACTAAAAATATACGAGAATCAAAAATCCTCTAGCTTAATTTTTTGTCAGAAAAAAATACATTATTTTTAAAAGTTATTTTTTCTCTCAGTGTATGTTAGACGATTAAAATTAAATGATAATAGTAAAAATAACAAAAACAATAATAATAATAATTTTACGTACGTTGGTTGTCTCTAAATGAGTGACTCATTGCTCTTAAACTTGATCTCTTCCCACGTTATCGAACAGATCGACCTATAAATATATATATACATACATATATGTATAAACATGTGATGCCGGTAATGTTAACATTATTTGTAATGTATAATAACAAAATTTTAAGTGACCGTTGAATATATAACGTCAGCAAGAACAATATTAACGCACGTGGCGTCGCACGAGTTTCGTCACGCATGTCTTGCAAAACATTTTTTTTCAATACACATTTTTAAAAATTGTAAGATTTATTTATTTAACATGTGTGATGTTAATTTATAAAAATTATTATCAATAGTAGAAATAATAAACAAATAAATAAATCCATCTGTTTAATCAAGAGACGAGACTGAAAATATGTAGATCAGTGTACGTCACTTAAAAATACCGTTTGTCGTTAAAATTAGCATTCCATTGCGTGTTTCAACAGGCGTAGGCTCTTGTGGACTTTTTTTTAAAATATTTATATTAAATACGAGCTAAAAATTAATCTGAAGAATAAGAAAATTCATTATTTGTAATCAATGTCCTTTTATTTATTTATTTACTTTTTTTTTTTTGAATTATTGGTGAGCTAGGGATCTACTATCGGGTATATATTTATAGCTATCGTATTGTTAATTATGTCTATAGTTAACGAGGCTAAATGAGAATAAAAATGGACTTGAACGTCTGCAGATAATCAGCACTGGATATTATTTATATTTATGTTCATATATATATTTAAATATATGTGTGTATGTATACAATATGGATATCCAATGACATAAACTTTCGTCATTACCTCCTCGTGGAGCCGTAAGTCGTCGAGACGCAACGTCACTGGCGATTTTAAAAAGACGCAGATGTTAAAAGCGATTTATAATAACGTTTTTTATTTTTATTTATTTATTTTTGAAACAAATACGATATTTTATTATCTTAAAATATCAACACTCGTGTAATCTTTCAGAAATAGACCCGTTAAAAAAAATAAATAAATAAAATACATGTATACATATATCTATATATTATTTATAAAAGACCGAGATAACATCAAAGTACAAAAAGACGAGCACCCGATTCTATTTCGGTAATGTTGAATGAAGTTTAAAGAATAAATAAAATAAAACGAACGAGTTAACGTTCAAATTCAAACGACGAGAATCTTTAATCCCCGATAATTTAAGATTTAAACTTAAGTTTGTACCCGCACCCACGGAATATGCTCTTGAGACTGAGCTTGAGGACGTCGTCGTCGTCGGCTAAGAGAAAACCTATTCACGATTCGTCGACGAGCACTGTTGGCTATCCGCAATACTAAAAGCTAGATTTAATTTTAACGTCCGACGTTGGACGTCGTCGTAACAATCAGACGAGCCTCCGCCTTTTTCCGCGTTATCCACATGTTCTATTGACTATTACAATAATAATAATAATAATAATAATAATAATAATAATAATAATAATAAAAATAATAACTTATTGTTACTGTATCTTCTTAGTTTAGTTCTTAGATAAATAGACAGATATATAAGATATATAAAAACTAGATGATCAATTGATTACTTGCTGAGTGTTACAATTGATTTCACCCTGTATTTATTACGTATGCCATTAAAATTTTTCTCGGTCATAATATTTACACTAATATTTATATAAAAGTATATATATATATATGTATATTAAAGAAGACTGAAAATTTTTTAAAGATACATTAGCGTGCGAGACTTAGTTATTACTCGCTAAATTTATTTCACGACTGACGCCACTACGTAATTGTACATTACACATTTTTAGTTTTTTTTTCTTTTTATTTATATTTTACTCTTATCGTTTTAATTTAATTATTAGAAAAGTCTATAGACTTAAGCCTGATGTAATTAATGTTAAATATATATGTGCATTAAAAGCATATAATTATAAATATATTGATGAATAAATTTAAAAGAAATGTGATTTGTAAATAACGCGAGTTGCGTCATCGTTTAAGGTGGGTCAGATGAACTCACTTTCATATTTGCATTTTAGCTACTTCTGTTACTGCTTAATTTTTTTTTTTATCTTGTAACGAGACAAAAAAAAAAAAGAAGAAGAGATAGAGGTAGAGTTAAAAAATATTATTTTAAGACGAGCGAAAATCCGCTGACGTGCGTTGAGTCACGTAACTACTATGGTTGAGATAGATTCCGATTTCATCAGGCGCAAGCTGGTAATTTAAACTGATAATCGATTACACTAATGTTAGAATTAAATAAATTATCAATTACAGAAATTTAAATAAAAAAAAAAAAATTTTTAATAATTACAACTTATTAATTGATCGATATTATTTATTATTTTTTTAAAATATACACAATAAATAATTTAGTGTATGAAAAAATAATACATATTAATGACAATTAATAAGATCAAAATAAATTAATTAAATTATCTATCTTGATCCTGTAATGAGTTATCAGCAAATATTTTATCTAACAGCTCATTGCACAACTGGACTTCATCGACAGCTTCTTCAGTTTTTAAATCTTTCAAATGCCTTTCTAATGTTGCTTTCAAACATAACTCGGGTCTCCGACACTCACGTAGTGCCGGTAAATTATTATTTGCCGTTAAACTATTCAAAATACTCAACAATGCATCCCTATTAAAAAAACAATTATTAGAAGTTTATTTAACAATTAAATAATTAACATAATACAGTCGAACTCCATTAGCTCGGATTCCATTATCTCGGAACATCCTCTCAATCTTGACTCCCATTACGAGCTACGCTCTCCCTCCCGATGTTATACGTTTATATATCTGTGTACATTTAAATATGCATCATTCATGTACATTTAATGTGCGCACACATAACTACTATAGAAATAAGTGCGTATTTTATATACGTATGTCCGCAAAAAATTCCGGTCCACTTTTTTGGTAGCGCTGTCATTATGCATTTACGTCTCACCCTGATAGTAATTGTATTAGTATTTTCGTGCACCCGGCCAATAGTTTACCTCTGTCTCACCCTCAGAAAAAAATGGGATTATTTTTGCTGTACTCGTAGAGTAAATGAGAATTTTAAAACAATTTTTCTCAGACGAATTAGAATTTTTAAAAATACGAAATTTTTAGCCCTCTAATTAGACGACTCTATTTTAAGTTTCCAGTGTTTGTCCATGAATTAAATTGGATTGAAAATCTGACGTTATCCTTTAAGGGAGAAAGAGCATCCGTTAAGACGCGTTTTCATTTGTTTGTCTATTCGCACTCAAGTGGATGAATGCTACTATCTTTGTTGCACTTGTACAGTAAATGGGAACTTTGTCTAAATTTTTCTCGTAAACAAATGGAAGCTATGAAAAAGTTAAAGTGCACTTCGCTAGTTGATAGAGTCAAGCATCGGATCTGTCTTTATTTTGCGTTTAGGGCTTTTATCTCAGAGAAAATCTTAGACAAAATTATCTGAAAACGGTTCTTAACTCGGAAATTCCAAGATATTTCCGCTCCTGTAGACTAACTGTCCGAGTTAATGGAGTCGACTGTAAATAAAAAAAATATTTAATATGTACCTAGTATCTCCAATTACATTATTCATAGCCAGTAATCCTGAGGCTTGTTCAATGATGCCCATTTTAATTAAACTTGATCTAATAGCATGTGCGTTATCTCTACTACATAAAGCAGACAATAAAAATGATGATTTAACTTGTAGCTTTTCAACGGGACTCTGCATCGCTCTTATTAATACTGAGTATCCGTCATTTACGTCCATATACTTCAGTGCTAATGCATTACCACGAACAATACCTAAAAAGGTCATTCAATGATATATTAATAAGTATAATAATAAGTAAATAAATATAAATGATATGATAGAAAAAAATAAAGCGTGGTAGGATAATTGTATTATGAATTAAATGAAGGCCGTATGGTAATCAATGTCTGAATAAGACATCAAGCTCTCAATCAAGGCGAGCATGTAATTCTAAAATTAGCAATTCAAAAAATTGTAACAGGATTTTAAAAATAAGTTACGTACAGGAAACAGCGTAAAGAGCCTTTATTTTAGCCTGATCCGAAGGGTCTGAGTCAACCATTCCCAATAAAATCGGCATCAAACCCATTTCTAATATTTTTTCTTGGCAGAATGGATTATTTTGAGTCAACTCAGCAATAACATCAGCAGTTTTCCACCTGATACTGTCGAATTGTGAATTCAAACAGGCTCCAATTACACCAAATCCTCCAATTTTATAAAAATCATTGGCTACATCAATACTGTCGACGTAACTTGCAATACATTCTAGTGCTGTTTCGTGTTCTACTGGATCATCTCCATCGCGTAGTTCCATCACGTTTGATAATATTTTAACTGACTTTTGTAACTCTTCAATTACATTCACTGTCAATGATTCCAAAGCTTTACTTAAAAATTCTTTTCTCTGCAATTAATAATTCAAATTTATTTCCAACATTATTAAAGTCGCGGGAAGAAGGATAAAAAAAAACATTAGAACCTGATCATTGGTAAACGTTCGACGTTTCGTCACTTTTATTGCGACCTCATCAATAATCAGATTCTAATGTTTTTTGTTCTCCCTGCGATTTTAAAGAAACTAAAAATTCTTGTTCGGAGACGATAAGATTTTCCATAGATATAAACTTTATTATAAATATTTAAATTAATAAAAATTCTAAATAATTTACCTCTTCATCTAAAGGCTGAAAAGATGATGGACGAGTTGTGTCTTGATTCTGTGCCTCCATAGCAAATCTTAGCAAACCATGCAAACTACTCGGTTGTCTTGGTTGATTTTCAGCTGGTACAGGTTCTGGTTGAGCTGGTGCTGCTTCAATAGACAGTGGCCTATTGCTGCTGGCATTGCCATTCGGTTTACTATCCATTTTGCTACTGCAATAATTAACAACACATTTATTAGTATCATGCTCTACTTAATATTTAAAAAATCAAGTAAAGAAAAAAGAAAAAGATTTTTTTTAAGGTTATAAACAAGATAATTTGTTTGTTTTTAATCATTTGTACCTAGTAACTTTATCTTTTGACTGAGAATGCGATACACCCATTTTTTATAAAAAAAAATTAAATGAACTGTCAAAATCAAGTAAAAGTAAAAGTAAAAAAATAAATAAATAAACTATAATTTTGACATTCAAATAATAGTGACAGATTAACAGAATAAGAACAACGATAAATATACAAACACGTACAATTTAAACGTTATTATATCAAATCCTTGATGACTTGTGAGAGTTCCAAGTTTAAAGTAAAAATTACACAATATCAATATTCTTTTGGCAATGGATATTATGAAGTACAAGTTAACAACTAATACAACCACGCTTTTAAAATCACTTAATAGTACTCTATCTATTCATACAAAATAATTTAATGACGCAAATAAATATACTCAGGTGTTTTTATATAAGTATCAGCGAACAATCTGGAATTTTCGAGACATCTAGCGTCCAAGTGACATAAAAAAATAAAAATAAAAATTTAAATCCACAATTATATCATCTGTTGATAAGTCGGGTATTTTTTAAATTTGAATTTCCCGCGTTATCGAAACCCAGCAAGTGCTGCCTCTGGTTAAAAACAAAGCAACTACGGATTCTGTCTATCGACCTGTCATCGGTGTCATAAAATATCCATTTGTACTGCATTTAAAAAGCTTATCACGAGTTGAATTAAATGTATGTAATATTAAATGCAGGTGACGTCGTCGGCAAAAGACCCCATTGCTACCAGGTGTGTGGTCCGAAGCATTTTATTATTATGGTAATTCAAGTAATCATGCTATTTTGTCAATGCACTTCCGTTGGCTACCCTCTGTTCTACTCCAACAAAAAAATTCCACAATAATATAAAATTAAATTTTGTAAAATAAATTTATAAATAAAAACGTAAACTTTCTCTTTAATTGTCGATACATTTTTCGCGCCAACTTTTATGACATACAATGACGATAAATAAACATTGGAATTAAAATAAATACCAGTCTTTTAATGAGTTAATTGTCAGTCATTTTAAACCCACGCTTTCATGCGCGCGCTTTTAGAAATCAAAAAAAAAATTTTTTTTTTTTGGATTCAATTTAGTGAAAAGTTTATCGATATGGTAAATTAATTGCACAAACGATGGGTGTTTAATACAAGTGTTTAATTTACATGTAAATTTAATACACATGTCTATATATGTATTTACATGCGCATGCGTATAAATATAATTAAAACGAGAGTGGGGGTTGAAGCCAAGCAACCGATTTTTCCCGCCGGGACGCAACAGTCTCCCGTTGGACTTGAGAGTATTTTTATGTCAGGTACAAGTTATTCATTCATTTACTCCAATAAAAAAAACATTTTTACACTGTATGTCAAGTAAAATAATTAATAATATAGTGGCGACAATGTGCGGGGTTTGAATTTTTATAAAATAATTTTTTAAAAAAATGGAAAAATTTCTGCGGCCATAAAAAAGGTAGGTAGCATTATAAGCGCGTCTATTTTATTGTGTAGACTATAAGTTGCATTACTATACTCTATAAGGAAACTAATTCAACTGGAAATACCATGGATGGGAAAACATCCCCCTGTATTTTACTTGAATTTCGAAACATCTGCGCGTATGTTATTTGTAGGATAAAATCTAATAACATGTTGATGATGATATATAATAGGTGGAGGCAGGATTACAGTGCAGTTGAGATTAGATGAAGATGAGGATGAGGATGAGGATGAAGATGAAAATGAGAGAATAGATGCCATGATTGATCTGTCACGATCAATCCACGTCGGTATTTTCTTTTGCTTAAATCCCCAGGGCTTTTCTTCCGATATGAGACTAAACTATTGACAGAAAATTGTTACTCCAGTCACTTGTAATTTAATGTTTATTAAAAGGATTCAATTAAAATGATATTTTACATCGGGAGTCAGCACTCGCGACCTTCGAATATTTAAAAAAAACATTTTTATTTCAAAAACAAGTTGATTTTTTTCTCGGTCGCGGGTCGCGGTGCATCATAAAGCCTCTTTAATCACTAAATCCTCTTTACGCTGCCCTAGTTTTTTTCCTCATATTTATAATTATTTACAATCACTTAAATTTTGCTTAATCTCGTAACTAAAAATAATTAATATAAATTTTTATGAAAGAAATTAAAATACGCAAATATTTAAATTTAAATTTGCAAATTGTGTAACACCTGTTTTTTAGGATATCGATTTGCTTGTACCACTCGGTTCTATCGTATTCAATTTTATTCAGTCACAACAAAATAAATCACTCCGCAATCTAGAAAAAAACAACAATTTTATTAATTACCAGTCACTAAATTATTTAAATTTCTATTAATTTACTAACAAATTAAAAATACCGTTCAATATAATTGTTCATTAACTACGATCTAGATATCCATCGTCCCAGTTATTAAGTAAATTTTTTATTAACGATACCGAATAACTTATCTCCGTTTTTTCGTTACGGTAAATTAAAATCCTTTAATTTTAAACAATATAAAAAATTTAAATAAATTACATATTTTTTATCTAACAAATTGTCTTTACTTCATCATCGTCTTTTATATCGACATGAATGCTCGTATCTTTACTCTTTAGTGAACTTGAATGAATACTATCACTATTTTCTGACACTCGATTTCGCATTGCGAACTGCACAAGTACCAACAGTTTCTACCATCCAATGAAAAGCAAACGGATAACAAATACCAAGAGTTTCACGATAACTCAATATGGATTTTTTTTTTATTTTTAATAAATAAAAATTTTTAACGATCGAAAAAAAAATATTCCCGGTGCTATTAGTCTTGATCTAACGGTGTCCTTTGCCCCTATTCTTTATTATTTTCTTTTTCTCCTTCTTCAGGTATCTCAGTATTATACAGTAGGTATATACATATATACATATATCCCTACTATAAGTACAGATGATCTCAATCGACCAAGACCAAGACCGAGAGCAAGAGCGAGTGTGTGATCCCAGTACGTGATGCAATTCTTTTAATTTTCTTTCTTCCTCATACATTTATTTTTATTATATTCCATCGCGGATCCTTTATACTTACTCTCTTTGTACTTACATATAACGATGTAACTCACATTATCTCTGTATATGGTAACTACACTCCTTACGTTAGAGTACATTTAGTTAAAGCATGATTTTATAATTTAAAATCCGTTATTTTATTCCAAACAATTTCACTCCGATCCGCCTCATGTTACTCCGCGTTAATTTATTTTTCGCCTCTACACCCAATTTATTAGTAATGTCCATAAAAAATCTCCATTGTGTTTTATATTTATGCAGCAATAAATTACTATTTTTATTATTCTTAAATTTACTTGCTTACTTTTGAATTTTAATATCAACATACAAAAATAAACATCAAGGGTTCAATGAACACTTGATGAGACTATTAGACAACAAAACCGTCTATTACTTTTCAAAATCAAACTAGAGTGACTTAAAAATAATTTCATTGAGTTTTACCACTGACAGATGACATACCCGTACTCTGTATTTACGGTCACGTGCAATGTCAATTATTTATATTTTTGTTAAAAAAAAATTGTAACCGGTTTCACGTCCCACGATCTTTTAAGATCAAAATTATAATAAAAAAAAAATATAAAAAATTTTACTCCATTTATATTTAAATATTTACTTTTCAATAGTCCAGACTAGACGACTTAAAACTTAAAAAGTCTTGTCTGCAAGTTCTTATTATGAAAAGTTGACAATTTTCGAGAGATCCTTCCATTTGTACTCGAAACTCCAGAGAATTTTTAAATACTCAAACAGAAAGTTTGCTTAGTTTTCGTCTTTTTCTTTGTCGTCTTTATACTCAGGTAAAAAAAAAAAAATCTCAACTAAAAAATCAATGACCGAAAATTTAAACAGTTACTTTAAAATGTCAGCTTGCCATTTTATTTTTTTTACTAAACACTTTTATGTTGTATATTATTATTATTATTATTATTATTATTATTATTATTATTATTATTATTATTATTATTATTATTATTATTATTATTATTATTATTATTATTATTATTATTATTATTGTATAGTATGTAACGCCATCGACAAGAATAGATGAAATGAGAATAATATATAAAAGTATGAGACCTGACCCTGAAATATAATAGACCAGTAATGCCTATAAAAATCCAACACCAAGATGATGTCAAGATTTAAAAAAACTCTCTCTTTCACTTCATCTCATTTATCCATATCCTCATCTTCTTTTCTTTTCATTAAATTTACTTGTCATTACTATTTTCAATTAATCATACAATAAAAATACTCGTTAAATCGATATTTAAATAATGAAATCCCTCTTTCACTTATTTATTGCAAAATAAAATTTTTAATGAGCAAAATAATAATAAATTAAATGAAAGTTATAAAGATAAATATTAAATAGCTATTCAAAATTTTATAATCCATATATTGTATTAACATAAACGGGTGAGTTATTTTAGCATACACTGATTCGCACACAGCAATTTGTACTAAATAATTTCCCCTATACATGATGATACTTAAACACTAACTTACTTGACGACAACGACTTCGTTAACCCAATTCTAGATCACTCTCAACTCGTCAGGGAATTTACTATTACATTAATAATAACAATAATATCATTATTATTATTATATTACTAATTTAATTAAACGCTTGAATTGAGTACTTTCATTTGAATAATTTCCCTGTAAAATCTCATCATCGTTATCAAAGTAAATTCAAGATTTATCTGCATTACTTATCACGCCAATTTAAAATAAATAAATTATAATTGCCTTTAATTTTTTTTAATCAATCAAGATTAATAGGATTTAAATTAATTGGCTTTAAAAACTCGAGGACATTAAATTTTAATTCGAACCTCTGTAAAAATAAAAAAAAATTTATATAAATATACACGGTGTTCATTACACTTGGAGATCAGATTAGATAATGACATCATCGTCCTAATTGAGAAATAGCAGTTTTGAATATATATTGACTCATAAATAAGTAAAAAAATAAAATAGTGGAAATAGAAATTAGTTTTAATTATCAGTTACAAGTGACAGAATGTGTGAAGTCAATAATCGTGTGTGGCTTCATGATAAATTTAATTAAGAATCAATTAAATTTTCTAGTCTAGTGTTTAGATTATTTAAATTTTATTACTCCCACGTATAGGAATGACAGTAAAGTTAGCGGACATCTGACAATTTTTTAAAACCTTGAAAGAATAAAATAAAAATAAAAAAATGCACATTTAGAAAATTCAAAAATAAGCAGATGCATTTTTTCAAATTTTATTATTTTAATTATTTAATTTTTTTAATATGTAATTAAATAATTGTCTTATGTCTGTTACATTTACACTCATCGTACAGGAGGTAAAAAAAACACAATTTTATTATTATTATCATACTGTATCTGTATATTTAATATTTAAATTAATATCATGATATCACTTGTATTTTTACCTCAACTCATAGCAACCCATCACTCACTCACTCACTCACCAGCTGAGTGTAAATTCTCAATAGGACATTATCATCGTCCTGATTGAATCTAATTCGCAGAATTTATTCCACATTAGTTTAACCTACTTAAAGTTGTATCAAACGTTATAAATAAATTTATAAATAATTCATTTGATTATAAATCAAATTAAAAAGTTATCGGTTTTTATCTTTTTATTAACTACTTATTTATCCATTTTTTCTATCCTCGTATATTTATACAGAGAAGATTATTCATTTAGATATTGAATATGTAATGTACGCTGACAATGAGTGAAAGTAAGTTAAATTTAAATGTGATGATAAAGAAATAAAATGTGAGATAAATAGTATACGTAGTAAAGTTTTATTTTGAGTTTCGTGCCAAGTGTGTCATCCTAAAGTCTTTCTCCGAACACTAACTGTATTATTAACTATTTGCACAAAAATTCACACGACAATTGTCTATTTTAAGCAGGAAATTTTTCGCAACTCAAATATCTATTGTTTAAAAAAATTTCGCGGGTTTTTTAAAATTTTCAAAAAATTATTTCGATCAAATGGAAAACATAAATGAATTTTTTTATGAGTTTATTAAATTAAAATTTTTCAAATAAATTTCAATGTAAAGTAACAGAAAATTTTATGTCGAAGGCTTAGGAAAAGTGAATTTTATTTAAATATTTTAAAAAGCATTAAATTTAAAAAAAAATTTTTTATTACCCGAGTAATTTTTTCAGCGGTTTGAAACCTGATAGTCTTGTAGATAAAAAAAATTTACAACCCTTACTTTCAAGAATAATAAAATAAAAAGCGAATACAAAGTAGCAAGTTGTATTTTTCCCTTTAAATATTAATAGTTTCGTGTTACTGTGTAAAGACTTAGCGACAGCTTTTTATGAAGAAGTAAATACATTTTTTTTTCTACATAAAATATAATATTCATAATATTATGGTCTACAGTGTATATATTTACGTAGACATATCATATGTGAGTATAAGTAGTTTATATAAGCCAGTACTACAACTATATAATGAAAGTGGGTTGATAGTAATGCGTACGCACATGCAAATTTACCCGAAACCGGAATCATATTCGCTGAAAAAAATGTACTGTAATTTCAGCACGAATATAGCGACTAAAAAAATCCACGAACAAATAACTTTATTCATCATATCTATAAATAAACAAATTAATAAACAAGTTATCATATAAATTACCAGAGTTGTAAGATATGAGTTAATGAAAACACGCAATATCGTAATAAATTAGTGTGTGATTTCAATCTGAACATTTGAAATCGTTACTGACAAGTTTTTTTTTATATTTTTATGTCTTTCTTTTTTTTCCATTTCAATTCTTCTCGGTCGCTACCTTTTATCTCGAGCATAAATCACAGGGTAAACATTTTCTAACTTATAATTATACTAAAATTTTGAAATTATCTCGAAACTTTTTTATTCGCCCTTAGGATTAAAATAAGCCGTCAGATATTTTTTTCATTAATTAAAATTCATATCTTCCCTTAATATAATTACAATTTAGGGTTTGCGGTCACTGCTTTTAGTTAAAAATAAATTAAAAAATTTCCTAGATATTTTTTATTACCACAGATTTAATTGTTTTCCTTATTGATCCCGACTTCCTGACATCGGGGCTTTGATATGACAGTAAAAAAATAAGCGATGAAGCTTCCGTTGTTATTTACACCTGAATATAAGCTAAGTGACATCGCATGTGGTTCGT
This sequence comes from Microplitis deprimator, assembly GCA_964016945.1. Lineage (NCBI taxonomy): Eukaryota > Metazoa > Arthropoda > Insecta > Hymenoptera > Braconidae > Microplitis > Microplitis deprimator. Next base: position 5,568,052 of record OZ024710.1, on the reverse strand, counting down.
TAACCTCTTCTCTATACCTATACTCGAGTTCCTTCCTCTTACTACACATCTCTCGTTGGAAACACTTGGCGCTGGTCATGCAGCAGCAGCTAAGCCGCGCACAATTATTTTCAACGTGAGATGATATCTAGTACACTAGCACTGCAACCACTTCCAACACCAAGAGTAATATAAATCAAGTCACTGATATTCACTGAAAGTATATTACACTTGCCAGCAATCACAGAAACAAATAAAATAATTCCATGTCCTAGAAAGATTAACAATAAAAAATTAATAGAGCCTTGAATTTTCACGACTTACCCAAGTGATTGTAAAATAAAAATACAATTAAAAATAAAATTAACAAAACCAACGGATGTGTTATGTCAGGCTGAAATTCCTGACCCTCCTGCAAGACAGGACGCTTTCATTAACGAGCAGTCCGTGTGTACACGATTCATGATGATTGAAGTAAGAGTAAGGGAGGTCTTGTTAATCGTCTTAGTCAATGGGATAAGACACGCTGACATCCGCTTCAGTGTCATTATCCCTAGTCTTTTATTTTATTAATCTTTCGTCACATCACCGCCCATTTTTATGTTCATTCAACTCATAGTCACTCTATAAAATTTATTTTATTTATATTTTAAAATTTTTTAACTATAATATATATGTATATTTTATTTTTCAGGCCGCAGCAATTCAGAATGTCTGTAAAAATAAAATTACGAAAAGTAATTTAGGTCAATAGTAAAAAAAAAGTAAATTTATTTAACAAAAAAAAAAGTCAAGATGTCGATGGCATCAATTGAAACAATGGGATCTATAAAGGATTTACCACCACGTAAATTTATAAATCCTAATTTAATATCCCTTAAGTGCCTTCTATTTATTTTCTTTGGCGGTAAGTTTTAATTTTTTTTTTTTCTTTTACTTATTTAATATTTATTTAAATATTTTTATTTACAGGTATGGGCTGTTTGTTTCCTTTTCTTCCGCTTCATATGATAGCAGTAGGACTGACAATGGAAGAAATACGACTTGTGTCAATGATATCACCGGTGATAGCGATAATAGGGCCATTAATAGTAGCACCGATAGCCGACAAGTTAGCAGCTCGCCAAGGATCTAAACCATCGAACGGACGTTATCTGAGAATAATGATCGCTCTAGCATGTTTTCTATCAGCAGTTGTTTACTCGCTGCTGCTTCTAGTGCCCGTGGTCGAGAGAATAGAGCTTCCGCGTGAGCACAGGCCTACGCTTAAGTTTTCTTGCAATCACGAAGGCGCGACGGTTCTTCAGGAACGAATTGATGAATTTTCCACATGCTATAACTGGACCAGCGAGAGTCGAGTCTGCGCGATACTTTTGAAAAATTGCAATTACGCGTGTCATCCAATAGTACCGCGACTAAATCATATGTTTTTAAATAATCGACCGCCTGCTATTGGTATCGATGTGCCGCCGAATACCGACATCGGAGTCCTGGGTATCGACGAAGGAAGCGGCGATCTCAGTGAAGGCGGAGTTCGCGTTAATTCACAATACGCGGATTTAAGTAGTGAAGATATAGAATGGAGAACTAAAGTACCAATTAAACATAAACGTCGGCGTTATATTCAAGCTAAAAGTGAACCACCGCATTTATGTTTTCATGAGGGCGAAAATAAGGTTTGCCATGTTTACACTAGTGACACAGGAAGTTTGCCAGTTAATGCGAGTTTTAGAGAAGCAAGTAATACACGTAATAAACAAGAATGGTGTGCTTATCCTATTTCTGAAGAATTTACTTGCAGAATACCACGTAAATTGGAAGCTGATATGGCTAAATTTAATCAGACTTGTTCAGTTGAATGCGATATACTTGACCCATTTGTGTTACCAGGTAAATTTACTATATTGCACAACCATTTATTTATTCTTTTTCTCTTTTAATTTCACTTGAAAATAAAAAAAAAAATTATTACTTTTAATACGCCTGCAATTATAATTTTAATAGACTTAATCTTCTTATAGTAAAGTATAATAATAATGGTCGGCGTTAATGACCTTTTCAGGTAGCATTCACACGGAAAATCAATGCAGCCAAGTAGCCGGTGACCCAGATATGACATTTTGGATGTATCTTACGATACGTTCGATAGCTGATATTTTTCCAACAGCAGCAGTAACTCTGATAGACGCATCAATAGTGATAGCAACACGAGAAACTTCCTGTGGCCGGGGCGACGTCGGTCGACAGTTGGCATTTGGTTCATTGAGTTTTTCAATATTCGGACCTCTCGCCGGGTATCTCAATCTTCTGGTAGCTCCCAAACCAGCTTATCTTCTGCCAATAATTTTACACGTTGCCATGATGATACTCGCGGCAATAGTTGCACTTTCAGCGAACGGAATGCCTCTGAGTCCACCGGAATGGTGGTGGCACACGAGATCAGGAATGCTTGCCGTGCCAATGAGTGCCGTAAAGCGATACGGCAGCGAGACTGCGGCTCTCGTATTAATTCTCATCGTTCTGGGCACTCTGTGGAGCGCGATGGACAGCTACCTGTCTCTATATCTCACAGAATTGACTGGGGATTCACTGGCAATAGGTGTGATTTTAACAGTTGGTGCATTGCCAGCAATCTTCTTCCTCTGGAAATCCGAACATCTTGTTGATTATTGCGGACACAGCAATTTACTTATCATGGCATTCACAATTTACATCGTAAGATTCACCGGACTGAGTGTCGTGTCGGACCCATGGTGGGCGCTGGTATCCGAAGCACTTGAACTCTTTACTCTGGGCATCATGTGGGTGACTGCTATCCTCTACATGCGACATCTTATTCCTCGTAACCTCACAGTTACCGCTCAAGCGCTACCAGTAATTGCACATTTCTGTATCGGACGTTGTCTCGGAGCCGTCATCGGCGCCTATGTACAAATTGGTGACACAGAAATAGAGTCACTTAAATTTATATATCAATGCATGGCAGTATCGGCAGCCGTCATTGCTGTACTTTATTTTATTCTGTATCACGGAATTCTCAAACCCAGATGTCATGCTCAGACGATACAAAATGCACGCACTACTCCATCTATTGTGCAAGGTAATTTTATTTCACTTTCATTTAATTATATATAAGATAATAATTATTATTTATAATAATAATAATTAATCGGTTAAATTATTCTTTACTAAGCTGCTTTACAAGAACACGAACAAGCGATTAGTAAGTTTTAAATAATCAAGATAATAATATACTTACCCACTTTCTTTCTCGCATTATCAATTATCAATACTCACTAATCATTAATAACTTGCAAATTAAATAATTATTTTAATTACAAAATAATTATACAAGTGTCTAATTATCGGTGTTATTTAATTGCAGGTATGAATGGAAATGGAAGTTACACACCGCTGAGAGTTTATCACAACGGACTGGGCAGGAAAGGACAATTCAGATACTAAAAAAGTGTCAATTAATTAATAAAGATTCTTCGAGTTCGCGCGTTAAACTTCTTTACTTGCAATTTATTTAAATTAACTTAATAAAATAATCTTTGTAAGTTTAGTATGATTTAACAAGACGATTTAAACTCGTGGAATCAGCTTTAGTTCATCCGCGGTCGTAATTTACCATCGCGGACAGAGCAAACAAAATAATAAAGAAAAAATATAATTATTTTTAAATCTTAAAATTAATTTCGTGGCATGTCCACATAATTTTTCTAATATATTTTTTTATACTATATATAGTGCGTTTTATATTTAAAAAAAAAAAAATGTGAACCTGAAACTGCATTTAGATCTTTTTGTATTTATTTAAAGCTAATGGCGAGTTGTCTGCTGACTCTGGGCTGCTCGGAGCGAACCCGAAAAATTTCGAAAATTAACGAGGTTTTCCGAACACTATATATTTATGTAATTTAAACAGTTGCCGCTTAAATACTTAGCCGATTGACATATTTATCAATATCATAATTTGTTATGTTATACACTGAGAAAAAAAAATACTTGTATTAAGAATATTTACTTGATACAAGAACATATATTCTTGATAATTATCAAGAATATATAATTTTGTCTCAAGAATTTGTAGAATTGATGGAAATAATTTTTATTTAATTCGAGTAAAGCTATTCTTTTATTTACTTATAATATAATATCAAATTCACATAATAACAAACATAAATTTTATGCTCTTTTTTCAAGAAATTGATAATTAATAATAATAAAATAATTATTTTTAACGGAATTCTTGAACCAAGAAATTCTTGTTTGAACAATAGTATTTTATTTTCTCAGTGTACAGGATATTTTTTAGTAGATTATTTTTAGAAAAAAAAAAATAATAAATTATGGATAGTGACGAGCTGTCATAGTGACAAATGATGATTTTTTTGACCATTACAAAGATAAGAAAAAATAACCTGGTTCATCAATAAATTTTCAAAGTAAAATAATTGTTTTTACCATACCTGCGCCGAAAGTTTAAATTCTTACTCTGTTTAAAGTGAAGAAAGTCGTTCTTTCCTATCATGACAAAAAAAACTTAAAAATTTCCACTTGCGCCATTCTTACCATAAACAAAGTCAAAAATTTTTCACCATACCCGCGCGGAAAATTTAAATTCCTGCCTTGTTGAGAGGGAAGAAATTCGTTCTTATCTATGATAAAAAATTAGCACATGCGCCTGTTCTCACAAACAGAGGCAAAAATTTAAACTTTAAGGTGCAGATCTGGTGAAAAATTTTATACACACCACTAAGTTAAGACATCCCAATCCGCGTGATTGCCACTCTCGCCTTCAGCTTAAGTAGACAGTTATACACGCGGGTTATAATGTCCTACTTTCCTCCCTAGGTGTATAATATACTAATTTTCACCATACCTGCGCCGAAAGTTTAAATCCCTGCCCTATTTAGAGGGAAGAGTGTCATCTTTTACTTTTATGAGACAACAAAAAAACAGCGCATGCGCCATTTTTCCTTCGTAGTAATATCGTACTTTCCTCCCTCGTCACGTAATATACTAATATTTTTAAATAGACAATCGGATTCTTTCGGTATTAGTCGGCTCTGTTCCGAGCAGCCCAGAGCAAGCAACCTAACAAGTCATAAAAAAATATGATTTTAATTTAAGAGAAAAATAAAATGAAGTACTACGAAATTACATGAATAAAAGTATGTATTAAATACAAGTAATTAAATTTTATTTAATTAATTTATTGGATATCATTTTTACTTACAATAATACCGTCCATTCATAAGTTCCGTTAATAAAATTATCTCTTTCATACGCTTCTTATTTTCATCATCATGCCAAGCAATTATACAATATTCATTTATTTAAAATTAATACCTATTATTGATAACTTATAAACAATTTGTTGTTGATTTATGACAGAGTTATTAATGACAAATTACCAAATTATTAATTATTCGTTATCTTTTGTTCTCTTTTTTATTTTAATAATTATTCCTTTTAGGTAATGGATGTTTTTATTTATTTATTTATTACACTAGCGTATCAAAGAGTATTCGATATAAACACGACACTTTAACTTAGCATTAATAAAAAAAAAAAAAAAAAAAAAAAAAAAATAATAATAATAAAATTTTATAGATTTATAAATATTTACAGTATGTGTATTTTAAACACAAAAAATTTGCCAGTACTTGAATTATGCAAAAGTATAAAAAATGCATAACGGAATAGTTACTAAAAAATAACTTCTACATATAATAATAATAATAATAATAATAATAATAATAATAATAATAATAATAATAATAATAATAATAATAATAATAATAACTAAAGTTATTATAACTCAATTAAAAAAAAAATAATAAGCTGATGATAGATCAAATTAAAATTAAAATTAAATATAGATTTAGATTTAATTTCCATATCAAATATAATTAAACAATTAAAAAGATGCAACGAAAAAAACTGTATATATATTATATATAATTACGTTTACTCAAGAACCATACACTCGTCATCATCATCAGTATTATTTTTCCACTTAACATACTGACCAACGCTGCTGTTCTCTTCAATTAAAGTTTTAACAGCAATCACAGTCTCTTCGTGTTTGGCTTCTTGACTCGCTGTCAATTTAGTGCTTTCGTTGCTCTCCCTCGAGTAATTTAATGATTCAGCGGGTAAAGTATCAGCAACACTCACTTCTGGTAATTTATTATTTGATACTTGGACATCATCATCTTCCTCTGCGGTTACCTTCCCTCCTGAGGCCGAAAGCTGCTCACCATTGCAGTCTTTCGTAGTTTCAATACCCGGAGACGAAGATACTGGAGGTCTGGCGGTAACTTCTGGTTCAGATTCACTTGGTTTCGTCACAGCATCACAGCTAGCATTAATTTCATCAATGTCTTCGTGACACATAATGTCTTCAATGCTAATGTCCATATTTTTTTCTGCCCCAGCACCTGCACCCGTATCGTAAATTATCTCAGCAGATTTTTTTTTTCGCTCAACAGGTTCTTCAAGTTCAACGACATCGACTTTACTCGTTTCTACGTTACTAGACTTGGCGACTGTCTCTTCCGATTCATCTTCAACAATCATCTTCTCTTGTCTCTCAATATCCTTGTTAATTACATCAGTCAGCGAAGTTTTATCCATGAGACCTTCGGCTTCTTTGTCACTGTCAGCATCGCCGCGATCTTCTATATGTTGCAAGTAGAAAATAAATTGTTCTTCATACTTCCCAAAGTGCTGGTCATGTATTACTGTCGGTTTATAAACCTCTTTCCGCTTCTTGTTGTCATAATCCGTTCTCATGAGCAGTGAGTAGCTGATAGACCTATCGTAGTCCTTCGTTCCAAAAGATTCGTACACCTGAACACCCTGACTTTTAGTCGTAATTTCAGTGTTGGTGCTACGGTTGATCGTATCCTTTTCAACAAATGGTCTAATTTTCTTAGTAAAGTCCAATAAATTATCTACGTCAATATCGTCACTGTTGTCTACCTCTCCGTCAGACTCAGAGTCTCTTTCGCACTCCATATCAACCGACGTATATTTACTGCTGCGTTCCCCTTTCTTCAATACTATTTTACCTCCACTGTCTATAGGATCGCCAGTAATAATAGACTCCTTCCAAGGCCTATACTGATGAATAATAGTATTATTAAAAGCCGTTAGTTCATCAACAGCTTCATGAACACAACGATTAATGGCATTCAATCTAACCCGCGCATTGTGAGCTTCATTGTCCATCAAATTGGCTCCTGCTTTTTTCAATTCAGCTCTCAGTTTATTGCGAATTTTAGTCAGTATTTTATCAACTTCTTTCACTGGATGATGAATGACATCTTCGAAAATTTTCCTTCGCGGATTGTCTGCTGCCATTACTGAGGCATCTAGATTCGCGACAGCTACAGGATTTATCACCTTTAACGTTTGATTATTTTGCTGGGAGGTATTTGAATTCTCTGGAGAATTACTTGAGTTCTGCTGAGAATTAGAACTGTTGGGGGGCACAACTGTGAGTTCTTCGGGATCACTGTCGATGTCAATGACACTGGGAGCTGCTGGAGTTGGAGTAGCAGCGCCAGTTAGAGTTGTCGTCGGAATAGCCGTTAAATTTTTACATCTCAAAAACGTCTTTGGCGACTGGTTAACGTTAGCAGCCGATATCGGCACACCACGCCCAGGAATAGTCACCATCGGTGCATTAGGTCGCGTTGGCAGCCTGGCAAGTCGATGTAACGTCGCTCCAGGAGGCACTGAGTCTAGTTTTATAGGACGGAGATTGATAATATTACCCGGCGGACCGCGAAATAGATTCCTGGGTATCGGATTGAGTGAGATCGCGCTGTTGTTAAGAATAGCCTCGGGTATTTTTGGATTTGGCGGTTTATTCGCAAGTATTTGACCATCACCTTCAATCATTGTCTGCTCAAAGTGCAGCAATGGTGCCGGCAGATCATCTTTATCTGATATTTGTGCGGCTGACATCCCACCAGGTGGAGCTGGTTCCTGGGCGAGATACCGGGTTGCAATGGGAAGGAACTTCGCGGCACCATTTGAAATAAATGGCACCGATTTATCATTATCACCACCACCACTACTGTAATTATGATCTTTGCTCGCAGATTTACGTTGTTTACTTGATCCATTTTTGACTTTACTTCTTTTACTAGGACCTCCTTGAAGAGAATCATCATCAGAGCTAGACACATGCCGCTTACGTCTAGTAGTGCGTTTACCAATACAACATTTTGAATCATCCAGCTCCATTTTACTGTCGATATCCTTTTGCGGCATTGTCGGGTTGCTCTTTAGTATCCTAATTGTTATAAAATAAAAATAGTAAATAAATTTTAAATTATTTTAAGTAATTAAACAAATGAAACTTTTAATAATTAATTACTTACCTCGTAACTGTTTTAACGTGGAGTAATAATGCTCGGCACACACCTCTTAGTGTATACAGATCCCTAGGATCACATACAAAACACTTCCATTTTTCGTCTTCCTCAATCCTTTCACGTACCTCTGTGTCGAAATTACGTTTGATACATTTGTCGCAAAAGGTATTACAGCAGTACGAACAGCAGTAAAGATTTCCACCATTGGCACACCAACGGCAAAACATGTCCGTTGCGTCCTCGCCTGATGTCAAACAATCGCATCTTCTCAAATATACATTTGCACCCGATTTTTTTTTATATATATATATTTTATAATTACGTTTAAATAAACTATCAATGCATTTAAAGCTCTTGGCAAATTAAATAGACATACCTTGTTCGAAATCACCGTCTCCATAAAATTCACGACAAGCTGCACACAATAAGGTCTTGAGCATTGGATGCTCCTGCATATTGTATGCATCGCATGGTGCTGACCCTATATGTTCATCACAGGCGGTACAGTGAAGTCTACGAAATCGCACTTGAGCAACATCTTTAACAATAAATAATAATCATTTTATTTTCATTGTTCTATTTATTTATTTATTTATTTATTTTAATTATGGAGACTTACCATTTCCAAACATACGACGATAAAATTTTGACTCTTCAGGAGTTATTATTTCGGAAGGACGAAAATGGATAAAATTTTTTGGTTTGCTATCCACAGGATCTAGACAATTAAATAATAAATTAATTTTTTAATAAAGTAGCTGATATTTTAGTGAGTAATTTTAATGATTAATAATAATTGATATTTTATATTGATAAGAATATGATAGAAAAAATAGCAGACTGATACATTTTTTACGTTTATTTAAAAGTTTTTTATTATTAGAGAAAATATTCTATTCCATTAGTTGATTTTTTTTTCATTTAAGGCCAGTTTATAATTTTTCGTATAAAAAATATACATCGGATTTAAAAAGTGGCCTTAAATTTTTCTAAACAAATGACAGATTTAAAAAATTATAAAAGCACATAATGTTTTTTAGTCTGGTATGAATTTAAAAAAATTTTATTTTCATTGACGAGGTAAATGACCCAGTCATTGGCGGCAATTTTGCTGACATTATTGTAAAGAAATTAATGACTTATTGTCAGGTGTCTGCTGTTTTTTCCGTAACTAATAAATATCCACAAACAATTGAACAGATAATTAATAATTTGAAAGCAATCGGGAGTAACTAAAATTTTTTTAAATACAAATGCAATCTGATGATGTTAATTAGTTTAAAAAACTGTCATTGCAATAAATAAACAATTCTATGCATCTTCTCAAATAAAAAACGGAGCAGACTAAAACAAGTTTGACTAAAAAAAATAGCATTCACTGGTTGTAAAAAAAAAAGTGAATAATAATAATGGTATTAAGCAAACCTGATGAAAGATCTGCTGATGCCTGACCTTCATTGACTTGCACCTCAAGTAAACTCGAAATATCCATGCCGATATTTTTAAATAAAATAAAATAAAATAAAATAAAAAAATGTCTAGATCTAGATCTATATATATCTTATTGCATAGTAAGTGGAGTAATTGATGATGTATGTGATGAGTGATATTTTACCGCCCAAGTCACTCTAAAGTCGTTGTTCAGTACTTCATCATTTATAAAAGTGCTAGTTCCATTTCAACGTAGACCCGCGACATTATTCAGGGCCCTATTTATTCACAATATACATATACTTAATAAATACATATATATTATGATTATATACGATATATATGAGCTTACTCACAGAATTGATTTAAACACACGACACACCAATGAAACAATGGAGGTTATGTGTGTCACGTAATACTCAACTATTTATTTATGTGTATATATGTTATATATATCTGTTATTTAAAAAAAGTATAAACTAATATATTTATCGCGAGTCCCGGAATACGTGATAAATTAACATCTAGTCAAGGTATTACAGGATTCTAAGATCAACCAACACAAGACGAGGGCTTCCGTTTTTACACCGAGATAAATCTCGATAGAATATCTCGATTTCAGTTACTGCGCGTTTGAAATTTTGGCGGGACCCAACTGGGTCCAATATGGCGGGATATTTGATATTTAAATTAATTGACTAATTTATAAATTTTTTAAAGTTAATACGCGTATAATTAGACATTGAAACAGTTACTAACTTACACTTGACAATAATAATTTGCGATAATTTAGCTGATGTGAATATTTTTCCGCACCGGAAACGCGTAAGTAGCGCGCTCTAGATTAAACTTGGGAAAGCAGACTCCGGAGTAATTTTATTGCTGTTATTGCAATAATTACACTCATATTACGCGGCAAAGTATTTTAAAAGTTGAATTATCAGTATGGTAATATAAAAATAGTATTTCAAGCTCTTTAAATTTTTAATTTTTTAAATTATTCCGCAATAATATTTACTTTTTTTTTATAGGTTATAAAATTGTCGTCCACAAGATGTCGCCGCAGGAGCTGGAAGCGGCGGCCATCAAATCGAGTATTCGAGACATCGATTGATTGGCAACCGATGTTTCGATTGCCTACCAAAAAATATATCGAGTATGCGCATTTACTATTTATATTGTATTTAATAACCCGGGAATAATTTTTTATTTACAAATGGCGCCGATATTCACGATCTTATCTTCGATTATTATTATTAAAATTATTTCTTATCTCTACTATTTAATGATTTAATTAAATTATTAATTAAAGAAAAAAGTTATGATGAAAACAGACGATATTGATAAAACGGCTAAAAAATTAACTAAAGAAATTCAATGTATGAGTAATTATAAAAATTTATACAATGAAATTCAGGTAATTTACGAAACATACTCAGTCAAATAATTAATTTGTTAATTAATATAATTTTAATTACAGAGACTTGTTGCTACATCGGCAGTTAAAAAGGATAATTTTAAAACTACACTACTTGAGGTATTAAAAAATAATGGTGTCGAAACAGAGATAAGAAATACTGTGTTTCATTTGACACGAGCTCAGGTATTTTAGAAAAATTATTACTTAATTATGTATTTTTTAAATTATTATTAATTTGTCTGCTTTAATGATAAGGAAACTGAAGTTAGCCGACGTATAATAATTTATGATCCAGAAGTTAACAGACAATCGAAAATTTTCGGATTTTTTTTTCACCGGGGAATTAAACAAAAAAATGAAAATAAAAATATACACATGTGGAAAATTCAAAAAACTACCGGTGCAATTTTTTAAAATATTTTTTTTTTTGTATAATTTATTGTTTAAAAAAAAATCCAAAAATTATCAGATGTCGGCCAATTTCAGGATCATAATAATTTTTAATTTTTGTCAGAATGATAAATTATAAAAAAAAAAAATATTTTAAAAAATTGCACCTATAGTTTTTTTTATTTTCTACATGTGTATATTTTTAGTTTTTTTTTTTTTAAACTAATTTTTTGAAGAAAAAATCCGTAAATTATTAATTTTCTATTAACTTCAGGATCATTAATGATAACAAAATTTTCTAATATTCATTCGCGTTATCACAGTGCGAATAAAAAAAAACAAATGATCCAAAAAAGAAATAAACATAAACATACAGTTTAATTATTAGACTCAGTTTTCACTCTATTTTCCATTCCATTCGAATTTACTTCTTGAATGCATTTAGAGATACGCCAAAAAAATTTACTAATTTTGAGTATGATACTGAAGTTAGCCGACGTCTAAAAGTTTATGGATTTTTTTTAAAACGATAAGTTATGTGCATATTTTTATATTTAATATTTTTGTCATTGATTTGTTGAAAAAACAACTCCGGAAATTTTTAACTGTGTTAACTTCATTCATTCTTTGAGTAGTCATTAACTAAAAACTTCTATTTCCGGGACCGTTTCGTATAAATGACATTGGAGTATGGAATTTCTAAAAGTCTATTTTCCGTTAGATTTTTATTCAGGATATTGAACTTGATATCGACAAAATTTCTGTAAAATCAATGAAATTATTATGATTAATAATAGATTTCTGATTACAGGGCCCACTGCAATCGTCGACTGAAATAAAATCATCAAATGTAGATTTAAATTATTTAAAAAAAGCGCAAATACAATGGGAGAGACGAATACACAAATCATTAAATTCAATGTGCAATGAACTGAATGTACCTTTGGCAAGAATACGTCCTAGTGCTGACAGAGACGAACTAGCTGACAAGTGGAATGAATTGAGTACTTATGATGTTGGTGTGTTGGAATATTATTTATTTATTCAATTATTCATAATATTAATTCAAATTATTTGATAGATTTGTCATCATATCGTCCGCTGTATGCTCCAAAAGATTTCCTGGAAGTACTTTTTAGTGTTCACGATCCAGCGGTAAAGAAACAAACCAATGAACCAAAATGGGAATTCAGTCACATTCAGATTCGTGTGAAAACATTAGAACAATTGGTAATTAATCATTTGGTTTGTTAATTACTTATTGATTATTGAGGATTAAATAACGCGGTAATTTTTTAGAGAACAGCGTACGCAGAATTATCTCAAGGGGTTGCTTTGCTAGGTGTCAACAATGATATGCCAGCAGTAGGAAATTTTATAAATCTCGAAGCAGAACGTACTGATTTTGGTGAAAAAGTTATCAGTAGTAATCATGCGCCCATAGCACAAGAATTTTTAAAACGCGGAGCACCTAGAGCTCTTCGCGGTCGCCTTTGGTCTCTGGTGCTGGGATCAGTTGTCAAAGATACCGTACGTTCGACAACAAATAAATTTGATTAATAACTAATAATCATTGCTAACATCATTAATAAATTAATTGTAGGACCGGAAGTACTATGAAGAATTAAAAGAACTAGTTTTACAATACGACATTATGGTTGACAAATTAATAATAAAAGACGTCCAACTAACAGCAAGTAATGACGATCAGTATTTTGTCTTTGAAGATGTCCTTTACAAAACAATGTTGTGTTTTTCCCGAGACTCAGAGGTCCTGGCGCCGGTGACGAATGACAGAAGTGCAGGTGGGCAAGTTATCCACGCGATTCTCCAAGGGAAACCAGCAGCTCTAGAAAACACTCTGGTCTTTCCTCCAAGCGGCGTAATTCCTTTCCATGGGTTCACTATGTACGCAACACCATTTTGCTACCTGTACGACGATCCTTGTGCAATGTACTACACTTTTCGTGCATTCTACCTGCGATACTGGCTGAGACTTCACACTGTCTCCAGTCATGAGCAGGGAATAGTCGCTCTGTCTTTATTGTTCGAGAGATTACTTCAGTGCCATGAACCCCAGCTATGGGCCCACTTTAGAAACATGAAAATACAACCGTATGTATTTTTATTTAAATCCGTCAGTTTATTTATCAAGTAATTAACTCTTACCCAATAAATTAATTTATTACAGAGTAAAAATAGTCTTTAAATGGTTAATGAGAGGCTTCAGTGGTCATTTACCACCAGAACAATTACTTTATCTATGGGATCTTATCTTAGGATACGATTCATTAGAAATAATTCCACTACTTGCCGTAACAATTCTCAGTTTTAGAAAAGAAAATCTTTTACAAGTTAATAATCTAGTCAATGTCGAGGTAATTATAATTAACTAATTAATGAATTAACTTTAATATCGATAAGTGTAAATGTAGCTGACAACTGATAATTTTTAAAATCTTCAAATAAATAAATAAAATGTCCGTAGAATAAAAATAAAAAAATGCATATTTAGATAATTAAAAAATCAGTACGCGCATTTTTTAAAAATTTTATTATTTTAATTAATATATTTATTTACTTGAAATTTATAAACTGTCGCATGTCTGCTACATCCACACTATAAAATATTTGACAGCAGTAAAAAAAAATAATAAAATTTCCAGGCCATACTTGCAGACTTATCATCACTCAAAGTAATGCCATTGCTGCAATTAGCGTTAATAAAAGACTAAAAAATAAATATAAATTATTGTAAAATAAATATTTTTACCCAATGCAGTAAAATATTTAAAATAACGCGCTTGCGTACTGATTAATAGTCCGTCAGTCGGTACATTATCTGTCAAAAGCTTTATACTTCCACACATCTATACATACATATATACACACACATACATATAGATGTATATGTACATACATTGTACAGTATCTCGCGATGAACAACGAGCAGGACGAGGGTGGGGCGAGAGAGACGCTGGACATGAACGATAAGTACGACAAAGCCAGACACTACGGGGAGGGTTCTCTTTTCCGGCTGTCATTCGCGACGCTGTCACCACAACTGTTTATACTTAACTTTTAAAATATATTATATTTTTATCACTCAGTTACCAAACAGTTATCAGCAATAGTGACAATCATACTCATTAATATAATCAGTAAGTATAATTAACTTTAAATAAATAAATAAATTAATTACTTTTGGTAATACATAGTAAGTAAAAAAAAAAAAGTATATATGTATATATATATGAGTACGTAGTTTAGTTGTACTGTAGATTGTAGATTATAGATAATGTAGGTATATCGTTTATAACCAAGTTTGAGTTTTACCCCGACACCGAACCCCCGAGTAAAGAAGCGAGTAGGCAGAGGGTGGGGTAGAGGGTAGCAAAAGCCTCACCCCCGAATAATATTAGTCATGCACAGCTTTATGTTACGGTAAAACACCCTCGACCCTGCTTTGCTTCTCCTGCTGGTTACTGAGGCTACTGTTGCTTACGCGACATCATTTTGTTGTGTCTTTTTAACGTTACTAGACAATCTCCCAACTCCCAGTGGTATCTACTCTCATTGTCTGTTGTCTGTTGCGTGCTGTATGTATTTCTACATAATTAACTTTGGTAATATTTTTTTTTATTGTTACTAAATAAGACCAGCTATTGACAGGGTACCAGTTATCGTCATTTTTTTAATTTTTTAAATTTTATCTTTGGAACTTTGAGTTTTGTTTGTAATTGGAGTTTAAAAATTTCATTGCGTGACGTCTCTGAATACTGTAACTCCATGGCACTAGAGACTGGCATGTCAATAATTGGTCCACTCGAGTTGTCATGTTGAATATTTTATATTTATTTTTAAAAATTGTGTGTCATTATTGATATTAAGTATAGTAAATAAATTATAACGACTAATTTCTTGGTGTAAATAATTGGGCTTGTTTTTTTTTACTGTCCATGTAACCGGCTATCGAGTTGACTTTTAATCCGCTGTCAATTTAATTTAATATTTATTGAGTAACACTTTTAAATTAAATTACAACATCCATCATACTTAGTCTTATAATAAAAAACAATTTTATCGAGTACTAAGTAAATGGTTTTGGTATTAAGTGCGTTAGTAGTACATTGTTTTTTTTTTTTTTTTTATTTGAGGAACGGAGCAGGAAGATTTAAGTGAATGAGTAATTAATTGTTATTTTTTTATTGCAGATTACATGAGTTAAAGTAAGATCAGTGGGTCTGCTTGAGTTTACTAATGCAAGATGGCTTGGAGATTCAAGGCTTCCAAGTATAAAAATGCGACACCAATTGTCCCGAAGCCTGAGGCATGTATTAGGGACATTTGCGTGGGTTCATATCAAACTTATGGCAACAATATTGCGGCTTCTGCTGCCTTTATGGCATTTAATGTTGATCATAATGGTAAATAATTATATATGATGATTAAGTTAACATGATACTGAAAGTAGCAGACATCAGACAATTTTTTTATTTTTATAAACAATTTACTTGGAAATAAAAAAAAAAATTTCAAATATGCACATAAAGATTTTTTAAGATTTTTTATGTGAAATTTTTGAAAATTTTTTCTATAAATATTTTATTTCTTTATTCAAAAGAAATTCATTTTTTTAATGTCTGCTACTTTCGGTATCATAAGTTAACAGACAATTAAAAATTTTCCGAGTTTTTTTTTAAACAAATCAATGACAAAAATATGCACATGTAGAAAATTTAAAAAACTACAAGTGTAATTTTTTAAAATATTTTTTTTTTTATAACTTATCGTTTTAAAAAAAAATCCAAAAACTTTTAGACGTCGGCTAACTTCAGTATCATAATTATATTATTATTTATAATTTAATTATTTACTCAAATGAATTATATATTTTAGGATCAAGTTTGGCAGTTTTGCCATTGGAAGATTGTGGTAGAAAAAGTAAAACAATGCCATTACTTCATGCTCACGCGGACACAGTAACAGACATGGACTTTTCACCATTTCATGACGGACTACTGGCAACTGGATCCCAAGATTGTCTTGTTAAATTATGGCACATTCCAGAAGTGGGTTTAGAAGAATCGCTGTGCAATCCCGAGTGCACTTTTTCACACCGTCAAAGACGAGTCGAAGTGGTGCGCTGGCATCCCACTGCTGAGCATCTATTGACAACAGTATCCTATACAAATTTATCACTGTGGGATGTTATTTCCCAGCAAGAATTATTCTCAAACAATGAGCACGCTGATGTGATACAGTCTTTGAGCTGGAAGTATGACGGAAGTCTATTGGCAACGTCGTGCAAAGACAAACAAGTACGAATAATAGATCCGCGTGCTAGTAAGTCCATTGTCCAAATGTCCTCAAGCCACCAGAGTATCAAGGACTCGAGGATCGTCTGGCTGGGCAACGGTGACCGTCTCTTGACAACGGGATTCGACGCCGCTAGACTCAGACAAGTATTTATACGGGATCTCAGGAATTTAAATGACCCGGTTAAGACTCTAGAGCTGGACTGCAGCACCGGAATACTCATGCCGCTGTTTGATCCTGACACAAACATGCTTTTCCTCGCTGGCAAAGGCGACACCACGATAATGTACCTCGAGGTCACCGACAAGGATCCCTTTTTAGTCGAAGGAATAAGACACAGCGGGGAACAGACCAAGGGAGTCTCTCTAGTTCCCAAGCGGGCTTTGAATGTTATGCAAGCTGAAGTCAATCGAGTGCTGCAGCTCACTTCCAATATGGTTATTCCTATTATGTATCAAGTACCACGTAAGGTCAGTACTTTTATTTAATTAAAAATTATCAAGACTTAAGTCTATCACCACTTTAAATAAACTTAAATCGATCGTCTTGTCACGTTATTTATTTATCTTATTATTTATAGACATACAGAGATTTCCACGGTGACATATATCCTGATACTGCTGGTTGTCTTGCTCAAAATACTGCCGAGGCTTGGATTAAAGGTCACAATGCTCCAGTTCCTAAAATATCTTTAGATCCAGCGAAACGCGCCAAAGGAGAAGAACCGATAATGGTAAGTGATTTACTCATTCATTCATTTATTTTATTATTTACTATTAATAATTACTATTTGTGTCTTAAGTAGATTTTATAGATATTATTTATGTATTAGATTACTTATTATTTAATTACACCTTTAGTAGATATGTTGGTTTTATTTTAATGTGATGACTGATGATTTATTCATTTTTTTTATTCACGTATGATTTATTGCTCACGTTTATGTGCATTATTGTTTTAAATATTTCAGACCACCGACTTGTGCGTTATTACTTTATCAAAAATTTTAATAATCCAAGTTGTGCGGATAAGTTATTTATTCTTGGCACGTTGGAATTTTTTTATTAAGTGATCGACTATTGTGCGATTTCTCTTCAATTTATTTATCTATCATTTGATTATTATTATTATTATTTGTGTTGATATTTAATTTGCTATGTAAGTAAATATATATGTATATGTATTTGTATATATTAGTGTGATAATGATAAGTTTTTTTGTTATTGTAAAGTTTTGCAACGGCTTAGTGGACTTAATTAGCGAGCTTTTGTGTTTTTAAATGATGGGCTTGAAAAAAAAAAAAAATGTTATGTAAATAAAATAAAAAAAAAATGAAAACAACTTGATCATATTCATTAGATACACAAAGGAAATCTGTCGTCGCTGAAAGAAACACAACAGGAAATAAAAATAGAGAATGCTAAGGCCGCTAAGAGCCTGCACTCGACGCCGAAAGGTTTTGTACAGTCGTCCAAGATACAGACAATCATACAGGAGCGGGAGAAAACGGAGAAGAAGGAAAAGGAAGTGGAAAAAGATCGAGTGAAAGAACGGGAGAAGGATAATAAAGATAAAGATAAGGAAAAGGAAAAAGATAAGGAGAAGGAGAAGGAGAAGAATAAAAAAATCGAGTATGAGCCGGAGAGAATTGAGCAGCAGCAACAGCAACCGCCTGTCAGATCTGATACGGATGAAGATATAAAAGGGAAGATACTAAATGGGCAATCAGTGCCTCCTAAACCACTACCGAGATCTTCTCGCGCAAATAGTATTTCTGAGGAAGAGCCTAAACCTGTCGCACGTCCCAGAACTTCGCCGAGTACTGGCTCCGTTGTCACGTCTGTTAATCCTAATATGGTTGGAGGCTACAAGGTTCGAAGGAAACGTCACTCTTAGATTTAATACTAGTGTTTATGAATATTAATTATAAGTAGATGATAGCTTAGAATTATTGTTAAGTTTAAAAATGTATATAATTTATAAGTTTATATATTTTTTTTTTTTTTTGCAGCCAAGACTGGGACCAAAACCCTTCCAAGCTAAGTCAGGAAGCCAGGAGTTTTCCTTTGACAAGGTGTTTTCAGTTCCGGTAGCACCAAGTAGTGATAGCAATGGTTACACAACAGCAGATACGAATGCTTGTTCAGACACAAATGTGATCACAGACTCTGATAAATCACCGACTTATGACAATGAACGAATCAAGGAAGCAGAGAATGGGAAGAGTGACTCAAGTAGTTCTATGGAGGAAGACGCAAACTCCAGTGACTCGGGTTATAAACCAAAGACACCTAGTACTGCTGAACGACGTAAATTGTTTGAGACAAAAGTAAAAGATGAGTCGCCGGAGAGTGAAGAGCAGCCGGGAAGTCTTGAGCGTGGAGGCGCTAACAGAAATTCAATTGCTGAAAGACGAAGATTGTATGAAAGTCGATCTGTCTCGGTGACTGATGGGAATCTTGCGGAAAAAGCCATGGGTTCACCAACGGCACTGAGGAGAAGAGATTCATTTAAAACAAAGAGCGAAGTAATCAAAGAAGATGACGTTAAAAAAATAGTACCAATGTTACGACAGCAGAGTATGGATCCACGATTAGAAAAACCAGAGCCTATCTCAACACCAACACCCAAAAGAACGTCCACGGTATTTGGTCGTGTATCGAAATTCCGGCATTTAAAGGGAACGCCGGGTCATAAATCGACGCACATTGAAAACATTCGTAATATTAGTCGACAGATTTCTGGTGAATGCGATGGTTTTCATGCCAACTCTGACCGTGTAGCCGTGCCGCTGAGTGGTCCGGGGGGTAAAATTGCAGTACTGGAGCTCAAAAAAACTGGAAGACTTCCAGATGGCGTTATGCCAGCTTTGGTACACGGTGCAAGTATTATGGATTTCCAGTGGGATCCATTCGACAATCAGAGACTCGCTGTTGCTTGTGACGACGGTATTATCAGACTGTGGGAGATACCAGTCGGTGGATTAATAGAACCGACAAACGAACCTAAGTACACCATTGAAGCGCACTCAGACAAAATTTATCTTATTAAATTTCATCCACTGGCTGCAGGTGTCTTGACTTCGGCTTCTTATGACACGACTGTTAAAATATGGGATCTAGAGCCTCTTTCTACGAGCGCAGCCGCCGCTAAAATCACTCTAACTGGACACACTGATCAGATTTTCAGTCTCGCGTGGTCTCCTTGCGGGCAGTATCTCGCGACAGCATGCAAAGATGGCAAACTGAGGGTTTACAAGCCGCGCGCAAGCGAGACGGCCATCAACGAGGGCAAAGGACCTGTTGGCACACGGGGCGCACGAGTTGTTTGGGCTCTAGACGGTCGTTTTCTCGTCGTCATTGGCTTTGACAAAGTATCCGAGCGGCAAATAATGATTTTCAAAGCTGATAAATTAAACTCCCCATTGAATACTGTAGGGTTGGATGTATCACCGGCAATTTTAATGCCGTTTTACGACGAAGACAGTTCAACTTTATTCCTAACAGGACGCGGCGACTCGACAATCTACACATTTGAAATTACTGAAGAGGCTCCCTACTGCTGTCCACTGAGTCATCATCGCTGTGCCAGTCTTCATCAGGGACTGTCATTTCTTCCGAAAAATAAATGCGACATACCAAGTGTTGAATTCGCTTCAGCACTCAGACTCACGAATAATACCATTGAACCTTTGAGCTTCACAGTGCCGCGAATAAAAAGCGAGCTCTTCCAGGACGATCTCTTCCCACCAACCAGAGTTACTTGGAATCCCACAGTCACTTCTACTGAATGGTTCAGTGGTGCCAATAAACAAGCACCGAGAATAAGTTTAAAACCACCTGGAATGGATTGCTGTAAGTGTTTAACAATTTTTAAAAAATAATATCCAAGTTTATCACGGGTATTATGGACAATTAATTGATTAATTTCTATAATATCCATAATAAACTTGGATATTTACATATTCTGGACGTGATCAATATGAATAATGATACTAATAATAATTACTATATTAAATAAAAAAATTTTGATAATTACAGTAACGGAAAATCAGGGACAGGGAGTTGTCACAGCACCAATTTCAGCAAAACAAAGCTCACAGTTTTCAGTATCATCGCAATCATTAACAAGAATGGGATGGAACCAAGATTTAATCAAAGCGAAACAAGATGAGGTAAATATTATTATTTAAATTAACTTATTCACAACGCATGATATTTTTGAAACGTATTTTTAATTAAAAGTAAATTCTACTTGCAATAAAGAGTTTTATAATTTATTAAAAATGTAATATTTAAATGAACTATTGTCTTGAGTGTATCGTGTGTGCTATACTTGTGTGGTAGATCCAAAAAAATATGAGCAACATGGTTGGTGACATGATTCAGTGTTCACTGGAGCAGGATCACATGGAGGGGGTTGACGAGCACGAATGGGTACGTATTCGCTTCATGCATTTTTCATGTCTGCTAGTTTTCAAAGTGCACATGTATATTTACATCACTCACTCACTCACTCTCTCCCTCCCTTCCTCACCTATTAATTTATTAAATCCTCCTGCTCATATATGAACCTATTTTTTTTTTAGGACGATTAAAGCAATTTTCATAAATTCACCGCTTCAAGATTATTTTGAATGTGCAAATAAAGCTGCGATCGTGTGCAAGACACAGCCATTTGGCTCACCAGAGCTAAGCCATATAATTACTTTATTTAACTTATATTATTTCTCTTGTTTTATATTTTCATAACAAAAGTATTCAATACTACGCCATTGTCTGGATCATTAAGTACTAAATATTAAATAATGCGCCAATCCACGACGATTATTATTAACTAATTAATTAATTTTAATTAACAAAACTGGCTATTAATTTTGTGCTATTTAATAGAACATAAAAAATTTTTTTGCCATATATTTATTTAAATTGCAATTAGAGCTCGTGCTACACATTGTAAATTTTGTCTTTAAAAAAAGAAAAAAAAATCAATTCCTTAAAAATAACTGCGAGCTCGACAATACTATTTACTCAATTAATTATTATTATTGTGCGTTTTTAAATAGTAACGCGTGATAGCTCTAGTCTGGAATGATTTTTTTTTAAAATTATTATTATTATTATTAATATTGATTGTATTTTTTAAAACACCATATTGTCTATCGTACGTAATATTGATACTAAAATTTTAGTATTATAATTGTAGATTTATATAGAGGCGAGTAGGCGATTTACTTTTGAGCAATAATATTTCGCCAAAGTAGTCGTATTTTTTCTTCTTCATCTTCGTCTTTGTCTATACTAATCTTGTCTTTAAAATAAAAAAATTAAAAAAAAAAGAAAAAAAAAACAAACAAAATAATAAGAAAATTGATACTGAAATTTTTATACTTTTTAACTAAAAATTTTTTAATTAGCAAAGTAAAAAAATATAAAGGAAATTCAAATGGCAATAAAAATTGCCAAGTAAATTTTATTGATAAATAATAATACTCAATTGATAAGATATTTTGTTTTTAAATAATTTAACTGAAGAATAAATAAAAAAAATATTCTTCTTAAAACCGAACGCACATGAGTCATAATATGAAATGAATTATTATTATTATTATTATTATTATTATTATTATTAAAGCTATTGATATTTATATTAATTAATGACTATTATTATTATTATTATTATTATTATTATTATTATTATTATTATTAAATAAGATAGTGATGATATGCAATACTTCTTTACACACTACTGTAATTAAGCATCCGGTAATTTTATTTGTTTTGTGAAGAAATATTAAAAGACAAAAAACCATATCGATTTTTGAGTCTTTAATAAAAGGATTGATCAAGAGACTGTCACTTAAACTTAAATAGCAAATAAAATATGATCATGTCGAGGAATTTTTCGTGTCTCTAGACACAGATTGGCTGGGAAATAAAATATAATAATAATAATAATGATATATAACTTATAGATACTTAAAGTTATTTAAAATGTAATCCGATTTATAAAATTTTTATATACTTTACACTGCTGATAATAACAATTATTTTTGCGATCGCGATACTTTCTTAATCTCAATAATTAATATTAATACAATTTTTCTATGGTATATATTTTTTTATTAGTATGAATGCATTATTTGAATAATTAAATGAAAAAAAATTATTACTTTTTTAGTGATGGATTGTAATTTTTATTGGAACACTGTGTGTTGAGAGTAATGTAATTTAAATCTGGTGCTACAATATCCTGCAAATGTTCCGATTTCATTTAACATCCGGACAATAATTATAATTGTATATGTCTGCCGTTAATTGTCATCGAGCATTTAATGTAACACCTGCTCCATTTAACCAACGAGGTGCCAAAAACTAAAATTTTATATAATTTTTCATCTTTTATAAAGCGACAATTTTTATGCATGACTTACATTTTTTAAACAAGGCCTCGATCATTCCTAAGAGCATTCCATAACAAGTAGAATAAATTAAAATTTAAGAAACTTAATACTCATTTGATAATCACATGATTAAGATTAGTATTATTTTTGTTATTAGAGGAATTGCGGCCTCCTGATCTACTCAAGTGACTGAATTTTCTGGAGTCTATTCTTTCGCATGAGTGATTACGTGGATTATTAATCCTAATATCACATTATTTTATATGCGCCCTGCAATATGATCCTAAAGTTAACAGACAATTAATAATTTTCGGAGTTTTTTTTCAACAAATCTATTACAATAAAAAAAAATCTGAAAACCGTCTGACCCTGCGGACCAGCCCCAAACTTCCCGCTGTTTTCAAGCTCAGGGAGCTGAAAACATTATTACTTGTAAATTTTTGAGCTCTTCGAGCTCTTAAATTTGTTAGGCCGGTAAAACACACCTTCACTGAAAAATTATAATTTTTGTTCGACGATATCTTTGGATGGAATGATCCGATTTGGATGTTCTTGGTGGCAATCGAAAGGGATCAACGACGCTTAAACCTGATTACATTTTGAGGCAAATCAGGCAAGTGGTTTATAAGATATACGCAAAAAACCAAAAACCAAAAAAATTTTTAATTTTTATTCTTCGTATAACTCATAAGCTACATGACTGATCTACCCCAAAATCTATTCAATTCTAAGTTTTGGCGAGCCCTTTCGATTGCCACCAAGTACGTTCAAATCCGTTGATTCGTTCCAAAGATATCGTCGGACAAAAAAAGTTTACACACACACACACACACACACACACACACACACACACACACACACACACACACACACACACACACACACACACACACATAGACACGGACGTCCATCCGGGAATAGTCAGAATAGCTTCCTAGGACCTCAAAACGTCGACATCTGATGAAAACTCGATTTTCGAAAATCGGACCGAAACCAATAACTTCCCTTTTTTTGAAAATTTGCAATTTTTTTAGCGGGAAGTTTAAAAAAAAAAATATGCACACATAGAAAATTTAAGAAACTATAGATGCAATTTTTAAAAATATTTCTTTTTTTATAATTTATCGTTTTTAAAAAAATCCAAAAATTATTGGACGTCGGCTAACTTTGGTATCATACTGTAATGCCATGCATTAATTGAATATAATTTAATTATTACAGATGTTATTATAGAAACGGTTTCGCTCTGAATATATTTGCTAGGCTCATCAGTAAAGTTGATCACATAGTGACGGCAATTTCTTCATATGATTCAGATAATTATATTCTATTCAATTAATGTAAGGTATTGCAGTGCGCATATAAAATAATGCAATATTAAGATTATTAATCTACGTGCAATCATTCATGCAAAATAATAGAATCCAGAAAATTCTGTCAATTAAGCAGGTCAGGAAAGCCGTAATTCCTCTAGTAACAAATATAAAAAAAACCTGATCGTTAATTAAATTCACTATTAATAATTATTATTATTTTTAGATTAAATTTTAAAACATTACTCTGTTATTTTTGTAACGTTTTTATGTGAAATTTTTTAGTTTATTGTCTATTTGTAATATTATTTATTAATGAATTGTAATTGATGTGTAATAATTATATAAAAAATGGACCCGATTATTTATCCGACCAATTTTACTAACGGGTCGTAGCCTAAAAGTACCTCGAAATTCGGCACTTAGTGTTGATACTGGTGATTTGCCATGTAGTTGGTTTTTTTTCAGTAGTGACGTCTCTTTGTATCTACTTTATATCTTACATGTATTTCATCAATAAGATATTTCTACCAAATAACATTTATTTTAATTATTATTACTATTAACATTTATCCATTTTTTCCTATCAACTTTTTTTTAAATAAAATATTTATCAAGAATTCTTAAAACATTTAAAGGAATGTGTAAATAATATTTTTATTGATTTAAATTTTCAATTAATATAATCTAAATAATTTTATCAGTTTTTTAAATTTATGTTTAAAAAAAATATGTTTATTTATTTTTAATTATAACTATAGTTTATCTAGATCCTCCAACACGATCTCGTGGTATAAGTCGTAGTTCCGAACCGTGTTTTAAAAATACATTACCTGTAATGAAAAACAATTTTTATAACTCTTATTTATTTTTAGTTATGACTTTACTGGGCCTTGAAGGGCATTCTCAGATAATACCTCCACTTTTTCAAAATATTCAATGATCTTGAACTGTCATTACCGTGGAAAGTTTATCAATTGATTAAAAAAAAGTCAAAGCATTAATTTAAAAAAAAAGAAAACATAGTTACGATTCCGCCGAGATATAGATTTAAAAAAAAAATAACTATTTTTTTATCAATGAGAAGTTAAACGAAATTTGTCAAATAAATTTAAGCTTCTTAAAATTTGACGTTTCGAATTATAAAATTGACATGAAGATTTTACTGAAATTTATTTAACAAATTTCGTTTAACTTCTAATTGATATTAACTGTAAGTTATATTTTTTTTCAATTGATGTTTTAATTTTTTTTTAATTAATTGATAAAATTTTCATACGGTTATGAAAGTTGAGTCATTGAATATTTTTAAAAAATGGGAGGGGGTACTGTCTGAGAATGCCCTTAACTTAATAATATTTTAAGAACTAAAATATAATTTACCAGCTGTTTGTTGAGGATTAATACCAATACCATCATCAGTAATAATAGCAGAAGTTGCTGGTGTGACTCTAAATTCTTCAGCAGCGTATTTCAATACTGCTGTGAAAGGAGTATTTTCTGGTACTTTCAGCCTGAGTAAATTAAAAATTATAAACGATAATTAAAATAAAAATACATATTCATATAAATTTATTAGCATGATTATACAAAAAAAAGCATTCCATCATTTAAATAAAATCATTAAATACTAAATAATAATTAATTATTAAAGTAAACAGTCCCGTTCGACCTCAACCCAAATAGAACCATCGATCTGTGCTTTAGCCAACTGCAAACGATCAGCAATAACTTTATTTATTTCATCCGATACAAACAATAATTTACGTATTATTTTAATTAAATGCAAGTAACTAAATGAATGATCAGCCTTCCACGTGCTGCCGTCCCAGTTCATGTTACGTCCGAAATAAAAAATAGCATCGATAAAATTGTTTTTAAAATCACAGTCGTCTAAAAGCAGACGTAGTAATTTTTTATCGACATCAGTGATAGCTAAACATACAGGAACGTCGTAGTCATGGGTATATTTACTTAAATTATTTAAAATTAATTTTCTCGCTGGGCTGTCGGTATTCAAACTAGAAAAGGTGTCAAGTACTTTGTCAATATGTCCATCGATAACCATTAATTGGATCAACTGATTGACTTGTTCATGTCGGCCACAAGAAGCTTCGTGATCCCACGCAATAGTTCGCGCTTCATCTTCGATTGTTTCAGTGGGCAATCCGATGTCGACAAGTGAATTTAATAAGACGTTAGCAGCTAACGTATCAGTCAAAAGAGTTTCAAAAAAAACATTTAATCTATCATGACCACAATGCTGAACATATAAATGCAGCAACTTATCAATAATATCACGTGACGTTTTACTGTCCTTCAAAAATACTTCCAGCAAACGGTCACATGCTAACTGTAATTCTGTACACGTGTACAAACGTGTACGTTTTTTACTACTCCAGTATCCATGTAAATTACTTTCGAATATTTTTAATTTATTGTCGTCTTTAGCTCTGGCAATTGTCGCCTCAATGAACAACGAAACGTCAAATGCTTTTGATATATTTTCAATTGTTATTTTATTGTTTTTATTTTCTATTAATAATATATATGTGTCTATTGTTTTTATTACTTCTTCAAAACCTTCTTCGGCCATTTTTACTTAATAATTTTGTTATTTAAATAAATAAAATCCTCCCTTCATCTTCTGGCAACACAATATTGGATTTATCTGTTTGAAAAAATAAATATAAGTAAGTGAATAAATAAAGAAATGAATGAATGAGTAAATAAAAAATATGTTAAAGTAAATTTATTTATTGTCAAAGCCAGAAGATTCCAGGATTTTACAAAATTAAAAAAAAAAAATCTAAATAAAAATTTTTACTTACACTTTGAACGGGAGTTTTGGATCAGACGTCAAAGTTATTTTGAATGTTACTTTAGATCTATAAAAAAATGTTATAAAAAATTTTTATAAATTATTTTCTTCTGAATTAAACATATGGCAATAACAAATGTCTCAACAAGGTTAAGTAAATATTAAAAATATCACTCATATGTATGTAGTTACACATATTAACAATTTAATGTATAGATAAACAAATATCCAGTTGATAGTAAAACAAAATTACTTACGTCATGGTTATATTTTTTATATATTTATTAAATTATTAACAAAACAATATATATTTATTTGATATCAAGTTAAAACCTCGTGCAACTTTTATTTGACAGATGACTCGTCTGAACACTGAACCCTTTTTTTGTCCTACGTGTCCAAGTCGATAAAATAATAATCTAACTTATCAATTACAATAAGCGGGAGTTTTAAAAAAATATCAAATTAATAAAAATTTTAAATAACTTTACAATTATTTTCCAGTAACAAGATTACTATTGATTATTAACTTAATTAAATATTACCATAAATTTTTAGTACAACTCATCAGACACAATGACAGTTACTGTTGTCTAAAGCCTTGTTTTTTTTTTCTTGCTGACGAGGTTAATTTGTTGTCTCCGCTAACCAAAAAAAATTACACTGAATAATTTTTCTATGGAGTATAGAAAATTTTTAATCAAAATCATTTCTGTCTGTTGAACGACTATTAATATTAATTGTATCATGCAGAGAAAGAAAAAAAATAGATAACGAAACATTTAAATATGCAATTAATTTTTTATTTTACTTATTTATGAGTTAAAGAATGACAGGTGTTGATATTCAAAATTATTGAGAGAGAAATTAAAAACAAAACGGTTGCTTAGTGACAGCAAATCTAAACTGAAGGTAAAAATTTTTAATATTTTTAAAAAATTTGACAATTGGCTGGCAGATAAAAAAAATGTTTGTTTGGGTGAATTCTGAGTGAATTTTTCCTATTTTTAATAAGTTATTTTTTGAATATTTAAATTTACCGCGCAAGTAATAAGAATAATTAATCAATTACTGATGAAAATAAAAAATTTCGAGTATACTTTATAGTCTAATTAATATAATTATTGACACAAATTAATTTTAAATGATCCTGAAGTTAGCAGACAATTAAAAATTTTAAGATATTTTTTTAAACAAATCGATTACAAAAAAAAAAAAAAAAAAAATATGCACAGGTAGGAAACTTAAAAAACTCTAGGTGCAATTTTTAAAAATGATTTTTTTTATCATTTATTGTTTTTAAAAAAATTCAAAAATTTTTAGACGTCGGCTAACTTCAGTGTCATAATTTTAATAAAATTATTAAATTTAAATTTTGAAATTTCGCGCCAAGATGGCGCTACTGCGTTTCACTGTGTTCAATATTTTGCTAAAGGGGGCAGGGCGGTCGAATGATTGCAAAATCGATTGCTTTGTATCAACTAGCGGTCCAATAGCGGCAGTCAGTATCATCGACAATGGCAGTGGTAGTCCAGATCCTTCTTTACGTTTGAATTGAAACACAGTATTGCAGTGGTGTCGTGTAAAATTGTGCAGTGATTGTAAAATTTATTTTTTGTTAATTTAAATTGTGCAAAGTATATGTGGTGTAGTTAAGTATTCAGTGTTCTGTGCAAGTGTAAAGTGTTGAGTGTTCAGTGCTAGTGTAAAGTGTTGCTGATAGCTGATGGCTGATGCTGATACTTTCCATGTTCCTGAGCAAAATCATCTGGCATCGTCTGGTGGGAAATAGCAGTTAAGTGACGTTTTTTTAGCTGCAATACACTTGGAGCAATTTAATTTAAATCTCCAAGTGTATTAGGATACCCTTCTGCATATTATTTCCCCACCAAGGTTTGTTTAAACACTGGCGTATTTTTTTTTAAACATTTCAAATTTTTTTCTAACATATTCTGCCACCATTTTATTTTGACGTACGATTTTTATTTTTCTTCAATTTCTAATAATTTATTTTTAAAACATTCAAATTTATCGCGCAAGTAATAAGAAAAATTACTAATTTATTGATAGAAAATAAAAAATTTCAAGTGTATTTTTTAATCTAATTAATATAATTATTGACACAACTAAATTTCAATACAATTATTGAATTTCATTTTTGAAATTTTGCGCTAAGTTTGCTCTACTGTGAGTTGCTGTATTCAACGTTCAAATTTGGCTAAAGTGGAGGGCGAGAGAATTGAAAAATCAATTATTTTGTATCAACTGGTGGCCCAATAGCGGCAGTCAGTATCATCGACAATGGCAGTGGTAGTCCAGATCCTTCTTTGCTCTTTATGTTTGAATTGAAACACAGTATTGCAGTGGTGTCGTGTAAAATTGTGCAGTGATTGTAAAATTTATCTTTTATTAATTTTAATTGTGTAAAGTGTCAGTGGTGTCGTTAAATGTTGAGTGTTCAGTGCTAGTGTAAAGTGTTGTAGGTTGACCTGACATCGTCTGGTGGGAAATAGCAGTTAAGTGACGTTTTTTTTTTAGCTGCGATGCACTTTGAGCAATTTGAATTTGATCCTCAAGTGTATTATAACACCCTTCTGCATATTATTCTCCCACCAACACTGAGAAAAAATTTCTCTTTGGACAATTAAATCGGTTTTGTTAAATTCTGTTAAACTAAAGTTTATTTGGTACAAATAAATTATTTAATAGTGCCATCAAACCCAAATATTAAAGCAAAGTATTATTATATCAAAATTCTATTATATTAATTCTAATAAATATTACTTAGACACAAAAAAATATATTCATTTAGAGTAAATATATATTTGTTCGGAATTAATAAATATATATTTAAACCTAATAAATTTTGATTTAAAAAATAAGTAATTCATTTAATTGAAATAAATAACAGATCGTTATTGTCATTAATTAGTAATGAATAGTGTGAATTATAGAAATTTTTAGTTGCAAATAGATATCAATTAGGATTAAGATGGCGTCCACCACTTGTAGTGTCCCTGGTAAGAAACTTATTTCAGAACTTTTATATTCCAAACTTGAAGCATTAATAGGACGGGTTCTCCACTGTTAATTGGCAAAGCGATGATAATCCTTTTTTGATGGTAATATAAGATACCCTGTATTACCTTAGATACACTATGACCTTAATATTTAATATTGATGTTTCCCTGAATATTGTATGTGTCAAGATTAAAATGTCAGGAGCTGATTGAAATGAATCGGCTCATAGTTTAAATAAAAAAAAATAGGGTAATGTTTATGTTTGTCTTTATTTAGATGCCTAAGTACAAAGAAGAACATAACAAAGGAATGTTTGCGAGAGAATTTTCACCGGAGAATGATAAATTTTATATGAACTCAATGAATTCTTTTTTAATAATAATAATTTATATTATTTTATAACTCTAACCAAATAATGCTGATTTCAGACATCCAACGGCGATTTTCTATGTACCTGAAGTTCGCAACGTTTTTTAACAACGAAAATGAAAAAAAATAAAATCATAAAAAGAGGTCGCCTTACTCGCTGGATTTTTTTCATATTGTTCATTGCAACATGAAAAACCTATGGAAAAATCGCGGACCCCCCGCTGCTCCGGAACTACCCCTAAGACCTACCCTAAAGTTATCAAAATTTATTTACCCTAGAACGAGGTCGCCTTACTCGCTGGATTTTTTTTATATTGTTTATCGCAACAACAAAAACCTATGAAAAAATCTTGGACACCCCCGTTGCTCCGGAACTACCTCGGAGACCTACCCTAAAGTTGAAATATAAAAAAAATCCAGCGAGTAAGGCGACCTCGTTCTAGGGTAAATAAATTTTGATAACTTTAGGGTAGGTCTTAGGGGTA
The DNA here is from genome assembly GCA_964016945.1 of Microplitis deprimator. Classification (NCBI taxonomy): domain Eukaryota; kingdom Metazoa; phylum Arthropoda; class Insecta; order Hymenoptera; family Braconidae; genus Microplitis; species Microplitis deprimator. The sequence continues at coordinate 5,536,702 of OZ024710.1, read as the reverse complement.
GTTCCGGAGCAGCGGGGGGTCCGCGATTTTTCCATAGGTTTTTCATGTTGCAATGAACAATATGAAAAAAATCCAGCGAGTAAGGCGACCTCTTTTTATGATTTTATTTTTTTTCATTTTTGTTGTTGAAAAACGTTGCGAACTTTAGGTCCATGATTTTTTTTTGTCCATTAGTTATAGTTAGATAAGCGAGACTTTGAGTTTTTGATATTTCCGATTTTTTATTTCACCATCAAGGCGCATGCTTCAAGTATTAAATTCAGATCATGGGGGTAAAAAACTGAAAATATCCGAAACGCAGTCTCGATAATCCAACTATAAGTATTTTTAATATTATTCAAAAATTTGACACCCGGTTGACAGGTAAAAATGTGTTTATTTATTTATTAATTGTTTGTTTACAAATTTACTTGACGGAAATAGTTGACATAATTATTATTAGTTAGTAGAATCAAACATCTAGTAAATGAACTACTTTTAAAAAACATGATAATGAAATTAGCCGACGTCTGATAATTTTTGAATTTTTTTAAAAACGATAAAAAAAAAATATTCAGAAAATTGCACCATTAACTTTTTTTAATTTTCTACATCCGCATAATTTTTTTTTTCTTTTTGTTTCTAATTGATTCATTAAAAAAAATATCTGAAAATTGTTAACTGCCTGCTAATTTCAAGATGATTCAAAAACATTAACAGACGATCGAAAAAAAAAGAGACAAAGTTTAAATCCCGTAACAAAATAATTACTCCAAAACAAAAAAAGTTGTTATTTTAAAAAATTATTGCCTTATTTTATCTCAGCCTTAATCCATATAGAATTTATTTTCATACATTCATATTTTCTAAAAATTTTTTTGTTTCCACATTAGCTCGGCTACACTATTTTAAATTTAAATTAGAAAATAATAAATAAGATAATTAAAATAAAATTTATTGATTGAAAATAAAAGAACTAAAAAAATTCCTTATAAATATAAATTATATTAATATTGAAATAATTTTAAAAAGGATTAAAAAATTATCAAATAAAAGATATGTATAAGATTATTATATTTCTGTTGGCATTTAAATTTCATTTTTATAACAGTTTAACAATCACAATGTTATCTCTAAAAGTTTGATTTAAATATACATATACATATTATATTTTGTTTATTCTTATTTATTAATGTATGATAGTCTTATTTATTTATATTTTTAATTCATTTTCAATATTTTACTTTATTTTTATGAGGAACAACAACAGAAGTTAAATAAACGTACCCCAAAATAATTTATTATCTATAACTCACATGTTAAGTATCAATAGTTATGATTCGTAATAATTAACACATGTCCACTAAGTAATTTATATTAATTAATTAATTTTATGTATATTGAATTTTCGTAGTTTTGAATAATTCATCATGTAATTAGTTCCTTAGCGTACGTTTATTAATTTCAATTGCTTCTCCGAGTAATTTAATTAACGTTGTATAACGCTATATATATATATATATATAACGTTATAATTTAAACATGAATGCATTATTTGAGGTAATACATTTAGCAATTAATCTTATTTGCAATGAATCAGTATATTTTATATGGACTACATCTGTAGTAGACCAAATTGAGCAGATTTGTTTTTTAAATTTTCCATTTTTATTATTTTTTATTTTATAATTCGTACTAAATTACACGATTCTATAGCAACACTTTTTTTTTCAAATAGCTTTTTTATCAAAAAAATCCATATGAGAATCCAGCCTAGATTCCTATTGGGTTCTTACATGGCGTTTTCGGATGGATTCCCATATGGTTTCCTATAGGAATCCAGCATAGATTTACATACTCGTATCAATACACAATAAATATAGAAATCCAGATACCTGGATTCCATAGAAATTCCCATACAAACTTCCCATAAAGAAATCCATGTATCCAAGTTCCTAGTTTCCTATGTGAATTTCCCATATCGGAATCTATATACCCATGGTTTCCTAAATGGATTTTTATATAAATCCTTACACTCTTATATTAATTCCTATGAATTCTTATATAAACTTATACTTTCCTATATGGATTCCTATGGGCTCCCATGCAATCATACATTGATTTTTTTGATAGGGTTCATTTTATTACTAGTAAGTATATATTTAATATTTATATACTTTTATTACATGAAGCGTAGGGTCATTGTGATTATCGGATTAATTTTTATTCAAAATAAGTTATAAGTTATAACATGTAAGCAAATAAATTGCAAAGATTCTTTCATAAAAAATACATTTTTCATTCATTTGGTTTAGAATATTTTTTTTTATCATTACTTTTTATCTTAATTATTAATTTTTTATAGGAAATGGAAGATCAAATTTAGTTTCATTTCAAATATTTATTTTTAGTTTCAATTAAAATGCATTAATAATAATTTAATATTCAGAATTTATGAAATAATTATTGAGAAATTATTTTTAAAATTTACAGTAATTTTTTTAAACCCAAATCTATTGGCTCAAATGAATTTATATTCATTAAATGTCATATCTTTTTGTAATAAACAATGAGCAAAGAAAAAAAAAAGTACCCAACTATGACAGATTATTATTTATTGGACGCAATTGCTGTCTGTACTGTTATACATTCCAATGAAAAATTTATACCTTCAAAAAAGTTTTACAATTAAGTATCAATCATTACAAACATCAAAGCCGCAAACATTTATATACTTTTTTATTTTCTACTAATCTCGCGCTAGCATTTATCGTTACTATAATTATAAAAATCATGGACGTATGGCTTTTTTGGTAAAATATAATTAACGCGTTACATTTATTTCTATTTTATATTGATTACATTATTAATTTTGTGATCGTACACTTATACGTTAATTTTTTTGTGTCATTACAGCTTTCTATACAATAATATATATACTCAATCCCTCTGAAAAAATAAAATTCAGTCTACAAAAATTCAAAAAACGTTTATTATACAGAAATTCTGAATTCAAGACAGTGAAACCTTTTTGAACTTCAGAAAATTCAAAAATAAGTATATGTTATATACAACTTATTAATGTCGATGTTTTTAAATTTTTAGTGAAGTTTTTTTTTCAATTTCTTATCAAATTATTTTTTTGGAAATTTTTATTTATTTATAAGTCAAAATTAACAAATATTGAAATTTTTCAAGACAAAAAATATTTCTCCAATTAAAATTAAGAGAATAATAAAAAAACAAAATACATTTACATTAAATAATAAATGAATTATTATTATTTTTTAAAATTCCACTGAAAATTTTACGCTGACTTGAATGCAAAAATTATACAGCGCGAACGATTTTCAAATTTTTTTAGAATGAATTTCATTACAAGGGATCATTAATAAACAATCATTACAAATTACAAATTATTCAAATTCAGTATTCAAAAAATTTTCATTATTTCCATTAATAATTTTTTCATTTTTAAAAGACAATTTAATTGACTACATTTTTTTTTATTTTATTAAAATTATAAAAAAAGTTTAAGAGTTTTCGTTTAAAATTACTTTGCACTTTCTATTAAAAAAAAATCAGCGGATGTTAAAAGTCTTAAAATCATAAAATATTTTATGCATTTTTATCACATAATTATTTAATTAAATAATTTAATGACTGTAATAAAAAATTTATCAATTAAAATTTTCATTAAACCAAAGAAATTTTTAGTCAGTTAATTTTTTAAATTTCGCGCATGGAATACTAATAAAAAAATAAAATTTTAATTGATTTTATTAATAATTGGCATGAATTGTCTTACACTTATTAATACAATTACTAATTCTAAATAATAATTATAATACTGTGTTTGTTTTTTAAGTCGTAGCATCAAATACTGATTAATTTTTTTGGCAATCCGTGTATTTTACAATAAAGCAGTGAGCATTTTTATTAAAATTAAAAAAAAAAATAAATAAATAAATAAAAATGTAAAATCTAAATTGATTTTTAAAAATTTTGTTTTTATATAAAACTACTTTCTGTAAATTTTTTATTTAAAAAAGTACGTGACAATTAATACGGTTAACAAAAGATGTGTATATAAAAAACATTATTAATGTTTTTATATTTAATAGGGAAAGGGAATTAGTAAAAAGTCTAAAAGCTATAACAGGTTAAAAAATTAGTTGACATGGCTCGGCATATTTTTGGCATGACATGAAAATTTAACTTCTCTTTTTACTACTTATTGATTCTTAATTATGAATATATATATATTTTATATATATATATATAATTTTTTTTTTTTCAAATTTAATTGATCGATGATCGCACGCATACTTTCATGTTTCTAACATCTATTAATAAATAAAAGTTAATTTATATTTTTTTAAAGGATAAAATTCATCTATTGTAGATTTCGCGATGTAGATCTGGAGGTGGAATACTTTGGTAAGTAGGTTGAGTATCACGAAAGTGAGATCTTATAAGAAGACCAAGTCCAAGTAGTACTACAGGAAGACCAAGAAGAGCGCAGATAAGTTCACCAGTTACACCAGGTGACCATATAATTATTCCTTTAAAAAAAAAAATAATTACTTAATTAATTATAAGCTTCATTAAAAACACTCATGATCAAAATCACTTAATTCCAGAAATCGAGTATTAATTATTTATATTTTTTTTATTAGGGACTTTAGATTTGGGGATTATTGATCAAGAATTTTGACCTAGACACATTATTTATTTCTTCATAAGGTTACTAATCAATATCTTGTGTTATGCTAGAAGCGTATTAGGGTAACTATTATTTCACTCAATTAAGAAGTTTATCTCTAATATTATATTATGTTACGTCTGAGGGAAGAAAAGCGGTCAAAAAATCTAGTTATTCATCATTTTTAGTTAGTAAAAGATTACCCGTAAAATAAGATATGATATAATAAATTAAAAGAGAAAAATCATTTATCTACACCGTGAAAAATCGGAAGTCGATTCGGAGTGAACATGGATTTTATTTCAATCTCCATTCACTACGATTCGGAGTTTTAGTATTAAACTATACATTCACTAGAAAAAATTTTTGGTGTTAAAACAGCCCCCGAGGACTTTATACGGTTTGCTCGGTGTAAAATGACGGTGTGAAATTTTATTGGTGTAAAATATCAAACGTACTTTTAATACAGTATGAGTGTTTTATTTCGCACCGTTCGGTGTTATTACCTCAAATATTGTCTGATAATATGATCTGTAGAAAAAAAAGATCGAATAATATATAGGTCGCAGTACTAGTATAGTCAGACCTGATTATAAGACTACGTGTATTAAGACTCATCCCCTCGATTTGTTAAAACTAGCTCGGAACGCTTCCCTCACTAATAACTCAATGACAATTTTGCGCCGAAACCTAGCTATAAGACTAACGAACAGTATGACTAAAATCGAGATAAAATATACATACATCTAGATTGTAGATTAAGTAATTTATTTCCATAAAAAATACCTAGAATTTCGTGGTTTCACATAATTAATTGAGAAAAAAGAACGATGTAATTTTGTTTATTTATAAATATATTTGATACATTGTATAATAGAGCAGAATTGAACCAAATACCGGAATAAAACGCAAAATATCGATAGTCTTATAGCGAAGCTTGGGCGCAAACCGAAGAACAGCTCTCCTACTAAGACTCCACGTCTTCCGGTAATTGATTTTATCATTTATCTTGTGCAGGAGATCACCCTAAACGCGCCTGAGCAGTTGTCGCCCTATAACTTCATATTTTGATATTTTTTTCTAAGATTGAACATTTTGGCCCATTGTAGCTCATTCCCCCGGCCAATCAGTGGGGGAATCTTAATTTTAAGAATTTTTTTCCCTACAACCCCGAACTAGTCTTATAATGACGTCCGACTGTAGATATATAGTGTCAAAATAATCGAGAATCTTAAATAAATATCTTATACATTTACTTTACACCATTCGTGGTCTGAACGTTATAATTCATACGATCCATAATTTAACACTCTGCCTCGTGTAACTTTAACACCGGCATTGATGAAAATTTTAACACCAAATCATTCACACCAACCATGCATTAAAAATTTTTAATGTTTTAGAGTTTAATCTGCAATTTTTTTTACTTGTATAAATTTTATTTGACTAAATTAATGCACCGTTTCCCGAAACTATAATAATTATTTTAATAAACATTATCCTTCTTACAAGATAAATAAAATATGTATGGATTCGTAAAGGGTTTTCTTACCTCCATTAGAACCAACATCCATCTTATAAATACTCCACCAAATGCCGGATAGAGGTAGAGAAATAGTAGTTGCGGCAACGGTGAAGACAGCACTCTCACACATGGACAGAAAATTCAAGATTGATATGGAGAAGGTGATGTAGGAGAGAAGAAAAATCCATCCGTGGTTTGCTACTCCAGTGCAAGAGCTGCTGCTTTTAAAGTGACACTTGAAGCCGTGCTCAATTGTTGTGTACAGCTCTTTTGGAGTAAGACCCTAGTGCCATGTACAGAGAAAAAAATAATAAAATATGTATATATGTAAGTCTCTGTATGTGTGCGTGTGTTTGTAGATAGGAATGAATGTGTGGGTACACTGGGATAGAAAAGTGAAAGAACAAATGTGTTTTTCATCATCGTGATTGATGAAGTAAGAAAAATACTGGATGGAAAATAAAACTGCAAATGTAAAGTATGGAATAAAAAATACGAGACTAAAGCATGTGAAAAAAGATAGGGGTAGAGAAAAAGGATAAATAAAAAATTGACTGCGGAAAAAAATATAAATAAATAATATTGGGACGGAATAAAAAATTTATTCGAGTCTAAAGTGTGAAATAAAGAATAAATAAAATATGAATCTATAAATCAAAACAATATTAAGGACAATAAATAAAATTTCCGACTCTAACTTAGGCTGGAGCTTTCGCGCTCATATTTGCGAGATTGACTTTTTTTTTTTCAAATTTATATTGCGGAAACACAGGCGACATAACCACTAATTTATTAAATTTATTTTTGAGTAAAGTTATGAGAAAAAAATTATAGGGTCGCGTCAAATCAGTTGCATTTGAAAAGTTTATAATGAAAGTTTAAGTTCGGCAGGATTTTTTCTAGTTATGATAACTTTTATTCAAGCTCGAGCTTTTCGCTACAGTATTCAATAAAACGAGGACAAATTGACCTAAAAAATTAAAAAAAAATAAAAAAAGAAAGGAGATTGAAGCGAAAATAAGCTTTTAGATGAAATTGTCAGAGTAAAAAATTTTTTTTCTCAATATTCGAGTTTTAGAGAAATGGTCTTTTTATTTTCCTAAAATAAATAAAAAAAAGAAAATTCGTATCATTTAACTACAACAGATATGCAAATTTCGTGTTTCAAATTTAAAAAAATTTTTTTTTCATTTTCTTTACAAATTTTTTAACGAAATTGTCAGTAACTAAATTTGACATTTTTTATGCATCACAAAATTTATGTCCAAAAATTATATGAATAAAAAACTGACATGAAAAATAAATAAAATTAAAAAAGAAAAAAATAATACTTACTCGACCAATACCAGGCAGCGTATCAATCCAGATGAACGCGAGAATGACAATAAAAGAAATGGCATGAATATGAAACAAAGTTTTAAGTATCGGTGGTTTGGGTAAGTGCTTATGCTTGATCGTCGGGTCTGGATCAGTGACATGTAATAAACGGCCTCCTTCTTCTTCAGAACCACGTCGTCTTATATCACGAGATGATACCAGTCTCGATACAGTGTAGAGAAATGAATTGTGCTGAGTCGTCAACAAACGACAGGCACTTTGCTGCTGTAAATTAAATCTCTCCCTAGTCAATCAGCTCATAACAGTTGAATTTATGTGGGCGGCGTAATATTTTTGTCTGCCTAGGCCTTAGACAAATATACTATGCTATATTGCATAAATATATATTTATATATATATGACTGTACTCACCCCAGTGGTGAAGTGGAGCTCCAGTAGAGTGAAGACCATAGCAAACACTGCCAGTGATGCCACATAAACTAGTGTCCAAACCGCTCGTATACCCCAAGAACCTCTCTCTGTTAATGTGTGTGCAGATACTTCGCGGCCGCGACACCGGAATTCATCACACAGTCCGTAGTCCACACTTATAAACAGACCGACTATTATCGTCGTACTGGAAAATATACGCTGAAGACTCATCACTGAAAGATTTCATATTTTAATTATTTATTATTTATGAATAATAACAGTAGCTATTTTTAAAAATTCAAATTTATTAAGTAAGAGAAGGGAGAGAGAGAGGGGATGGACTTTCATTTTTTATAAATTAAAATTCCACGGGCGAAAATATGTCCTCAGAAATGTTTTTCGAAAACTGCATATGACTAATTTAGACTTTACGGGGCAACTTGGGCCACCACAAATTTTTTCAAAAAATTTTTAATTCTAAAATCAGCCCACAGATTTTTATTCGTATAATTTAAAAAAAAATTATGTTAGAATTATTTTTATTGTGAAAAAAAAAAATTTTAATCTTGAGTTGTTAAATTTTTTTTGCAATCTATTTCGCCCTGTATTTTTTTATTTGTGAATGGGTCGTAGTGACATCAAACGCTTACTTGAGGACTAAAAAAAAAGAATTAGTGAAAAAAATAGACTATTGCTTTTTTTTTGCAAGCCCAATTTGTCTCTCCCTTCGCTACTTGAGAAAAAATTTTTTGCTTTAACTGAAATAATTTAAATTGAAGTAACTCTTGGGTACTGAACACTTGGTATTCCATTTGACTTGAATATCGATTGCTTAATAATAGTTCAGTTTAGAAATTTAAACCCGTCTCTTCACTTAAAATTGTCGGATTAAAGTGCTCAATAATTTAAAATCAGTAGTGATGTAACAGGAGGAAAAAAAATAAAAAACCTTGAAATAGAGTTTAATTGAGTCAGTGTAATTAATTTTTTATTTTATTTTCAACCTTTCAATCAAATTTATTGGCATAATATTGAGTTTATTATCCACAATACTGGTACAATTCCAGATTGTGAGTAAATAATTATTTAAATTTAAAAACTTTTATAAAAATAAATAAATAAATATAAATTTTTATTTAAAACTTGTCCGTTTGAATTTTTTGCACGTTTTCATTGTTTGCCAGTTTCTCATATTTATTTTGATTTATTATTCGGATATTGGTATATCATCGTGCTTACAAAGCAGCCGTTATTGTTATTTTTATTGAATAAATATTTGAATAAAAAAAAACGATGACTTACTTTTGCGACAGAAGAAAAAATAGTAAACAAGGGAGAAAACAAGCGTTATGCCCTTGATAGGATCCTGAAGATGACAAAGCACTCGATTTTGATCCAATGAAAGTGTCGCAAGTATTCCCGAGAGTGCGTAAAAACAGCTTATCTTAACGAGACTACACCTTGGTATTTTTATTTTGAGACTGTTGGGAACAAGTGTAGGTGGTGGCGATACTTTTTCCCCAATGACGCAGATCAATCCCAAAATACAAGTTGATAAAAATGCAATAAATAAAAGTCCTGCAAGATGAAAAAATAATTAACATTAATTCACGCTGGAAAAAATCTGAAAAACGGTTGACCCTGTGGGCCAACCCCAAAACTTCACGCTGTTTTCGAGCTCAGAAAGCTCAAAAACGTTATTATTTGCAAATTTTTGAGCTCTATAAAGACAAAAAATGTTTATTTTGTTGTTTAGCAAAAACGTGCTTGGCGGCAATCGAAAGGGCTCATCAAGACTTAGAACTCATTACATTTTGAGGCAAATCGGGCAAGTAATTTATGAGTTATATAAAAAAAACCTAAAACACAAAAATTTTTAATTTTTATTTTTCGTATAATTCGTAAACTACTTGACCGATTGACTTCAAAATCTAATCAGATCTAAGGCTTGATGAACCCTTTCAATTGCCGCCAACAACGTCTAAATCGGTTGATTTGTTCCAAAGATATCGTAGGGAAAAAATTAGTTTACATGCATCCATAGATATATACACACACGGACGCCCATCCGGAAATAGTCAGAATAGTTTCCTAGGGCTTCAAAACATCGTGATATGATTAAAACTCGATTTTCGAAAATCGGACCGAAACCAATAACCTTTTTTTTTGCAAATTTTCAATTTTCATAGCGTGAACTTAAAAATCAACAGAATAAACACGGGGTAAATCTGGAGTGAATAAGGCCGGATGACTGTTTATTTATTTAATCCCCTTGGAGTGAAATTCACTCCTAAAAGATGTTTATTTTAATATTAAAACTCCGAATTGGAATGACTGCAGATTGAAATGAAATTCAGATCATTTCGAAATCACTCAGCTGAAAAAGCAAATTTCCTATTTACTCCGTATGTATGTCGCGTTACTGATGCCATAAGGGCGTATCCCGAAAAAAATACCCTTGAAAAGGCATAAGGGCGCATAAAAAATTTTTTTCCGGGAATCGACATAGTTATGCCTGAAACGGGCAGAAATGCAAAAAAAAAATTTGGTATGCCCTTATGGCACCCAGGGTACCTACCGGTAGCCATAAGGGCGTACCAAAAATTTTTTTTTTCGGGAAACAACGTATTTTTACTTGAAACGCGTAGAAATGACGAAAAAATTTTTTTTTCAAATTTGAAGTTTTTTGGTACGCCCTTATGGCATTTGTAACGCGATGTGATTTTTTAAAAAATAAAATCCATAATTACTCCAAATTCACTCCCAATTTTTTACAGTGCATCATAAGTTATGACAATTATTACTGATTATAACTAATACTAATAATAGTGATTATTAAAAGTTAAAGATTCGCGTTAGTCAGTATGAATTGACAACTTGTAATATCTATCATGACAAGAGACAGCTATCAGCTTTGTCCCGAGGTCTCTCCTCCCGATTCTGTCTCCGCTCGTCTACTGATTCCTGTATTGAGAGAACTAAAACCGTGATATGTATTTGCCGGTTATAGAAGTGGATGGTAGACGTCAATTGATCGAAGCTCACACAATACACAAATACCTGTCACCTATATAATGGTGTGTAAAATGGTTTTGCGTATATAGCAGACAGAGTGTTTAGTGTCAGTGCAGAGCGTAGAGTATAAAGTGCTACATAACAAGGGAGCAATTGGGTACCTGTGTAGGCATTCGCTGTACCGCTGACATTCTCGAGGTAGAGTGGCAAACTGATGATAGAGGTTGTAACCGATGCTGTGACAATGCCCAAGGTGGCTAGAAAACTAAACCTTTGCCAACACGGTTGCTCTGTATCAAAGAGCTTGTCAGTTGACTGATAAGTCGTGTATGCTGGTTCCTCCGTGTCCGTGTACTCTTCTATTTCCACATCACTACCGGTACAACGTACTTGTTCATCGTGATCGTCCTCGTCTATCATTTTTGTTATACAATTCTTTAAAATCTCCAGTTTTTTTTTTTTTATTTCTTCACTGAAACAATAATTTAATAATAAATTTTTAAACTTTTACGTAATGAAAACTTAAAAATTGTCGTGTAAATTAAATTGATAGAACTAATAATTTTCAATTAACTTGAAAACTTTTTTTTTTAATTCTAATAATAAATGTTAAACTGGAATATAATTAACGAGCATAGATTATAGATTATTATAAAAGTTTTCAAGTAAACGAGTGGAAATTAAAATTAAAAAAAAATACATCTCTTATATAATACCATAACGATGTATTTATATATATATATACATACACCACAAGCCACGAAAGGTTTATAAGTATGTTTAATATTTACTTTGCGTGTACATCACATGGCTGATCGGCAGAGTACACAGCCTTGTGTTCTGAAGTCTATTATAATATTTTATCCTCTATCTACGGGTAGTTTATTGATTTTTTATAGTGTATACAGTCCCGCGGATTAATAAAAGAGCGCGAATTATTAGTTACTGTCAGCATCACTTTTGTCGTTACTTTAATTTATTAATAAAGTCCCTATTAGCAATTAATTTCTTTTGTCTCTATTCATTGCTTAATTAACCAGTAATTATTTTTTATCCTCATCGCTGTAATATTAATTAAAATTTAAATTTAACGATAATATTTTATTAACGAAACTAACTTGTACATGACATATATACTCTTGCTGACTCATACATACTAATGACAACTGTATATAATTCCTGTACATTTACAATAAGTATACAGACATATATATACATATGTGTGTGTATGTGTATGTATATAGATGAAAGGAGTGCGATAATAAATTACGTAATAAATATCACTTAACTTTTAAAATATAAGGTATAATTTAACTCAACATATAACGACCGACTTTAATAAATCATTCTACCACAATATTATTCCCTAGCCCATTATTTCACTGATAATTTGCGAATAGTCTTACATGATTTTATCATCTAGATATACATATACTTATATATATTTATCACTTTTACTTAAACAATTTAATTTAAATTCTATAACTAATTTTAAATATCAAATGTCACTAAATTTATTTTCTAAATATTAAATTTTGTTAAAATAAAAATCAGCTTAAAATTACCATGGCTAAATTTTGTAGACGATGCAATTTTTTTTTAAATTTTTTCTACTATCGGATTTTATATTTTAATGTATTTAATTATATTAATATTAATAATAAATATTAAATTAATTTAATATAATTTTCGGCTGCTTTTATTATCATGTAATATAACGTCATATATTTTTTTATTATTAAAATTTTTTTTTTTATGTCCTGACATAAAAATTTTACTAAAAAACTAGTAATAGAATAAAATATATATGATGTTAATTAAAGTATGTTTTATGTATGCATGCATGTGATTAATTATTTAATTGTTCTTACCTTTTTTATCAAAGTCCTAACCTGACACCGCCCAATGATAATCTTGGGAGCTTTCACAGGAATTGTTTATGTTTCAGTAAATTTCACAAACGTTCTCATGATACTTTATATGTATTTGTGTATATGGATATACATGTATGTATGTATGCGTATCTACATGTATATGTATATGTATATGTATATGTATATTTGTGTATGAATATATGTATAGATTTGTATCGGGTGAGTATATGTATATTTAGATGGATAATTATCGGAGTTATTAATCACAATGCGGACTAGCACAAATGTTTATCATTAAATATTACGCGTAATCACGATTAAAGAGTTACTGTGGGTATATTAGATTGGTTGAAAAAGCTTCAGTGCTGAGCTGAACAGCTTGAGCTTTAGCTGTATCTACTTGTTCTCTTTCCACAAGGTATCCTTGTGCGCACACTCCCGTTTCGCGCATGAACCTTAATGACACTTGAATGTTTATTTTTAAAAATTTATATACGTAATTTAGCTTAATTGCTCATTACTCATTACTTGGACTGATAAGTAGAAATTCTTAAATATTTTTAATAAAAAAAAAAAAAAAATTTTTTTCTGTTTAATAATTTTTTAATTTTAATTGTAATTTTTTTTTTTTTTTTCAGATTGTTTATGGTTTGATAAATAAAACTGTCTACTTGAATCTCACTTGATATTAATGGATTTTCAGGCCGGATTTTTTAATCTTCAGATTGTGTAATCACTGAATTGTAGGTGGTTTTTTTTTTTAGTTATTTGTCGACAGCAAGAAAATGGATTATTATTTTTAATTTATATTTCAATCAACAATTTCTGTACTCCAGTTTTTTACTTTGAAAATGAAAGTTAATGAGTTATTTATACAAATAAAATCGATTATCATTAAATAAATGTATAAAATTTATTTATAATTTTAAGCAATTTGGGAATTATTTTTACAATTTTTATTACATTTAGTTTTGAAAAATTTTTTTTTCATGCCTTTATTCTCGAATTTTATCAAAAATTACATTTCTAACTCAAGTAAATCTTCATACTTAGAAATTTACTAAGAAATATAAAAAAAAGTTTTTCGTTTTTTTTATACCTAATTTTGCTTAAAGGAAATTTTTTCTAATACTAATTGATAATTAGTTTTGCCTAGAGATGGAAGGCCGAGAAATTGTCTGACAATTGACGTCTATTGACCACTGAAAAATTGACCATCGGTCATTTTTTAAATTTAATGACAGTTCCTGCGTGAACTCGATTTTGCCCTGAAAATTATTTTGTTAAAAATTGACCGTAAAATTTTTTACCGTCATTTCGAATCTAAATACAATTGAAGAGAAATTTTCAACGAATTTATTTGAATAAACAAATCGAGCGTTGAGTGATACGGCTTGCAGTTTACTTGCAATTACAAAAGCTCGTACATTTAATATTGTCAAGGAAATTATTTTATAAAAAATTGACTGAAAACTTGAGCAAATCACACGGAGAAAAATTTTTGCTTGAAACCTACCAATTTTTATTATGCTGTCTACTAATCTTGAAACAGGAAGTGAAGCAGTTGAGTTTCAATTTTTGTTGTCAGCATAATAAAAATTTGTAGGTTTCGAGCAAACATTTTTCTCCATGGCATTTTTGACGACAGTTGACATGCTGTTTTCAGTCAATTTCTCGTGATCCAGCTTATAAAAGCTTAAGAAAATGCATAATTTTCTCAGCGTCTCAATTTGCTCGTCTCCCTCCAAAAAGGAGAATTCAAAGTTTTGATCTAAATCGTAGGCTGTAATAAAAGGGTTACTCTAAATCTTGATGTAATACCAGTAATAATAATGAATTAAAAAGCTTAATGTCTTTTCTGGTATGAACAGTATTTAAGATTCAGGGAATATACTAATAGCTGTCTAAGTAAGGGTTCAACAAATTTATTTTATTTCGAAACTTCTAACTGTGCTCGTATTTTAGATCCTCATTAATTATTCAGGATTATTTATTAATTTAAATTAACCGAAGTAATTAATGAATTAAAATCTATCAATAAAAGTGGGGTAAAATGATCGCTTAAAAATTTTAACCGAAATAATTTGAATTTTGTAAAAAATATTTTTCTGATTTTCCTATTTTTTTAAGGAGAAAAAAAACCCGAATTATTTTATTTAAATTTGAGGTTCAATGAACTAATTCAGGATATTAAAATTCTATACTAGAAAAAAAAAATAGATCATTAATTTTGTCGAGGGCTCAATTTACTGTTTATTCAATAATATTTTTTTACAATAATTCAAGTAATGAGTAGTCGGGAAAATAATAGAACACGGCGTTGAAATATAAGAGAAAAATAAAAATAGAGGAAAAAAATGAATATGAAGGCATAAACAATTTGAGTAATTAGATCAGCTGGTAAATCGATCGAATTTATTTGACTAGTTACCAGAGAAAGTCAATTTACAGGCTGATAAAGAGTAACAATATTTTTTCTCAAGTACTTTTGTTCATCTGAGGCAGTAACGAAACCCTGGAGGCAATCGATAAGAACTGGGTTAATACGATCAGGTAAAGCTCTAGACTTCTTTGCTCTATGTTAGAAAATACTATATTTAGATCGTTATACTTGAGTTACACGCATTACATGTCACTACTCTTTTTATTTAGCATCCACTAAATATCCAATACCACGTCGTTAAATAAACATTAAAAAAATAATTATTAAAAATTACGATCCGTTAAATTATTTTTAACTGAGTTAACATATTTTTATGTCAATATTTGTCACAATCGTTAAAGTATAAATTTTTTTATATCAATATTCAATATTTTTTTTTTTCTCAATCATTTTAGTTTTATCAACTGAATAAAAAAAAAATAAGTTAATTAAAAGAAAAAATAGATTAAAAAAATTTTTGAATCGTTCGTCATAAACCGGAAATTCAATTCTTTTAACCAAATACATTCTATGAATATATTTTAAAATATCTTGTTTGTTTTCAGATTTTTTTTTTGATAAAAAAAAATTTTTGAGAGCTATTATTCTTTTTTTTCATTTTAACAAAATATGATAAATGTAAATTTAATTTTACACTTTTGTACAGTTAAAAATGTGAATATGAAGGTAAAAAAAATCGTTTAAGCGGATTTTTTTTCGCGAATAAAAAAAAAGCAGATGCCCGGATAATTCAAACTCATGGTAATTCAGAAAAAAATAATAGATTTCATAAAAATATAATACTAATTTTTTTTTCTTTACTTCCCAATACTCGGTTTATATTTAATTATACCTGTCATGTTTACGGTTGCTTCGATATTCAGTTTTTGATACCAACATATTTATTTATAAAATCGCGTCGCGTAGAGATTAAAAAAAAGGAGGGAAAAAAATAACAATAACATTTTTTCAGCTTTGTTGGTACCAAAATGTAACGGCTTATTATTTTTTCCATTTATGACGATCGCAGAAAATAAAAAAAAACTTTTTTGAATATTTTCGTTAACGATTTTTCAAAAAAAAAACCTTTTTTTACAGTTAATTAGATAAGGCAGCTGATATTAAATATATACATATACGAAATATATGAAAAAAAAATAATAAAGGTAACATATGAGGGTGTTAGTAGAGATCGTAATCTTTTATTGTCATGTTCTTAGTTAAGCCTGGCGCCACATTGCTCGTTTCAAACCAATGATCCGTTTTTAAATTACATCATCACGTGCTTTTATTTTTCATATATATTTTTATAAATATAAATTCTTAATATATTAATGGACTATAAAACATTCAAATTATCATTTTTATATAATAAAAGTACTTAGATAACAGACTTGTCAATTTTCCGTAAATTTATTTGACATTTTTTTTATTAAAAAATTTCTAATTTAATTTAATTTAATAATTAAAACTGTTTGATTACTTTAATTGATCGAGATAATAATAATGGCTAATTGATCAATGAATGTTAAAAAAAAATAAATCAAAATTGTTTGGATGGTGGTGGCGTCGAAGCAGCCGCAATCGCTGAACCGTCAATCCCCGTTGGTTCAGTCAGCGCGCGGCATTCGAGTAAGACGGTTTGCATTTGCTCTTATATATATTTATAACTTGACGATTATTTTTTTATTTTTACCATACGCGATCTTAAGTAACTATGAAATGGATGTTAACAGTAGTTTTAGATAAAATTTTTTTTTTAAATTCAAAATAATTTTTAAATCTTTGGCGCTCTAATGTGTGTTGTTTAAAAAATTTTAACAGTGTATTCAATTAATGTAATGTAAATTATAATTATAATTATAAATATTTGTGTAAGTAATTTTTTTATTTACACCTAAAAACAGAGAAAAAGTTTGTTAGCAAATGTGATGGTTTTTTTTTAGTTTGTTTATAAGAGATTGCAATAAATGTAGGGAGTGAACTTTGAAATAAAATTTAAAAAAAAATATAATAATAATAATAATAAAATAATAGTTTAGACAATGTACCGATGGAAATGGACAGAAAATACTTTAAAAATAATTGCAGAGAGCTCCGTCCTTGACGTGAGCATTACGATGCCACGACGCGGTATGTTTGAAGTTATCGAATATACGAAAGAGATGCGGTAAGGATTTATTTTTTATGCAGATCATGTATTATTATTTATGATACTAAATATTATCTAATATATTCCATTCTTATTATTATTATTATTTTTTGTTTGTTTTTAATAGAACAATAAAATTTATTTTATGAAGTAATGAAAAATTTATTACTGTTATTATTATTATTTGTAAATTAATTTTGAATTTATTTGCTTTCGGAGAGAATTTATTGATACTCATTAATACAAAATGTCGATTTTTATTGAGGAGTAAAAAAATTAGCATAATGTAGTTTACAATGTCATTGCGATTGTCATCAGTGATTCGGCTTGCACTTATTGTGTACATTGCGATCGGTTAAACTGTGATGTACTTGTACATTATTATATGTACCTATATATAAATGTAATTTATAAATCGATTGGATAGAAACGAGTAATCTCGACCTTGCGGCGCTTCGCGGTCAGAAAGTAGTATGAACTCTGCTTCAATCAGACATATGTCAATCCGACCGATTGTGTTGTTACTTTAATGAGGAGAAATATATTTTTTTTGTATGTCAATTTAATTAGATTTAATTATAGGGACGTGATTAACTTTAAGATAGCGAATTTTTTAATTATTTACATTTATTTTAATTATCACAAAAATGTAATTTAATAATTAGTGAAAGGGTAAAAAAAATTTTTTTTAATGTTTTTTTTTTGTTGAAAATTAATTGGAGATGTTAAAATAAAAAACATTGTTGTATAACATGAAAAATACACTATTAAATTAATTTTGGTGAATAATGTTCGTAGACATTTTCATTCAAGTGATTGTTATATAAATACATCGTTGATATACATTTTGTATAGAGAAATAAAAGTTTCGATTGTTGAAGTTAAAAAATATTTTTTTTTAATATTTGGATTCAAACAATACACTGTAAAAAAAATGGTGTAAGTCTTCGCTATACTGGTGTTAAATTTAACCCCGAAAACGATGAAAAAATAACGTCGGTAGAGTATTAAAATTTTTCTCGGTTTAAGCGGGTGAATAAAAATCAGTTTGTTTTTTAAGTATCAGAAGTGAAATTGTAGTTTAGTTAAAAAAAAAAAATGTTTTTTGTTTTAAAAATTAATGATATGACATATTTACTGATTTGTGAAGAAATTCATAGAATATTTGTCCATAATAAAATTTTTAAGTTATTGTATAAAATATGGGAAACAGATTTTTATGGTTCATGTCTCTGCAAATTAAATCAGTAAGAAAAATAAAATAAAATTATTAGTGATTAATTTATCATCTTTAAATCAGTTATTACCTCATGAAAAACTTCAGTTATAACAAAAATAATTATATAATATTGTTTCCCAAACATTTAATTTGATTAGTGGTAAAAAATTTATGTGTTTTTTTCAGTTCAATAAAAGTTAAATTTTTTATTTTATAGGTAATAAAATTATTTTTATCAAAAATTTTTTTAAATTATTATTGTTATATTTTTTTTTCTGTCTTGTAGATCTTAAAACACATACTCACATTCTCATACTTTGATTAGAAATAATTTACTTCTTATGTGCACCGTTTTAACACCAGTTAGAGAACACCGCAAAGTAGTACCTCTACACCAGCTTGTTCACTTTAACACCGTTTTTTCTATAATGTTCAATTATTTTTTATAAATTCAATAATAAGAGCTATATATATTGACATAAGTAATTAAGTGTAAAGTCTTTTTCTTGACCTCAATTTAAAAAAAAATATTTTTTTTCTTTTTTGAGATTTATATTACGGGCGAAATTGATAGTAATAATAAATTTAAAGTTTAAATTTATCGGAAGATAATAAAATAATGTTTTTCTAAAAAAAAAAAATTTAAAGAAAACAGGGATAAAATAGAAGTACAATGAAATACCACAAATAGAAAACGGGTAGTTTGAGGAGCATAGTCATTTCTCAAGGGAGCGTTTGTTAGTACAAGTTCCGGTTTATATCCTTTATATATATATATATTTATATATTGTGTGTCACTGCTCCTTACACTCGTTGAAGTGGTTTCTTAGATCCAAGAGTTGTGTTAACAATCGACTCTACACCTACACTAAAATTATTTAAGTCAAAGCAAATAAATAAAAATATGTGATAATTATATTTTTTTCTCTCTTGACATCAGCTATATATTTTAAAATTAAAATAATTTATTTTCCTAATTGTCATTTGTATAAAATATTAGTTATTGTTATTAGGTACTTAAGCGTTACGAGCAAAGTCAGTTGTCCGTAGTCTAGCGTGACAAGTTTTGATTTATTACTCAGAGCTGTTTCTCGTTAACACTTTGAAATATTGTAACTACAAATTGTCAACACTTATCATTACTCATAGCAGAAATCAAAATTAATTAATTAACAACCAAAAAAAAAAAAATATATATATATAATTACAAATAATTAAATGTATAAAAGAAAGTAAGAAAATTTACTAAACTAATGGTTATAAGATTCTGAAATTTTAATTTTAAAAAATGACAAAGTGTATTTTGAAAAAAACTTTAAATTCCTGAAATTATTATACGCAGAGAAATTTTTAGTAAAAATTACCCGAAAAGTTTGATACTGTGAGGACATGTATTACAGTATCAGACTTTATGGGTAATTTTTACTAAAAAATTATCTGCATGTAAAATATAATTAATGAAAAAATTATTTATCCCCTTTATAAGTTGAGTAATAAAAAAAAGTTAAACATAATTTCAAATAAATTTAAATAAAAATGTCAGTACACATGAATATATAAGATCGTACCGGGTAAAAAAGTATTTTAAAAGTGAAACCGAAAATCCCTGAATCATAATTAATCAAAATAAATATGACGTATCTAAAATATAAATCTTGTTTTGAATATTATAAATTTAAATTGAATATCCATAAATTTTCCTCGGCTTTTATTTAATTTTGATGTTTTAAAAAAATAAATTCATGCATAAATAAATAAAAATATATGGTCAAATAGGTAATATATTTATTAAAATCAATAAGCAAATGAAACCAAACACAGTCTCGATAGACTAGACCGGAATATCCGTTTAATTTGATTAGAACTTACTCGTAAAATAATCATTGACAAGGTATTTACTCTTGCACATTGCATGTATGTAACTATATATGTATGTATATATATATAGAGTTCAAGTGTAATGAGAATCTTGAGCATCACTCCGAGTAGTGTGTCGGTTTAAATCTAAAATAATAAAATCTCCTTGGTATGTTGTCCTCGCAATTGTTGTGACCACGACATCGTTGTGTCGCTCTATTTAATCTAGACTGAGTCGAGGTCACTCTGGATACAATACGAGTTCACGTGACCTTAAATCTAGTCAGTTAGATTTTTAATTTTCGCCTCAAGTTGGTTGGATTTCATAAATTCCTTTTCTTCCCTCACTTTATTTAGTTTCGCTTTCTTTTACTGGCAGATGTTGGGTACACGCTGGAATTAAATATGTCAAATTTATAATAAATTCCATTTAAACAAGTTAAGAGGTTCCTTTACAATTAACTCCGACGTCTATTATTATTTTATAAATGCCACGAAAATTCTTTATCAACTTTCACTTTTTTTTACAGCAAAAAGAAAAAACGTCTTCTTAATTTTAAGCTTTCCTGCGATCCCAAAACTTTTTAACTCAATTTAACGGTAAATACGTTGCATTAAAGTTCCCTAAAGTTTATGATAATACTAAGAAAATTTAAAAAAAAGATAAAATTTAAAAAATCTTTTTTTTATCTTCATAAATTTAATTAATGATATTTGAAAAAGTTTAATTTTTAAATGTCATTAATTTATTTTAATTATATTGTATAAGCAGAGTTTAGCTGACACTTTTTATACCCAGATCAGATTATGCTTTTTTTCTTTTAAACGACGATAAAAAATCTGTTTATGTATATTTGGAAACTTTCTTCCTCTGTAACACTTTTAAACAACCTTGTTATCAGTTTTATCATTATTCGAGTAGTTTGGGTTTTATTAACCTGATTTTAGTTCCCCTTCGACCTATCGCCACTTCCTCTTCCGCTCCAGGTTATATCCTGTTTTTATTCGTTCGCTGCACTCTATTTTCTTTAATATTTAATGGCATATTAGTTTCTTATCGTTAATTACTCTAAGATCGCGATGATAAATTAAATTTTTAAAGACTGCGATAAGTATTTCATGTAAAAAAAAATCTAACTAATAAATCATTTACTGAAATATAATTTTTTTTTTGCTTTTGTAAAATGGAATACCGAAATTATCAATTAAAATTTTTTAATCAATGTATCATTATATTTTTTAAATTTCTGTTCACTAACCAGAAAAAAAGGATTTCTCGGCGCAAGAAAAACTTTTCATTATGAAATGAAAACGGAAAATTTTCGACGGACTAAAAAAAAATTTCTGGGTGCAAGAAATTTTTTTTTCGCCTCAAGAAAATTTTCGGTTTCAATTCATAATGCAAAAAATTTCTTAGGGCGAGTAAAAATTTTTCGCGTCATGCAAAAATATCCGTTTTTTCTGTGTAATGTAACATTTCGCACCATAATTATAAGAAAAGGGAAAGTTTCAAAGCTTTAATGCCGTAATTTCAAAGCAGCCATTGCCATAATCACCTCTTGGTATACTAAATTACATAATTAAACTATTTAAAAACGATAAATATAAAGTACCAGTTACTTCGTTAAATTATGAAGTTCACTTTATATCGTTGAGTACTTTTTTAAAATAAATAATGGACTAAAACGTGGCTTGTAATTTTGAGTAACTAAATTAGAGGTCGTAAACCACTTAGAGTATACGCGGTTTCAATAAATCAAACTGTGTATTTTTTATGCTAATTTTGGGATATATTTCAGCTAAAAAATTTATTTTCTTATGATAATGTAATGGAATATTTTTTTTTTTTTTTTTTCTTTTTGTTACCTAATAGTTAATATATGAATTTTTCTTTCTGATTTATATGTCATATTTTATGAGAAAAATCAGCATACTTTTAAAAGACAAAAGGTGAATTTCTTCTTTGTTGTTTAAATTTGAAAATTGCACGTATTTTTATTATACTTTTGGTGAAATTGCTTACCATACAAGTCATAACCACACACGCATACATACAAATTGAGGATATTTATATATATAAAGGAGGGGTGGGCAAAATAGATTCGCTACAGAAAAAATGCACTTCTTTTATCATGATCACGCAAAACCTTATATTTTTCACTTATATTAAAAAAAAAAATTGATGAAATTTTCAATTTCTATAGAGGAACTTTTTTTTGTGCCTCTATAAAAAAAATGGAAAATGGAGATCTCTAAAAAAAATAAAAAAAAATTTTGTATTCATATTTTTTATAAAATATATGAAATCTTGTTATTCGTGTATAAATTCTAGATAAAAAAAGAGATCCTTCATACAATTCAAGAATGAAATGATTGAAAAAAATTTTTTTTGAAAAAGCAAAAGTGTATTCTCAAAAATTCCAAGTTGATTGGAAATCGTGAAAAAAATTCCAACTGTCAGAAAGATAATCCAACTCTACAAAAAAATTTACCCACCCTACACACGTATATATATGTATATATTTTTTGTTTTCAGAACAATACTGTCTTTTACAAATATTTGATTCGTTTTCATCATTATTACATACAAAAAAGATGACATTTTTTTGTTCGTGGTCAAAAGTACGTTAAAACAATTCCGAGAAGTTGACTCTCTATGCTTTGAGCACCGCGTGAATGTTATTGTTTGAGAATAAAATAGAAAGCGAGAGAGGAAAATGGTAGTGCTCGACATAACGGCTAACATGTACGAGTACAAGATAGAAAAGTAAGTAAAGAGTACGAAAAAAAATAAAAAAATAAAGAAAAGTGAATAGGCACTCATGAATACATAGTCTTATGTACACTTTAAAGCCTTTTGTATATTTTAAAATTCAACAGCTTTTATTATATCGCTCAGCCGCAAATTTTTTACAGCTTTTAGAGTTGCTCTTACATTTATACAAGTTATTTTCTGCTTAAACTTTTATTTTTCTTATTAAAAAACGTCTGTTAATTTATTTTAATTTATTTTTTTACGCAACTCACTCGTAATTATCAAAATAAACTAAAATTAATTTCTTAGAATATCGACATTCTCCTTAACGAATTAACAAATGTCGAAAAATAAGTTTCCAAGATTTTTTTCCAAGGTAAATCCCATAAAGACTCCATATCAAGGGAAAAATTTCCATGTAATTTGAATTGAATTTCCCAAGTGTAAATTAAGATAATAATTTTCCTTACCACAAGTGTCCTCTTTCCGTTCTCTAGCCACTTAAAAAAATTTTTTTCCTTTCTTAACTTTTCGTGATCCACTAAAGATATAGAGAGTACGTTCTAAACAATAATAAACTTTTTGAAGATATAATAAGTATTACATATAAAACTAATATATAAAACATTTACTTAAGTATTTTCTTTTTAACTTAATTATTTTTCTCGTATAAAATCGTCTTTAAGACGCTCGGTAAGATTTTAAATCTAGTGTACATGCTGCTGAAAGCTCAGTTATAAGTTACAAGTTATAACTTAGAACTTACAAACTTTTAATTCCATAATGGATTCAATCCTACTATATTTATGTATGTTTTACGATATATTTTATTTTATTTCCATTGGCTTAGCAATTTTTATAGAAGTTAATAATTTCGCCGAGTCTATATATAGACCAAAGTCATGATTGATTGAGTATTTAACACATCGGAAAGTTTAATTCTATATAATCGGGAGCTCACGACTTTATGATTAGAAATTGTGATCACAAAAGTTTGTTTATAGTAAATATCGTGCAAAACGTACTTGAGATGTTTTATTTTAGATACTCAATTATTAAGTTTTTGATGGAAAGTTATTAACGAAACTGTAGAAAATCGGAAGTCAATTTGAATTTTATTTCAATCCGAAATTATTCCGTCACGCGGAGATTCAAATTTAAAAAAAATTACTCCGCATACGGAGTGGATAGGAAGTTTTTTTTCAATAAGTGATTTTGAAGTGATACACAGAAAAAAACGATTTCTCGGTGAAAAAAATATTTAGTCATCCAGAAAAAAATTTTCATTTGCTCCAAGAAATTTTTTGCATTATGAATTGATAACAAAAATTTTCTTGCGGCAAAAAAAAAGTTTATCGGGACGAGAAAAATTTTTTGCGCCAAGAAATTTTTCTTTTTTAATTCATATATTATCCAAAAAGTTTATTAGGGCAAGAAGTTCTTTCTTTCTGTGTGCGTAGTATCAAAAGAAAATCCTGATGAATAGTAAAATTCACCATGAAAGGGGTGAAATTAATAAAATATCAACTGGTACGCGTTCATTCCGCAAATTTTTTACAGGAAATAAAATATAAAAAAATAAACAAACAGAATTTAAAAAATTTCAAGTTGACGATAAATTTTTACACATAATGATTAAAGTTTTTATAGTTATATAAATTTATTTTAATTTAAGTAAATTGTTGATATTTCTTGCTACGATGTAAGTACAAAGAGAATGGTATATGTATTTATTTCAAAGCGACGACTTTTGTTCATTTAAATTGAAGAGCAAAAAAATTTAATAAGAACATTTTTATTACTTTCATGTTTTTATTTTATTTTATTTTTACAGAACATTGAGAATTCTTTATATATTACATAATTTTAATTAAGAAGTTTTTTTTCTGAGATGTTGAGAGACCGAAAATATTTTTTTTACCATCATTTTTTCAGGTGCCCATTTTACCCTGAGCACTTTGTATCACTAAAAATTAGCATTTATTTAACTAAATTTATTCTTACAAAAAATTTATTTTAAATTAATAATCTAATTGAGAAATCAGAACACGAGCGGAGATAAAAATTTTCAAGCAGAAAAAATTTTTGAAATTAAAAATAAAATAGTAAATGATTTTAAAATTTACATTGTCAGCAAAAAATTTCCGACATTTAAAAATAAAAATCAAAGATATTTCAAACATCAAATTCAGAATAAACAAAGAAATCTTACAACCGTTAAAATACCCGCCGTATAAAACTTTAAACACAAAACTTTAGCGACTCGTATAACTTTTTTTATACAACTGAATATTTAAATAAAATGATTTATTTCCGTCTTTCTTTTATAAACTTTTACTACAATTATTTATAGTTAACTTTCTTTCCTCTGTTTTTTTTATGCTAATGGAGGTTGGACTTAAAAAAGTTATTTTTAAATACAAGTACTCCAATAGTTCAAATTTAAATATCTATAAGATTGATGCTTCAATTATATTTAAAATTGTTATCAATTTTGAGCACATAATTATTTTTTTTTATTTCAAATCAATTTTATTGTAACATAAAAAATTAATTTCTATTGTAATTGAATTCATTTGAACGATTGAAAATTGTATTCAATAAAATGTCTCTTATTTATATATATTTAAAAAAAAAATTTTTAATTTTTCTATAAAATAAAAATATTCATAATTTATCAGATTTAAAATATTCAAACATAAAAAAAAAAAAAAAAAAAAAACTCGATATGCACTTGACATCAGTGTGACATTATTAAAGTACCTTAATTTATTTGTATATATATTTCTGGTTTGAAATAAATAAATTAATGACACATATTATTTAATTATCAGTTGGACAGGCAGATTGTAATAGAACGCAATATCAAATTATGTTTAGGATGTGGTTAATATAATTTGACAGGATGTAGGTTTGTACAATGCATCATGTATGCATAATTTATTCCCGATGTTCGTGGCTCTCAGTTGTGTGTTAAATGCACGAGGACACGTTGAATATACTCAGTTACATACTTGCTATTTCAACTAGATTTATAAAGCATCACCGGTTTTAATTTCTTTTTTTTTTATTGTCTTTCGGCTACCAATTGAATTCGGCCTTGTAATATTTCATTTTCATTTTCACGTTCATGTTCGCAGCTTGTGATACATAGTTTTTAATTTTTTTTTTTTTTTTTTTTTAAATAAAAGTGATACGATAAATATTGTTGTCGAAGAGCTTTTACTTGGATAAATATTATTGACTTTTACAATCGTTGACCGTAAAAATGACTGTTGTGACAACTATTGTCCAGTATTCAATTGTCACAATATGAGCACATCATTGTCAAATTTATTGCTCGATAAATTTTACTATAAAAAAATCAAAGAACAGAATTATTTATTTCACTTTCATTTTTATTTTATTTTTTTAATTATCAATATTTTTATTAAAAGTCACACAGATGTATATTTATAGAGAGAAAGAGAGAATTTATATTTGAATAAAAAAACTGTT
Source organism: Microplitis deprimator (assembly GCA_964016945.1). Classification (NCBI taxonomy): domain Eukaryota; kingdom Metazoa; phylum Arthropoda; class Insecta; order Hymenoptera; family Braconidae; genus Microplitis; species Microplitis deprimator. Next base: position 5,509,952 of record OZ024710.1, on the reverse strand, counting down.
TAATTAAAATTATCAAAAACTGATTACAGGTTCGTGTAAAATTAATCAAAATAAATAATGCAGAATAATTAAATTCAGTATGAATAAATTATTTCAAGTAAGATTTGCGTACCCTATATGTATATGAATATTTATAAGTATCTATGAATGCATATATGTATGTATTTAAAGTAATTTTTTTAGTAACATGCATTGGAGTTTATGAAATGTAATAAAAATAAATAACTGTTAAATTTGTTTTATGTTGAAATAAAAAATAAAAAAAATTTTGTTAATTTATGTTGATATGAAAGTCGAAAATGTTAAAAGCTCGTTTTATTATACATTAAATGCAAGTAATTCATTATTACTAAACTAATTCACAAGTACGTATAATATACTAAGCAAAGTAACAGCCCGTAAAATTACATTTGCTGTGGAAATTCTCACGCATCGTTCCACAGCATAAAGAGCCAAGTATATGCTTTGAGAAATTTTTAAAATTCGCGGTAAAGTTATTATAATTACTCTACTAACATATATATCTATATGCATACATATATAGACACAGAAAAAAAAGAATTTTTTGGAGCAAAAAATATTTTGCATTATGAATTGAAGACAAAATTTTTTTTAGGATTAGAAAAAATTTATCGACACAATAAATTTTTTTTTGCCCCAATAAATTTTTTCTTGCCCTAAGAAAATTTGTATTTTGAATTTAGAATACAAAAAATATCTTGGGTCAAGTAAAAATTATCTTGGGGTGTGTAAAAATTTTTTGCGCCAAAATAATTTTTTTCTGTGTATAATAACTAAATTTCCATTTTATAAATTTATTCGTGAAGTCAGAATTCACAATTTTGCTGTAAAATTATTTTAAAGTTTATTTTTTTTTTAAATTTATGTAACTATCAGTTCAAAAGACTTGATTCTGCAATAAGATCATATTGAAGTTTACTTCCCTACGGAAATAAAAGTTATTTTATCTTCTAAGTATAATAAAATAAAAAAATTACAAGTACAGAAAATGAGCTTCTATTTTTTTATTTTTAATAAATATTATATTTCATCGTAGACATTATATTTATTTTATATTTTATTTCTTCCATTATTGGATGGTTGTCTTGATATTGCAAACCAATCATAAAATAAATAAATAATTTGTCATTATATATGTTGGTCAACAGAATCAAAACTTAATGAAAAAAAAATTTATGTATATTTTTAATTTTTGTATTATTGAGTCACGAGAGTTGAAAAATGAAATATAAAGAATTAAAAACAAAGATTTGATATTTTATAAAAATAAAATTTTTTTCTTTTTCAGGGACAAGTAATAATGGAGTAACAGAACGTAGCACTCAGGTCGCCAGATAGTTTGGCTTCCGGGAGGCGAAAAAATAACCAAGAATAAAAATAGAACTTTTAAAAAAATAGTAGTAATAAAAAATCATAAAGAAAAAGAAAAAAAGAAATGGAAAAGTTTGGAGATTTGCCGAATCGCGAGTGGACCCAACGGCTGAGTCTGCGTGGGAGTAGACGAAGTCATCAGGTACGTACTCGTTTGCTATTTCATTCAATACAATTTATATTTTTTTAGTTTCCCACATACCAGTAAATTATTAGTTTCATTGAACATGTATATAAATTATTATTTTGTTTCAATTATTTTTTTAACTTGTTATTTTTAATCAAAGGGTCGAACGCGTACTTTTAAATTGCTATCCAATTAAAAATCTGACAAATCCAGAGTTAAACTTTTTTAAAAATGTAATTAAAAATATTTAACACTCTCAGCAACTTGGTTTATACCAAGCCCATGCACTTTTTGTTTTTCATTACATGGCAAAAATATTTCATCGAAATTTAAAAAAATAATTCAATTTATTCATGCAAGCGAATGTCATTGAACTTTGATACACTTTTTTTCAAAAACTTTTTTTTTTTTAAATTAAATTACGTGCAAATGTCAGGCAAGTGTATTATATGACAGGATGAATCGATTTGGGATTGCTAACGAGCAACAATTGTTCACTGAGTTGAATTGGAAATGAGGGATTGCTGCGATATGAGAACATCACTTACATCTTTAATATTTTATTTTATTATAATTTTCACTGCAAAAAAAGCGGTGTTAAAAATGGACTCAATTGCGCGGTGTTAAAATAAAATAAAACTGGTGTAGGCGGTGTAATTTGGCGGTGTTAAATCCGTGTAAAAAAAATTCCACGTCTAGAAATTAGAAAAAAAAATGTATTACATATAAAAAAATATAAAAATTTAATGAATATTATTTGGAGGTAATTTCAATTTTGCTATGTACTTATTTAAATAATTATTTATGTTATACGTAATTTATTTAAAAATTACACAATTTTACGCCCACCATTTCAATCACCAATAATTAACAGAGTTAAATATTTTCAACACTGAAAAATATTTTAACACCTGGAAATTTTTTTAACACCGGTAAAGAATATTTGCACCGGCGGCGGTGTTATTTTATCACCGCTTTTGGTGTTGAAATTTAACACCAAAAATTTTAACACTTACACCGCCTGGACTTACTCCGGTTTTTTTGCAGTGTAGTAATTTAATTATTTTAATAATTAACTTCACTAAAACTAAATAAAAATTCAAGTAAAATCGATTATTTCTTTAATCGAATATTCAAACTTTTTTTTTTTTCGTAAAAAAAGTAAAAAAATTTTGTAATAAATTTTTATTACAAAATCCTTGAAATTCCTGGACTTGAAGAGTTGTTATCGTGATCAGATGTAAAGATCGATTTGAGAGGCATTGTGTTGTAGTGTTAGTGCAGTAGCTAGATATAGTGATGAGAATGACGCGGATAGGAAGCGTAGACGAACCGGAATGAAGCCGTGACGAAATCGATTTTGTGGGGGTACCCTGATATAATTGTGGAGCCCAGCCAGCTATTTGAGTTGATAACGAGATTATCATGACATCTGGCTTACCCGTATGCCGCTTACGAGTAGTTGACTCACTATATACTTGTCGTCAGTCTACTCCCTTACTCTCAACTGATGTTTATATACATAGACTGTAGAGCAGACGTGGAGGATGTTAAGTACTGTTCTCTGCTCTGTACAACGTAATCTTCGGTTTTCGGTTTGGTTCATAATCGGCGGGCTTTGAGCTATGGTATTTCGTGATTAACGTACTGACAATAGGTCAAGTCGATAATCAACCTTTATCATCAGTATTATAACCCGTAAATCGATTAAATCACAAATCACGTTATAAAGATGCTTGTAAAGTCTATTAATTTGATTGTTAATTTCTTACAATACAAAATTTTGTCTCAAATGATTTTTCTTTTTTCGATTGAAGTAAAAACTTCCATGATAGCCAACGTCTGATAACGTTTAGATTTTTTTAAAAACGACAAATTATAAAAAAAAAATATTTTAAAAAATTGCACCTGTAGTTTTTTTAATTTTCTACAAGTGCATATTTTTATTTTTTTTTTTCTAATGGACTTGTTAAAAAAAAAGGGAATCCGAAAATTGCTAATTTTCTGTTGACTTCAGGACCATGAATTTAAAAAAAAAAAAATTTCGTAACAATTTTAATCAGAAAAAGAAAAAAAATACCAGTCGTGCCCCACCTTCTATTTGCATTGCGTGCTCCACCTTCTTCCATACTGATTTTTTTTTATTTCCTAAACTATTAATCACTTCCTTTTATAAATTACAGTTCAACCAATAACTATTGTGACCTTATATTTTAAAAACTTATAAAATAATTTTAAAAAATGAATATTCATTTTTGAAAACTGTTTCGTGTTTACCAACCACTTTAAGCAACCCGTTGAATATTCCTTTCAACTTTTAAAGTATATAGATACATGCCACATAGTTTTAGTTATTTTAGGAGTTCAGAGTTTACCCATTCCAACTTATAGAGCTGAAACTCGCCTTTAAAGCCCATTTTCATTTTCAATTCAATATCCTAACGTGATTCTGAACAGCGCACATGTGACTTTGAATCGTTAGGATCTAGTGCAGAGATCGAGAATCTATACAGGGTAGCTGCAGCCGAGAGCCTTGATAAAGTCCATTTATACTAATGCATTCCAACATGTGGACATTTGAATCATGCTATACATGATGAATTTGCCTTCGCTAAAACCCCAAAACGCTAGTTTACTGCCGTACTAGTAATCAGAAATAGCATCAAGAGTATATCCAATGTATATCTATACTTGTCTTCTCTCAAATATATATATATATATGTTTTGCGATATACTGATATATTTCGTAACTACGGTGCGGCAAATTTCGCAGGGTCGTACAGTTCGCTAGAATGAAAACAGCAAAGAGTGAAAAGGACAAACCAGGACAGACTAAGTACCGCAGTCTATTGGGACATACTAACCTTCACTTATTCAGTCTCGTGTTTCATTCAACGACAGTAAAATGTATTGTTATTATTATTTTTTTCATTTATTACTACCCCGTTCTCAGTTTCTATACATGAAACTACAAGATGCCAAGTTTCGGTTACTTTTCTCAGCATTATTGACTCAATCCTATTAAAGACTTTCGCCAGAATACGCAACTGTCTCACTTTTAATTATGTATTGATTGGATGCCTTAAGCGCGAAGGCACACTCGTTTGAAAATGAAAAATTCGATTTTGTCTTTATTTTCATCTGTACATTATTTGTATTGTTACTAGTTTCCTTGGATTACTTGAATTTTTATTAGAAATTTAATCGAAAAAAAAGTCAATGACCACTTTTATGAAATACAAACATTTCATAACAAAAAAGTTATACTGTACTTATTTATCTTAAATTATTCAAATTACATGTGATGTATAGTAGAACCATAAGTTTTAAAATTAAATGAAATATTCGAATGTTGAATGACTGCTAGAAAATCTATAGATCAAGGGCTCAGTACTTAAAGAAAAAATTTTTTTCCTTCACTTTTATGTGCTAGCGTTCTTCCAGAAGACTTTTCTGATACTCCCAAGGCTTTCAATCATCCATCGGATGCCTTAATTTGAATCGAGATCGCCGTTTAAAAATTTTTATAGAAATTCTCCAAATAATCTAGACTCATCTCCTGAGCTTGAAAATACCGGGAAGTTTTTGGGTTTTCCCGCAGGGTCATTGTTTTTCATATTTTTTTTTATCAGATCTGCATCTGAAAGTTTAAAGTTTTGTCTCTGTTTGCGTGAAGAATGACGCATGTGCCAATTTTTATCAGTTGTTTTCTTATAATAGAAAAGAACGACTTTTTTCCGTCTAAAACAGGGTAGGAATGTACACAGTAAAAACGAATCGTCAAAGTGTAAAAAAAGCGTATGTTAAAATTCTGAGTGTTAAATTTTTAAAACTTTTGGGTGTCAATTTAACACACAGTATTTATTTTTTACCAACTGTCGCAATCGATTGATTTCTTAACATACAAAACTGTTATTTTATACGAAAGTAGTACTTTTTATATGTTACTGTCAAATCAACACACAAAATATGTTGAAAATAATCTCGACCATCACAAAAGAATTCTTGGAAAATTTTTTTTTTTGACATATACACCTGTAACCTTTTTCAACACTTACGACATGTTAAAATAACATATCAATAAGTGTAAAACCTTCGTTTTACACACGATGAGTGTTGATTTTGACGAATCCTTTTTTACTGTGTAAACTTTCAGCGCAGGTGTGGTTAAAAAAAATTCAGACCCTCTATTGTCCCCAGGTATGTTGAGTAATCGATTTTTTTGTTGCAGTAGTAATTATAACCAGATATATATATGGTTTAAATTAATTAATTGAATCAAAACAACAAATACCAATAATCAAAAGATCCTTTGATTACTGAGGTATAAATAAAACTCGATTAACTGAATTATCTCCGTAATGCATAAAATATAATATAGAGGGAATATAGCAAGTGACCTGTGTAATTTTAGTTGTGAACAATAAATTACGTGGAATTATTTACTGTCGATTACTCGATGAATTCATACATCCTCGTTGATATAGAGTCTAGTCTTGTTCATTGGCTGCATACTGGCAAACTCCATATGCTATAGATCACAGTCACGTGTGTTTAGTATCGTGTCGACAGTAGTCAAGTCACGTTTATTCGTAACACAAAATCTCATAGCACTGATATTGCATCTCTGAACATAACACAATATATTCATTTGTACGTTCATCCGTACATGAAAAAATCATTTTTTTCCCACAAAAATAAAAAAAAATCTTTATAAAAAAATTGACTTGTTTACTTTATTTTGAGGTGTTTTTTTATAGTGGCTATAACAATATGTAACATATACTCGAGTGTAATGTTATGTGCTATAAAAAATATATTTGCCACGTACTTACAAGCTTTTTTATTAGTATTCTTTCGGGTCTGAAGCTGTTAATCCTCAGAGGGTACAAAAAAAGTTGTTATACTGAAAGCTCCATTAGTATCAACGGCCATACTCATTTAAGAAAATGTAATGAGTAAAATAAGATTTGCCGGTTTACTTTTTTTTTATTTTTAAAAATATTTTTGACACCAAAAAGCCTCATAAAATAAATTTAGATTTTTTTTACCCCTTTCATTTTTATTTAAAAATTTGAGAACAAAAATATTTTGATAAATTTTAAAACTAAAAATTTTTGACTAATTATTAATGGGTTCAGGTACATTGTAAAATATATAAAAAAGGCTATATATATTTATAGATATAGAAAACCGAGATATTGTTGAACTGAAAATGTGGATAAAGAATTTGTGAAGGAAAATATTCTTTTGAAATAACCAGTGTATCTATTCGATTTAAAAACTACTTCAAGAAATCATACAAAAGGTTTAACTGACACTGAAAAATATGCCGATATTTTTTTTTTTTTAAGTTTTTTGCTTACACTAAAAAAAAATTATCAGTAGTTTAAATATTGAGAAAATGTTTGAGTTGAAGTAAAATTTATTTGAATTTAAAATAAAAAAAATTATCTGAGTAAAAAAAAAAAACAGTAAAATATTCTCTGATAATTTTTTTCCTAAAAGTGACAGTGGCTACGGGGATAACGCTAAATTTATATATAAGACAAAGCAGAGTATTCTCGAAATAATTTACTGACCTGCCGTCTACAGACTTGACAAAGCAAATTCGTTAGCAATTTACAGTACGTTAAAACTTTTATAGCAAATTCAATTTAAAACTCGAGTTATTTTATCGAAACAAATAAGTTCATCATTTATTTAACATGATTTTAATTTATTTTTAAACACAAATGATTAAAAATTTTGCTAAACAACTTTAATAAAAAATAAATACCGGCAAGTAAAATAAAATTATTCACCATTTAAAAATTTTTCATTGACTTACTTGCATTTAATTCTGTTTACAATTAATATATTAGACTAAAAAAAGATTATTGACAGATTAGGAGAGGGTGGGTAAAACAGACCACGCTAAAAATTTAATAAAAATTTTTTTTTACTTTTTTTTTGGGACTGGACTGTTTTGCCCGCAAGGGGAAAAAATTTTTTTTCTATGGCAACTGGAAATTTGGTTTAATTACTCCAAATGGAAGTCAAAAGAAAAAAAAGAATCACCGTATTTAAGTGTACAAAAATCCATTATTTCTTTAGCGGTTCCATTTTGCCCGCCCTTTCCCTGCAGAAAGAACATTGACTGACATGACTGATGCTAATTAAATTGGACTAATTCTTGTTACTCTGTAATAAATCGGAAGTAAATTCGGAGTGATTATGGATTTTAGTTTAATCTGAATTCACTTTGTCACTCAGAGTTCCAGAGTTTTGGAAAAAATCATTCCACATACGGAGTAAATAGAGAGCTTATTTTTCCAGTGGAGTGATTTCGGAGATCTAGATTATTTTTAAATCCGCGTTGATTCCGAATCAGAGTTAATATTAAAATAAATTCTTCTTCGAAAGGAATTTTACTCCAAGGAGATTAAATGAATACGCAGTCATTCGCTCCGCAATTACTCCAGATTTAATCCCCGTTCGGATGGCAAATTTTTTACAGTTTAATATCAAAAGGTTGATTTTTCACATTAGTTCCAAGTCCTTGAAAGTTTTTTGGCAGCTACGGAAACATCTTAATGGCCTATTTAAATTTTAATATTGAGAAATGATCCCATCAGAAATTTAAAAAAATGCTAAATAATAAATTATCTTTTCGACTCAGATAAATTATTTTTAAAAAACAGCTTAGTAATTATGTCAAAAAATATTTTTCAAACAAGTCAATCTATTAAGTCTGACAGTAGTTTAGTATTTAAAAATAGCATAATTACATAAATATACTGGTATAAATTTACTTTAAAATTAACGCGTTAGAATAAAAGAAACCAGACGAAGGAGAGTAAGAAGTAAAAGAAGAAGACTTTATCGATGATAAAATAAACTGATATATCCTATTATATCCGGGTTATAGATGATATGTTTAAACGATAAATTACGTCCCGGATAAAAAAGGAAAATAAAAAAGGCCATAATAATAAATTTTTCAGGGTGAGCTTGGCACCACGACAATGACTGGGTCCCGGAGCACAAGAAGATGGGCGAGTTTACGGCAACACGTGACTAGTGGCGATGGTATTAAGCCATCGGTTGAATTGTTGTTGAATCGTGAACAAAAATCTCAAGCACAAACACCCAGTTCACAGCCCCATTCGCCAAATACACCTAGGACACCCCATACACCATTCAAGAAATCAAACTGGGAGGTCATTGAACACTTTACTGGCGCGCAAAGACCTTCTATTGTGACGGTATTATTTTTTCATAAATAAATATTGTATTTATTCACGGAAAGAAAGTTATGGGGATGGTTCCCATAATTTTGTGAAATTCTTTCCTATACCAGTATAGGAATTACGACCATAAATTATGGGAGCAGTTCCTATAATTATAGGAATACTACCCATACCATTATAGGAATGGTCCCTATAATTATAGGAATGGTTCCTATAATTTATAGGAAGACTATCTATAATATTATGGGAATGATTCCCATAATATATAGGAACTATTACTATAAATTATAGGATCCATTCCCATAAATTATAGGAACCATTCCTATAACATTATAGGAACCATTTCTATAACATTATAGGAACCATTCCTATAACATTATAGGAATGGTTCCCATAATAGTATGGGAACGATTCCCATAATATTATAGGAATGGTTCCCATAATGCAATTGGAATATTTCCTATATCATTATGGGAATCATTCCCATAATATTATGGGAATAGTTCCTATACCATTATGGGGATGGTTCCCATACTATCATGAAAATATTAATTTGAAGAAAAGTGTGGAAATCACTTCTACAATACACAGAAATATTATTAAACATAAAAACAAAAATTCAAACATTGAAAAAAAAATTCGTATTTGGCAAAAAACATCAAAATTTTTAACAGAAACTTTTTGTCAGCGCAGAAAATTCAAATTTTGGAAATGAAAATTTAAATTTCGATAAAATCTCAAATTTTGAAAAAATTTCTACACTATTTTGCAAAGAAAAATTTTTATGATATTATAAGGATGGTTCCCATACCATTATGGAAATAGTTCCCATAATGATATGGGAATTGTTCCCATACCATTATGGGAATGGTTCCCATAATGACATGAGAATAGTTCTCATAATATTATAAGAATGGTTCCCATAATGGTATGGGAATTGTACCCATACTATTATGGGAACTATTCCAATAATGCATAGGAACACTTCCCATAATTTTCTTTCCGTGTTTCAATGAAATTTTTATTTTTGTCAAAATTTTTGCGAGCTCGGTTTATAAATCTATTTATTTTTGGTTTCAGATGGGACTGGGATCTGAAATAGGTGTAAGTTTAGCCACAGGGGGATTAAAAGAACCGATTTCAATGACTGGTTTTAGTTCTCATTCAACAGAAAATGGAAGAAAGTGTGCACTCAGTCGATTTTTACGAGCACTTTGTAGATCTCATCGATTCAAAAATCTTCAGGTATTTGTTTTTTTATTTATATTTAATTTATCACTCAATTATTTTACTCTATTATAAATTTAAAAAAAAAATCAGAGGCCAAAAGTTAAAATGGGATCCTAGAGAAAATTTTCTTTAATACATGAAAGGTCAAAATAGACACCATGGGGTAAAATAGGCCAATTCAAAAATTTATTATCAAAATTTTATCTATAAATTCCCGTTAAACTGAGCTGATAACAATTCGGATCGACAATTTACTTATTCAATTTTTATTAGAAAATTTATTTATTAATATTTTGAATTATAAAAAAACTATTTTTACTTCAATTTATCCGGTAATAATAATTTTTTAATGAAATACAAATATTAGGGCATTAAAAAAAAAATTATTTTTCAATGGATTGAAGAGTTTGCTTGATTAAATGACTGAGTAACTTAAATAAATTTCATTCCATTAAAATAAAATGTAAGTCAAATAAATTACTCGGAAAAAAAAAATTCAATTCTTATCAATTGTCTAAAATGAAATAAAATTAATAAAATTTAATTTCCACCAATTGTTACTATCTCATTTAAATCACGAATAACTTTTCTTACTTTTTTAGTCGTAATATACATATATATTTATATATTGAGATAAATAGACAGTATATCATTGTGTAGTGAAAACATAATTGGATTCTCTGTTCGACACCTGCGCGTGTTTTCATGCCAACTTATTTCGTATAGGCACGAAAAACTCCGAAGAGCATAACAAATAAAAAAAACTAGATAAAAGATAAAAAAAAAATCTAAAATCTTGAAATATTTCGTATACACAAGAAAAATAACAAGTAAAAAATAAAATTGCGCTGTTCATTTTTCGACCCTTCTTATTCTTATACTTTCAGTAGCACGAAAAAAAATTTCCTCGAGAATTTCGAGATGATAAGACACGTGTCAAGATTATTTTCCAACTGCCACAAGAGATACATCTGTGTCTCTGTATCACTGTGAAAATTATTTTATTATTTTACTTCACAGGATACGTATCTTTGCTTTATATATAACATTTGTTTTATATCAAGACGTTCGTCCAGTAGATTATCAACAAAAATAATGATATCACTTTCATTTAATTCATGACTATACGATAATTCACTAAATTTATATAATCATTTGTACTCTTTCATTTACATTTAAAAATTATTATGCAAAAAAAAAAAAAAAAAAAAAAACAAAGACATTCATACTTTATACTGTAAAAAAAAGCGATGTTAATATGGGCTTATTTTAACACTGGTGCTGTGTTAAAATGAACTCACGCCGGTGTAGCGGTGTTATCCAACTGGTGTTAGAATAGTGTACATAAGGAGTAAATTAACTCTCGAAGTATAAGTGTATGAGTATAAGAGTTTTAGGATCTAAAAAACAGAAAAAAATACTAATAATAATATTCCGTTAAAGTTACGAAATTAACGTTAATTGAGATAAAAACATTTTTTAGTCAGGTAATAACTGATTTAAAGATGATAAATCAATCATTGGTAATTTTATTTTATTTTTCTCGTTGATTTAATTTGTAAAGACTTTAATCATAAAAATCTGTTTCCCATATTTTATACAAAAACATTCAAATGTCTTTATGGACAAATATTCCTTGGATTTATTCATAAATTTGTAAATCTGTCGTATCACTAATTTTTTAAACAATAAAAAAAAATTTTTTTTTATTTGAAATACAATTCGACTTCTCGGCTTCAATTTTTCTTTAACACCGCTTAACACCGGAAAAGTGTTTAACACCACTGCCGGTGTTATTTTAACATCGCTTTCGGGATTAAATTTAACACTGATAATTTTAACACCAGGGTAGCGTGGACTTACACGGTTTTTTTCTAGTGTATAAGTATAAATAAATTATTAAATAATTAAATCAACAATATTTATTAATTAAATTATTATTATTATTATTGTTATTATATGAAAACCATACCATCAAATTCAAGATCATTAGTATATATAGAGCGTGTTAATTAATTGCAAGTGATGACAATCAAGTGCCTTCGTATCGGATATTTAACTTGATACAATCAAGATATATAACAATATCAAAGACCCAATAATAATATATATCAGTGACAGTTTGTATTGAATTGCATATGATCGACAGAATTACCAGCTTCCAGGCAATGATAGAATTAATTAACGAAACTACTCATGTGCTACTACAGACGTCCATTAGTAGATGCAGGTACATTATCTATATTTGTGATTTCTCTCAATCTGATATATAGCATCTGACTATCGATCACGGGGTATTTGAAGCTTGCGAATGTGTAACAAGCATCGCAATTGAGATATGGGTGCTGTCGATTGTCCTAATATTCCTCGAACAGCAAATAGACTTAAGCTAATTATCTCACGGGCTAATAGACTCTAAGCTCAATTATAAAAGCGTTAAAAAATTATTTGACAGCTTGGGAACCCTTGAATTCAAGAGTACGAGAAATAGATTATGACGGTAATTTATGGCAATAATGATAATGATAATAATAAATTGTTATCGTGAACCGGAAATAAACGTCAGAGATTATCGTGGCTTATCTATCGATCGAGCGGCGGTAAAACACGTTGAGGATATATAACAACTCAGCTCTTATCATCTCTTCTGCAACATTGGGTTTAACAAAACATCACTCGCCCGTTTGCCCTTTTATATGTGGTTGAATACTCTTATTCCAGAGTGTTATATATCACTCACATTGTTTCATTTTGGATAATTAACAGACGTGTTCAATCAACACATCACTGCTTATATAGTTTATAAACATTTATCGTCGCGTTACGATAAAGATTACAATCATTTATATTTCATGGTGTATTTGACAGATAAATTAATAGCTTTGGGTGTCTTGCCAGCAGTATTTCTTTTAATACTCAGTATTATATAGTTGTCAGCTTTAATTGAAAAAAAATCTTCTAAGATTTGCTCTTGATTATATTTTTCAAAAATTGATTTGAATTTTATTTGAAATTTTTTTTAATCATTAGGTAGACTTCTTTAGAAATCGGCCTATTGCAATGGGTCTCATGATGGAATTATCAAAGAATTTTGTCACCATATGTTTTATTTCACCTAGTAGTCAAAAAAATACCATCCACTCAAAAGTTTATATACGTGCGATATTACGCGCCTTGTCATCACGATAGCGTCCGCAATTCTTAACGGATATTTATGAAATTTTATAGACTTATTCATTGGACGATTACTTTGATCAAGTTCGAAGATGAGCCCAATCGGTGGATTAGTTTGGAAGTTGTGGTTTAAAATTTTTTTTGATTTTCATAAAAATGAATTTTTTTGGCTTTACCCTTAAATAACTTTTTAACCAAAAGTGATAACTTAATTCTGTACAATGTATCAAAGTTCGTACGATCAGCTTCAATTTCCACTGTATAACTTCTTTTTTTGAAGATCTTTTCTAACAATTTGATGATCTCGGAAATTTTGCAAAAAATTAGAAAAGGTTAATTTAGCATTACTCAATTCATTGAAATTTATGTTGTAGCTTATAAAATAAGTATTAATTACATTATTGTATTTAAATAAGAAATCTATCTTTTCACTCCGGGTAAGGCCGGATGTCTCTTTTTATTATTTATTGTTAATGTTTGCAAATTTTATTCACACTATGGATGATGTAAAAGAAATATATCTACGGGGGGTAAGAGAAATTTTAAATTATCATAATAAAAAAAAAAAAATTACTTTTGAGCCAAGTGGGATTTGAATAAAAAATTTTTTAATACTTCTAACAAAATTTAATAATAATGATTATTTTCATGCAAGTATGAGTAAAAATATGTAACAGACCTCGAGAGCAAGTGTTGAAAAAAAAAAAAATTCAATAAGTCCTAGATATGTCAAAGTACTTTTTGATGACTAGATTTCTACTTCCCGACTACATTTTTATTTTTTCAAAAGTACTCTGAAAGATTTTGAAAAGTGAGCATAAAAAATTCAAAAAAATTACACAGTCTAGTGTAAACTCAAGGGGGAAGCAAAATATAAATTCATGTATTTTGAAACATAAATAATAATAATAATGGTAAAAGTAACATGAGGCAATATTAGATGTAGAGTGAACTATATAAAGTCCTCAAAAACTTTATATACTCACGTATAGTACCACTTACCTCCAAAGATTGATGTTAGGGTAAGTATATTGAGTTCACTGGATTTGCATGTAGTCCCAGTTTATTCGCAATCTCAACAAGTTAAAAAAAAAAATTCAAATATTTAAATTGCTAAAAATAAATAAATCAATTGATTCAGAAAATACATTATTGATATTTATGAAACAAATATAAAAAAAAAAATATTTTACATAAAATAATTCTGTTATTATTATTATTTAACATAATAAATTCAAATGTCAAGTAAAAAAAATTTTTAAATTAATTGTACAGCTGAGAGACGTATAATAAATATCTTGAATGTCAAAGAAAAATTAGCAATTCTCAGCGAAACATAAAATGGGATAGAACTCTTTGTGGCTTAGGTTAAACGACACTCCTACGCAAATACAGTTGGGTTATATACAACGCGGTCTCTTGAAACTCTAAACTCACTCTATAACACTAAATTTACTACTTCAATCTATACATATATATATGTATATATAATGGTGTAGAATTTTGTTCATCAGATCCACCAGCTGTACACGAAACGAACAAAGGCTGATAAAGAAGAAAGAGGAAATACGAATTGTCCGCCAATAGTGTAATCGCTTCACTGTGCGCGAGAGAATTCTCGTGACGTTCTAATTAGATTTTGCGTTTTCGCGTTTAATATCCCAGCCTATGTTACTGCAAAGAAACTTTACACCAAACAACTGGCTCTAACATGTATTTAGATATACGAGTCTGCAGCTCAGATTTAAAAAGCTAAAACTTAATCTTTGTGTTCAATTTAAAATAATTATTGTCTTTAATTAAGTAATTTAATATTTTATATCCAATCATTATTATACTCATGTTTCCCAATTAAAACTTCAACATAAACGATCATTAAAATATCTCAGTTATTATAAATTTTAATTATCATAAAAAAATCTCAGTCTTTTTTTTCAAAATCCTCAAGCCATTTTTAGAAATAATTTTTTAATTATTTGAACAAACACTTTTTTTATTGAAGAAAAAAAATAAATACATTTTGGGTATCTGGTATATTGGAATAATAAAAACTTCATTTCTTATACCTCACCCTTACCTACACAGAATATGAAATAAAAAAAAATTTAATATTACAAATTGTGCAAAAACAATGAAAGACGACTTTACATCTTGATTATCTTCATTTTTTTCTTCGTAGCATAAAATTTAATAATAATAAAATAAAATATGGATATTTTTTTTTACTGAAAAAAAATGAAATGAGGTAATAAATAAAAGAACTAAACATCTTTTATCTTTTAATGTCAACCGTAGGTGGAGATGCTGTACCAACGTTATTTTCTACGTATGAATCAAAGTAATATGACTCATGTGCTAGGACTTCTGACTGGATTGTCAATAGCACTGGGGTTGCTTGTTCTCAGATTGATATTTACCAGCGATCAGCCCTTTTTTACTCTCATTCAACGGCCTGAAAATTTATCCCTGACACTTGCTGTACTTACTTGTATCGCTGTTTATGCCGGTAACTATACACTTTAATAAATCAGCTTCTTAATGAGTTATTAAATAAATTATTAACATTATTCAGTTTAACTACACTGTAAAAACTTTTTGGTGTGAAAATAGTCCCCGAGAACTGCACACGGTGTCCTCGGTGTGAATTGACGGTGTGAAAATTTTTTGGTGTGAGTGTTATTTTTTACACCGTTCGGTATTATTAAACGGAAAAAAAAATAGTCGCTGTAACAGAACACATCCTGTGGGAGCAACACGATTTTTCCTGTGGAATCAATAGGATAAAGAACAAGTTTCTGATACTCATTTTTTTTGTCCGTTTAATGAAATTTCAAAATTTGAAAAAAAATTCAGTTTGGAAAAAAATTAAAATTTTTTTTTGAATTTAATTTTTTTTTTCAAAATTTGAATTTTTTTTCAAATTTTGAAATTTTATTATACTGAAAAAAAAAATTAGTAGATGAAACTTGTTCCTTATCCTATTGATTTCACAGGACTACGTCCTGTTGCAGCGTCTATTTTTTCCGTCTAGCTTGAAATTTATACATTGTCTGATAATTGTTTTTGATATTAAAATTAATTAATTCAACTTTAACTTCTAAAATTATTAACTCTTTCTTTAATAATCATTAAAAAAAAAAATACAATTAATAAATGAACGTATGAAAAACGATTTCAAGTATTTTCAATTGAAAAAATTATTCATTACACTGAAAAAATTTTTTTAACTCAGTGTAGTCGACCGTACGTCGTGTAACTTTTACCCCGGCGTTATGAAAATTTTCACACCACATCGCGGACTTAGAATTTTCACAGTACTATACATCAGTCTGTTCAGTCATCAATCACAACAATGAATCTCTTAATTATTTTTTATTCCATTTGATAACTTATATTTTTATTTTTATTTTTAAAAATAATAATTATTGAATGTAGGCTTAGTGGCAGCAATATCCAGACCAGGAATGAATGAAGTCTGGTTAGCAGGAGTGAGTGGAGCCGTACTAGTAACATTACTAGGACTACAAATTACACTAAATATTCATCTGGCGTATTTACCAAATTGGGACGATAAAATAGCCACTATGAATTCCGAGGATATGATCATGAGAGACATGTTAAGCTCTGATTCAACAGCCAGCACAATGTCAATGACGAGAATCGACCATTTACGTACAGGTGGACCACTCGCGGCAGCTTGGTCTGTTTGTTTTTTTATCTACATGGCCTACGCTCTTTTGCCAATTCGACTACGTCATGCCTGCATTGCTGGTGTTATTTTCTCCGTCACCCATCTCATTGGTGCTTTTGTACTCTATTCCCAAGATTATCCCGCAATGCTAGCGCACGTGAGTTTTTTTCATATACAAATTTTTTAAACAAAATACTTTTTTTAAATATTTTATCAGTTTAATTTATCAACAAATATACAAATCTATTGATTAAATAATTATCATTATGGGCCTTGATAATTATCATAGTCTACTGGATAAGGAACTGGACCTTTGTCATCCATTTTTGATTCGTTTAAGACTAAAATAAATAATTTAATTTATAAATTTCAAGTTGACATTGAAAATTTTTGACTTACCTAAAATACTAAATAAAAATACTGAGAAACTTGAAATGTAATTTAAAAAAAAAAAATTAAAATAATTCATATTGTTGCAGTAAATTCAATAATTTACAACGTAATGTTCACCTATAACTGTTTACTATTCGTGTTTTTAACTTTACATTTTTTTAATTTTCCTTTATCACAAGGTTACCAAACGATAAGAGCGACTAAATGCAAGTAAATTATGCACGTAATTCTTCGCGTTTCACGTCCGTACTTATTTACATGCAACTTTAAATAATTATTGTTATTTTTTTTTGTTTCCTTTATTATGAGCATTAACTTTTTGCTTTAATGTAGAGTGCAATCACAGAAAAATAAACACCTAGACTGTGATTAATGGTTATGATAATTAGAGAGTACTTAGATTGGAAATATTATAAAATATAAACATTGGCAACATGACATGTTTTAATGGATTACTACGTTTATTATTCCATTTGAATTTGTCGTCAAGGTACTGAACAATCAATACGGCTTTCATTGCTGCATCAATATTTAATATCAGATGTCTTGGCCTACCAGATAATTTAACTATTTCTTTAAGAAAAATTATAAAATTTTTTTAAATATTTTAAAATCACTGAAAATTTTGGAAAATCTGACTGGAAAAGTTAAAAAAGTATGAAACTTTCTATAATCTTCTGCAATACTTCGAAGAAAAATTCCAGAACCTGAGACCATATGGAAAATTATGTGTCGGAAACAGGACAGAAAATTTTGAAGCTGTTGGAAATATTTCAGGAACTTTTTAGAAAATGAAAAACAATAGGGACTTGCAAGCGGTAATTCAATAGAATAGTAATAATAATAATAATTCTAGTAGATAGTAGTTTCGTTAATAATTTTCAAACACTTAAACATGAATTAAAAATAGTTTTTCAATGTCTTACAAAAGAAAAGTTCAAGAGCATAAAAAAAAGAGAATGTAAAACTTGATCTTCTCGTAGTAGCAGCAAGTCTTACATGTCGTATTGGTTGTTGACGATCTTCTTCAACAACTCTCTTCGGCTTTTCTCGACGTTAAGCTCTTGAATTTCTTGTGCCAGGCGATGCGAATAGAGCTTACACATACATTCATATACATATGTATAAAATGTATGAGTATGCTAAAAAAAATTTACGGAGTGAACACGAATGAAATCCGGAGTGGATACGGAGTCGATAATTTTTTGTTTATTTAATCCCTTCGAAATCAAATTGACAATAAAATCCTCATCACTCCAAAATCATTCTACTGAAAAAAAATTCCTATTTACTCCGCATGCAGAGAATTTTTTTTTTTTTATTCTGGAATTTCAAATGATGAAATGAATCTGAATTGAAATAGAATCCATATTTACTCTGAATTCACTTCCGAATTTTTACAGCATAGATTCAACTGAATGATATCAAAAATTGAGTTTTTTTGTAATCAAATTCCAGTGGAAACGAAATAAATAAATTGTAACATATTTAAATTAATGAATATTTTTCTGGCAGCATGAATTAGATGAATAAAAGTTTTTTTTTTATTCAAACATCAGTTTTCTCATGAGCTTAATCTAAAAATTAACATATTCTGCTTTAATAATTGATTCAGTGAGTGATAAAGTGATTTTCACTCATACAAGTTCTTTTTTTCCACTTAAGACTTTAATGAAATATATTATAATCTGAAAATGACACTTAATCAGTTACAATTTATTAAAAAAGTTATTTCATTTTTATAATTGTTTTTTTTTTAGCAATTAATAGATCCACTGATAAAATAAATTGTCAGTAGCATCGCTATTAATGTAATTTTTTATTAGACAATCAATAGATATCTTAAAGTTTTTTTATTAGACGTATAAAAATAAGAAATAAAATAAGAGATCAATATCAAAGTAATATCCTCTGTTTCCTGACTCTATATCTTTGTTTCTATATCTGTTAACAAGCTGTCCTACTAAAGATAAAGAAAATTGATCATAGACTTGAGTCATAGATAATCTGAGATTGAAAACTTGTTTCAAACAATACCGTTTATGATAGTCTAAAAAAACTCGCTTTTGAATTTTTTTTTTCTCATATTTGCTTGGTTTATTTTCAACAAAACATGATGAACAAATATAGCAATAAAATAAGTTATAGGCTTCCCTATTTAAAATAAAAAACCATTAAGTTCATACATTTTGCGTCCTAAAAAAAAAAAAATATTTAATCAAAATTTGAAAAATTAAATTTTAGTTAAAATAAAAACAAGAACTTTTTAAAAACTTGAATATATTTTCTATCTCAATGCTCATAGAGTTCAATTTATTTAATGGAATGATTTGTGTGAAAAAATTTAATCAACAGTAGAATGAAATATCATGAAGGAAAACAATAGATTTCAAGGGAAACAATCGGATGTTTCAATCAATCATGAAATTTATAACAAATTATCCCTTCCTGTTTGTAGATTTCTTAATATATTGTTTAATATTTACATTTATTTGATTTTTTTTTACCATAAAATGTCCAGTTTGATATTCTGTTGGATGTTAACTAAACATTGACAATGAAACTCGGAACAATGGGTTTAATTAAGTTGTTAGAATGACTGGACATTGTGAGTTTTCTCTGTTAAATTGTGGCAATGTCAATAGAAGAAAGTAGTTAATTGTTGCAACTTAAATTTATGTGGTTAAGATAAAGATAAAGATGGAGACTCGTTAGAAATTAGTTACTTTGAAAAGAAAAATAAATTTAAAAACAGTTTTTTAGTTTGCCGAATCTCAATAAAGCTAAATTGTTTGTTTGCTTGTTTGCTGACATGAGTAAAATTATATTTTTATGTGTGCGCTGTCTGAAGAGTTCAATTGACAGATGAGTAATCGATTTATATGACCACGCTCAAGCAATCTTATTGAGTGTAAAAAAAATAACAACGTTAGCTCGGAAATAAAATCAGGCAGAGGGAACAAATATTTTTTTATAGTAAATAACTTTTTTATTTTTATCTTGATAAATGTGATATTATTTCATATAATAGAGAAGAGTTTGGAAAAATGATCAAAATTTAAATTAACATTCAATTTTTTTTTTTTTTCAATTTCGAACAAAAGGTTCGGCCTTGAAATTTTTTTTAAAACAAGTAAAGTAACCAGTTTTCAATTTACTTAGAAACTTGCTCTCTGAAATTTTTTTTTACCAATTTAAGCATCTCGAAATCTTAATTTTTTTTTTTTTTTGTAGTCTAAAATAATAAAAATTTTTTTTAATGCCCATAATTTGAAAAAAAATTTTGTATTAAAAATTAATAAAAAAACAGCTTTTTTTTTAAAGATATCATTCTAGTCAGTAAGAAAATAATTAATTACTTGTCTTCACATGATTTTGTTAATAAAAATATATGAGAATAGAGGGTAGAAGGGAGGAGTAGGGGACTAAATAGTTTTAGAAGGCTAGCAATTAAAATAAATTACTGAAAAGCAATAAGAAAAGTAATAAATAACAATTAAAACATTAAAATTGCTCATTTTCCCCAGTTTATTCTTCATCAAGTATCAATTTATTTAAAATGGAATATAAATTATAATTTAATGTTAAATCTGTATAGAAAACGGTGAAATTTATTTTAAAAAATTATCGCTCAGGGTGGACGTGATATATGATTTAAATTTTAATAATAAAATACAAATAATAAAGTAATGAATTTCGAACGTAACCGGTTGAAAAAATTTAAGCAACATGAATTGCCAGTTTTACTCTCTCAGAAAAAGTTATTGATGCGAATAAGTTATACACTTTCTGGTAGCTTAAATTCCTTGCCCTCAAGACTAAAAGTAGGAATTCTCAACCACCGAGGTACCGATACTGCCGAGTAATATTATATAGTGTGAAAGTTGAAGAGTGAAGAGTGAAGAATATAGTAGTAAAGCTGCGATTTAGAACCGACGAACAGACGAGGGCTTTTCTCCCCGTGTTCATTCTTTACTTTGTTTTTCATCTTCCGCTGAGTCGGGACATTTGAGATTTTTTTTTATCCAGACTTTTTAGTATCACTGAGAGCTTCTACTGGTGCTGCCTAAACAAACAAAATTTTCTGCAGCCTTATTACTATACAAGTATTTCGATACAAATCATCAATGTGGGGAAAAATATTTTATGATTTTATGATAAAATTTCTCTCTAAGATTCCATTTATTAATTTTTAGAAAAATTAAATATTAAATTGCTGAAAAAAAAAAAAAAAATATGAGAAAAAGTAAGAATAAAGGTGGTAAAAAAAGCAAAACCTGGTTCTGAAGATCCTTAAAATGATATACAGAAATTCTTTTCATCTGGGAAATGTTTTCAATGGAGATAAATGATGTACGAGATAAATATGATCGTTAAAACGTAAGATCTCCTTATGTGTAGTATTCAACACTTAACGGGAAGTCATTATTTTATTTCATATATTTTTTTCCGAGACATTTCTCACTTTTTACTCTATACACATTTAACTTTGATACTTTGATCCCCTTGATTCTAATCCGAGAATTTATATGTCTTCCTTGCTGATGGGATAAAGTCTGATGATAGCGTTAAGAAAAATGAACAAAATGAACAGAATAGATCGATGAGATCACCCTTAAAGATTTTTTCAAATAAATATTAAAAAAAAAATTTCTCTTTATCAATTGATGGATTATTTTAATGCTCCATTTTCTGTTATATATCTTATCAATTTTATTTATAATTAATAATAATAATAATAACAATTCACAGTCTACCCGAATATAAAAATTGAATTTTTCTGTTTATTTGAAATTTGTTTTAATTTTACAGAGCAGTTGTGTCGCATCTTATTATTTCTTATTTCATTTCTTAAAATTATTGTTAAAAAATTTATTTTTATCATAGTAAAAATTCTCGAACTTTTCCGAATTTGATAGCCCCTGCCTGTCATGACAATAAATTCGATATATTTTTTTGTAGGTATTATAAATTTATTCAATGTCTATGAATATTAAGTAGTGAAAAAATGATACAAAAATCATCAGAGCGTAAATTAAAAATTTTTAAAAGTCCGCTAAAAGTGTAAAAAGAGTCAAAAATTAATTATTTCCTTAGCAATGATAATATATATATTAGGGTGGCCCAAAAAAACCGACTATTTTTTTTTTCGAGTCTCTAATGAAAATTTGTTGGCTCACGATGTTTTAAGAAGTCTCTCCAAAAATCAGCTCGATAAAAAATTTTCAAGAGGTCGCTCACGAATTTTGAAAATATCAAAAATGATTGAAATTCGGATTTTTTATTTCAAAATTTTTTCTTTCTCGTGGCAGCAATAGTTTATATTTGTAAAATCATGACTATGCTGAAAATTTCAGCCCAAAATTTAAATATTTAAACGGTGCTCATGAATTTTGAATATTAACTGATAATATGTAACTAATAGTTTGAATTAGTTTTCGGATTTTTTTATTACTCAATTATTGTCATTCCAGTAAAACATAACTTTTCCATAACCAAAAAAATATAGGACAGTTTTAAATAATAAAATTTGGTATGTTTTGAATAAGCGAAAAAACCTAAAAATTGAATTAAAAAATAAAAAAGTATGTTAAAAACTTATTATTTCTATTTCTCGGGTTATATTTTCATTCATTGTCATGCAAATTGATGGTGAAAAAATCGAAAAGCTTTATTATTAATATTTAAGGGTCGCTCGAAAACGTCCAAAAAACAGCACTCGGAAACATTCAAAATTCTTGAGCGAGGTTCAAGTATTTAAATTTTCAGCATAGTCATGATTTTATGATTATAAACTATTGCTGCCACGAGAAAGGAAAAATTTAGAAATAAAAAATCCGAATTTCAATCATTTTTGATATTTTCAAAATTCGTTAGTGATCTCTTGAAAATTTTTTATCGAGCTGATTTTTGGAAAGGCTTCTTAAAACATCGTAAACCAACAAATTTTCATAAGAGACTCAAAAAAAAAAAATAGTCGGTTTTTTTGGGCCACCCTAATATATATATTTATAAAATTTGTTTTTTTAAATGTCAATTTTATAATTATAAAATGAAATGAAAAAATACTTGAGCCTTTAGTAACTTTATTACTATTCACTCCTAGATTCTTTTTGTTATTATTTTAAAACCACTAAAGTTTTGAGTGATGCAAATAAATAGTTATAACGTTAAATGTATACACTACTAGCAAGAAAAATAATATAACGAGCAACAAGCTCAAGAGATACAACAAACAATGTTAATAAGAAGGAGTCCTGTTAAATTTTCTTGTCAAAAGTCATCTCCGACTTTCTATTTATTATCAAAAGTTTTCATTTAATTACTATTACTATTGCTGTTATTATTATATTCAGCTGTTCCACAGACTTTTGATTAAATGGATTACATCCATTCAGTCTACAGCAAAATTTTTAATTAATAATTTACATTATCATAATTAGTACACAGTTTTAATTAATAACAAATATATTTTCACTAATTAACTTTATCTTAATTATATTTGCTTAAGAATTTTTTTTTATTTGGAAACGGTCGACGGTGTCACTGATAAAAATTTTAAGCCCAAGCACGCGTAGAATAAAATTTTTTTCGTCTTGATGACGTAAAATTTTTTAGTCTTTAATGGGGCAGCCTTAAAAAATCAATTTTTTTGAACGAACAAAAATTTCAAAAAAATTTGAATTTATTCAATAACTATAAAATATTTGTAGAACTAATTAATGCGGACTTATAATCATTTTTTTTTTTTTCAGTTTTAAGGTATTCTCTTATACTCAAATTTTTAGGGAAAGAGCGGGTAAAATGGGACCGCTAAAAAAATTTTGAATTTTTGTGCATTTGAATACGGCAAATTTTTTTTATTTCTATTTAAAATAATTAATAGATTTCCAGTCGGCATATGAAATAAATTTTTTCTCTGAGCGGGCAAAACGGACCACCCCAAAGAAGTGAATTTTTTTTTCCTTTTATTTAAAAAAAAAATTGACTAACAAAATTGTTCATATCTAATCTTAGTGAAAAACGAGATTTCTAATACTGTTAGTAGAGTAATGTGGGGTAAGTGTGCGCTGTGGGCACTCTCTATATCTGAATAATTGAAAAACAATGAAAAATAGTGTATTTACACTATTTCACAGCTATAAGTATACTTATAGCTATGAAACAGTGAGTAGTCACTGTTTCAGACTTAAAGAGTAAGTGTGCGCACACTTGTCCCACATGACTTTAAATAAAGATACCGAAAAAAATAAAATTATTGAAGACAAATAACTTTCATAAAATTTAAATGTAGCGACGGAGAGATCGTATGTAATTTTTTTGGCCAACAATACATTGAGTCTACTAAAAAGTCTGAAAAAAATTTTTGGACACTCAAAATTATACAAAAGTGATGACAAGAGTCGTATTAAATGACGTTAAAAAACGAATGGGGATAAAAAATTTCTTACCAAATTTTGGGATAGTCCGTTTTTCCCGCCCATTCCCTATGTTTAATAATCTATAATTAAATAGTTAGTGTTTGTTTACAATGTTAATATACTTAAATAGAATTTTGTAAAATCATTGATTGTGCTTTGGTTTCCTCACGCACTCGCCCCATTTGCTCACTCAACTTGTCGTGGTAACTTAATCTTCATGTTTAGGTGTGTACGTGTCACGTATGTCCAATGACCTAAAGATTAATTGGATTTCCTGTCTTTTGTGTCGCGCTCAAGTTGATCGCACATTCAACTTTTTTTTTTTTGTGACTAAAAATCATTATTTTACTAACTATTAAAATAATAATAATGATTACCATTATTATGCCTGTCAGCAGGTAAATCAAAGCTTTTATGTACTATGTCACTACACAGTACTTACTTTAGTTATCGAGATTTTTTTTATCTTGATTATGCATTGAAAAAAAATGTATTTTAGCATGAAAAAGAAAAAAATTGAAAGTGAATTTGGTAAAAGATTGGAAAATTTATTTTTAATATAAAAACTAAAATATTTCGATATAAAAGTAATAATAATATATAATGGAAAAACGATTGAAATTTAATAAAATGCCAGAATATTAAATTTATTACCAATTCACCTATAAAATTTAATTTCACCAGTGCGTTATTATTTGTAATTTAAATTAAAATTTAATCAAAAGTCATAAAAAAATAAATGAAAATAAAGCATAAGGTTACAAAAATCCCTTTAGAGTAAAATAATATTATTTTTTATATTTACATATTATCAGAAAACGCATAAAAGTGAAAAATTGGCTATAAAGAAATAATAATAAAATAAAAACCGAGAAAGTGGCTTGTAATTTACACAACACTGCTCAGTTCTCTAATTGTGACATATCAGCTCTTTTAAATCTTCATCATGAAACATCGCGTTTTTTTTTTTTCAACTAAATTTATTTTATTCAATTTTTCTGTTTCACTTAGCGTAGAAAAAAATATTAAAATAAATATAAATAAATACTGTACATGTACGTTATTTTTACATCAAAAAAATACTTCTGAGAGAAAAAATATACACAAATAAATTTGAGATTTTTTTTTTTATGGATTATAATTTTTTATTGTAAAAAAAAATGCATCAAAGCTTCTGTTAACTGGTCAAAAAATTGCAATTAATGACAATAGTTTGAAACTGGAAACTATTTTTGAAACGCTTGCTCGAGGATTTTAATTACCGGAAATATAAAACCATATATATGTACACATGACATTAAAATAAATATTTAATGGTAGACTATAGATATTTATTTTTCAAGTACTCTATTGGATACTTTTTACTTTATTTATTTATTTTATCGTTTTTCATTGAATTTATTCGTCGATCAATATTTCATTTTCATGGTCGCAAGTTCAAAGAGATAGTGATATCACTGAAGAGATATGATCGTTGTGATATATTAGAGAAGTTGGATGAAAAGCCACACTGCCCTCAAACTAACGTATATTTACGTGTACAGAGTATAGAGACCTTTATTTATTGTGCAGCATCAAAACCTGATTACTCTTGCTAACGAACTCCGTAGTCAGTGGTGAATTTTACGAAAATAAATTTATTCATGAACGATAAAGAAAATTATTCTCTGCTTCCAATCTCATTAAGTCAACATTCGATAAATCAAAAACTTATTTTAGTTACGAGTATTTTAGATTTTTTAACACCGTTTGCATCATATATTTTATTAATTAGAAATGATTTATTAATAAATGTTAATTAAAACTCGATATTAATTAAAACATTTTAGTTGGAAGCTTTGTTGATGTTAATAATAATTTTAATCAAAATTTAATATTTTATATATTGTGTTCTTTGTGCCCAACAAACTGGTAATTAATACTTTTTATTTGCTTTTATCAGGTTTTATTTTCAGTAAATTGATCATAGCTTGTTGAAACACCATTTCATAAATGAAAGATCAGCTTTACATTGAGTGAAATTTAAAACTTTATAAACAGAGTGAAAAAATTATTATTGCTGAAAAAAATTCCTTGAGACAAGAATATATTTTCTAATTTATAAACATGATACAAAAATTTATTTTTTTATTCAAGTTTGATCATTTTTAGATATATAGGAAGATGTGGGAAAATTTTTTCCTCAGCCGGGCAAAAGGGATCATCCCAAAAAAAAAGTAAAATTTTTTTAAAAAAGTAAAACAAAAATAAAAAAAATTTATGCAATTCGACTGCTGAAGGGTGATGAGGAATAATTGGGGGTGGCAGAAATTTTCAGCCAACATACTAGCGCCCATGCGAAACATTTCAAAAATCTAGATCCAGTAGATTTTTTTACTTTTCATTTTGTTTTTTTATTTTCGTTCCGCAAAAAACGTTCCGATCTTTAAGTACATGTATTTTTTGTAGTCAACAATACATTGAGTTCACTGAAAAATTCCTGAAACAAAATTCTTTTAAGAAACGTTTTGAAAAAAAATTTCGGGATAGTCTGTTGTACAAAAATGATTACAAGAGTCGTTATAGACAGAAGTAATACATTTTTTATACAATTTTGGAGTGGTCCGTTTTACCCACCCATTCCCGATGTATCTATAATTTATCAAAAAAATTTTTGAGTAATGAAAATCTATTTTGAACAATAGTACTTTTTTCAGTGTATTTAATAACTGTTAAATGATGAGTATCCACTTTAAAATAACACGTAATTTAATACTATTTCTCGTTATACTTCAAACACTCATGCTGTACTATTATTATTGTTATTGATAATAACTATATTCATCAGCAATACCATCAACGTTCATCAGTGATCAAAATTAGCTGCACTTGAATCATACATGAGTGAAAATTGAATTAATACTGCATATTGAATATACAACTCAGTATTTTCAATATATAGAGGAAAGCGGAAAAATGGAGACGTTGGAAAAAAAATTATTTTTTTAAATCCTAAATTAACTAAATCTTTGAACATTCGCTTTTATTAAAAAAGACGAAGATAATTTTTCATTTGTCGTTGAGAAAAAAATTTTTTTTTGTTTTGGGCAGGATGGGGCTGTCAGTTTTAAAAATATTCCTATAATAAAAATGTTATCAGAAAAAAAATAATGAATTGTATTTTGTAACACATTTATATTTCATTGGGATCAATGGTCTATAAGCTCTTGTTGTATGTTAAAAAGCTTCGTAACCGGAAGCGGAACTAAAACGGGTAGGGGAGATGAAGGGGGTGATGTAAAGAAAATGAGAGAGATAGAAGTTACAAATCGATATTTCGTGCACGCTCAGTTATTCGTAAACTGAGAAAAGTCGATATATTAAATGTACTTGCTTATGTGTATATACATCTATATCTATATATATTCAGTTCTCATACTTATCCAAGACTTCCTCTAGTGTACCATCCTCAGCTATTGTATTTAGGTTCTGGTTTAGTAACTTTCGTGTTTAGGGTTAGAAATTCCAAACAGCTGAAGATTACAGATACGCCAAAATTAGGAGAGGCCTCGACAACGCTTGAGACTTTGATAGAGAGACATTAGAAAAATTAAATAAATTATCTAACACTTGAATCTCATACTGTAAAAATCCGGGAGTGAATTCGGAGTAATTACAGATTTTATTTTAATCTACATTCCGATTCGGAATTTTAATATTAAAATAAACTCCCTTTGGAGTGAATTTTACTCCAAGGGGATTAAATACACAGTCATCTGCTCCATATTCACTCCGAATTCAATCCACACATTTTTACAGTGCATTTATTTTTCATTTTTTCCTTGCTGAATTTTTTAAATTCAATGCTAATGGAAAATATGAATAATAGCTTAGGATTACTTGTTATTATTATTATCATTATTGTCATTATTATAATATAACTGCCGTAGGAGTTTTAATCAGTATATACGTGCTTTAAAATCGCTTAAAATATCCTCAAGCACTTTATAAATGTAACTATTTTATCAATCCCTTACGATACTTAACATTTCTTATTATTTTTATCTGTAGATAAAATTTTTCTAAATTTCAGAAATTTCTTGAATATACAATTGAATTGACCGGCTCCAGATAAAAAATTTTATTTTAATATACAGATTCAAAAGCAAATTATTTGGGGAGACCAGGGCACGGGGGCCCCCTTAAGCCGGTAATTATTTTTTATGGCTTTTAATCTATAGGTCAACCTAATTTGGTCCTTTCTTAAGCAAATCCATTAAGATTTTACCAAAACTCGAAAAAAAAAAAAAACTTTTTTTCTGGGGCACGACAGCCCCTCCAAAAAAAGCTTAAAATTTTATTATTTTTTTTTTTTTTATTAAAAAAAAAGATTTTAAGGACAAATAGACTATTTCCGTACTTTTAGAATCCCATGGACTTCAAATTTATTATTAAAAAATTTAATGAAATTCTTATTTTTTTATTTTAACCACAATATAATCTATTGATCTGAAAGAAATTTAATCAATAAATTTTTCAAATTCATTTTAGTTTAGAAAAAAAATAATTTTTCTGTAGTAAATTTTTTCGCAAGTGGTCCATTATGCCCCAGATATCGCAGATCAGCTTAAAATATCTTTAAAACATCAGAGGTGTCATGATTTGACCGAAAATGAAAAAAGAAATTTTTTACCAAATTTTTGAGAGGGGGCCGCCGGCCCCAGGGGGCCTTAGCACCCCGGTCTCCCCTATTCATTTTCTTACAAACTACTCGAAATTATCATTATATCGGTCATCTGATCGATTATTCCAAAAAATTAATGTCAATATGTCATAAATTTGATTTGTGCAAAACAAACTTAATCTTTACTTCGAAATTACGAGTTTCAATGTCTGTTTAGTCAGTCAGAACAAGTAAACTTCCGATCAATACGATTCAGAGTGTAATGATCGGCTTCTTCCCTAGGGCAGAAAATGTCCTGTCCGCAAAATGAGTTTCTAACTTCATTTCAGTCCTGTCAAGTTGATAGTTGACAGCTGAATTTGTACATACGCTATTGTTCTGAAATTATCTTATTTCCACTGGCTTCTGACATCTAAAGTCTAAAATTAAATGCAGGTAATTATTAAAAATTATTTCACGATGAAACGCAATTTCAGACTTTGTGTGATGGCATCCCTCGCTTTCGGCTCTACCTCAAATCCTTCAATTTCATCCCGTGCTACTAATTGTGCTATTTAAAGAGCAAATATTTTTTGATTAAATAATCTGTATTTAAACTAAATTATTTAGTGAAAATATTATTTATTTTTCTGCTCAGTATATGCCGTAAAAACTTTCAAACTATTTAGTCTTCTTAATTATTTTTCTTCCGTTTCCTTAATTTAATTTCTTCCCTCTTTCACAGAAGACTATTTTCCAGTATTTAAATTATAAACTTTAAAAACATGACATTAAAATTACGCCTAATAACTTTAGCATAAATTATTTAATTTAAATGACGTTATTTAATTACGGGATATTGAAAAGTACTTATAAGAATTAAATGAATACATCAATACAAAACTTGGGTAATGTAATTTATTATCCGAAACAAATAACTTTTCATCGATTGTGATTAAATTTTCATGAATTCCACTTACTATGTACCTTTTGAAATAACAAATGATATAAAATGAATGACAATATTTGAAACATTTTATTTATTTGCATCTCAGATAATAATTTATTTAAAAGACAGCGAATAGAGTTGCCATCAGTAACAATATACGCTCGAACAATTACAAATTGATGCATTTATCGCGGAATGTCCTCGACCCGAGAAACATTGTCATGCACATCGATACTAGTATTGAGGAAAAGACTAACAAGTTAGTTGCACACATTTGTCAGTTAATTTAAATTTTCCGTAACTAATAACGCACTTTACTCTCAATACCCCACTTTGCTTGCACACTCGGACACTAGATGCGAACAGAGACGCGGACGCTATTAATTGATGTCCAATAACACTCTACACTCGGTGCTAAAAATTTTTTTCGCCAATTAACGAAAACATTCTACACATCACAATTAACAACGGAATATGTTGTCAGCTATTTTTTTTAACTTTAAAGATAAAAATAAAAACAAAGCTAAAGCTAAAGTTAAAAAATTCAAGCTCTTTCATGTCGCTCAAAGACTATAACCAAACATAATTTACTAACAGGAATATACATAGGCGCATGGGTCAACGGCGATGGATTTAATTAGAGAGAGTAGACGTCAAACGGTCACTGGGCGTGAATATTCTTGGACCCTTGTGGAAGCTTGTCCAGAACCTATGTTACTAAATTGACTTGCTCTTTCGCTTTATCTTAAAGTTATATTACGTATAAAGGGAATGTCTAAAAAGATATTTGCTAGTTACTATATCTGGTACCATGTACCTAGAAGATGGAATTTCATTCTAACAGCTTCTGAAGGTGATAACGAAGTTCGGACAAACTTATCCCGTTTAATATCGCCAGACATCTCAGTTACACAATCCAGAGATATTTCATTTAAACTGTCTTCAAAATACCTCGCGGTTTAGTTACTACACTGTGAAAAAATTGCGGAATAAACGCGGATCAAAGCTGAAAATTCGGAATGGATGACTGTTTTTTTTTATTTAATCCCTTTGGAGCTAAATTCACTCCGAAGAGGAGTTTATTTGAATATTACAACTACAAGAAGTGAAAAAAATCCAGATCACTCCGATCTGCGCAGGAAAAATAAACTCCCTATTTACTCCGCATTCGGAGTAATTTTTTTTTAAACTCTGGAACATCGAGTGATGGAGTGAATTCAGATTGAAATAAAATCTGTCATCACTAGGAATTTACTCCCAATTTTTTACAGTGTATCTAACCTTGGAATTCAATTCACTAGACTGTACTTTTTAATAAAAGTATGAAAATCCCTTTAATACTTTTACTTGCAGTTGATGGTTTGTATAGAAATAGTTTGTCAGCTTGTCATACTAAAGCCGGAATTACCAACTGTCTTTGTTGGAAAAGCTCAGACGACTATCGCTCGGTGTTGGATGTTTGTGAATTTTCTGGGACATGTAAACAGCTGAAAATAGTTGTTTTAAGAAAGAATAAAGTAAAAACTCGACTCGAAAGAAAGTGTGTACAAAGTAGATTTAAACAGCGCTTATTTGTTTGAATGTTCTCACGGCAACGCTCGTTTCAAACAAGAAAAGAGTAAAGAAAAGGTCTTGTCATGCTAAAGCACGAATTTCGTGACCAGAATCACATGCCAACTTAACTTGAGATGACACAAAAATACATAAAGAAAAAAGTAATGTCGGAAAATAGATGAAAGTTAGCGAAGCCCCTCGAGCAAACTTTTTGCTAAACTTTTACTTTTATTTAACATTTTACTTTTTATTTTTTTTTTTATAGCAATTAAGGGTTTTTTTATTTGAGGAAAATTGTTGAGAGCACTTTTATAAAGTCTTTATGCTCTGGGTTTTACTCATTAATAGTTTTAATGAAATGAAAATATTTGGACATCATAATTTTTTTTTACGAATTAACGTTACATAAATTGTGGGCTAGAGGAATAAATATGTGTTATTGATGTTATTTACAGTTACTGAGTTCAATTGTCGTCGTGGGAGGCACGAATGTCGCTGGAGCATTAACACATCACCCTAGAGAAATAGCGCAGAGACAAGCTTTCTTAGAAACACGGCAGTGTGTAGAAGCGCGACTGACTACTCAAAGAGAAAATCAGCAACAGGTATTTTAACCATATCAACTATTTAAATTTTTTATCTGGAAATAGCATTTATTTGAAATCTATTAAAAGATAATAATCGTTATTTTATTTAAATATATTTCGGTAGCTGATGAAAAAAATTTCACCACAATCTCCATAATTTATAGCTTTGGAAAAAGTTGTGAGATAAATTTAACATTCAAATACCGTAGGCGTAGCATTCTCATATTGAATTTTATTTCCTTCAGCAGTTACTTGTCACGCACGTGATTTAAATTGAATTTTATTGTGTCGCATATTATTGGTACTAAAAAAACGCAAATTCTTTGGAAGAATGATTTCGTTAGAGGAATCACATTTTTTTAAGTTTTATTAAATTTTCGGGCGCCGTCAAATCTCAAGTTTTTATCAATGACTTATTCGGTAAGAGTTCGTTTAAAATTAAATTGATTTTATTTTCTTTTATTTAAAGTCACCCTAACTGCCAGGGTCATTAGCGACTAATTAATTGTTGGGTAGGGACAGTAGGATATTTGTGATTTCGGCCTCGGGGCAATGTCACGCTTTTGTGAAAAATTCATATTTGCACTCACTGAGGTTCGAACCCAGCACCTGGCCGATTGAACTTGTCCGAACTATCCAGAGTCATACGCCTTAGACCACTCGGCCTAAAGCCCGGTTAAGTTGTTTTTATACTAAAGATTATTATCCATATTCCCAATCCCTATTTCTTCGGTATTTTTCTTAAGAATATTTTTGACGTAATTATTGAGAGCAATTAAAAGTCCATCAATAGAATTTATCAACCGCTTGGATGATAATTATCATTAATGAGGACGAAGGTAAAAATGAAAATATAAGTTTGTATATCTACTGGGTAATACAATTTATTTTCTTATTGATAAAATAAAGATGATAGATTTATAGAAAACAAAAATTTTGGTTACTATATGGCATTTCATTATTTTTCGTTAATAATTACGAATAATGGGATAGAAGTGCCGTTTCTTGCCACTTGACGGCCAGTTTTGGACACTTGAACAATTTAAATATAGTCGAATTCAATTAACTCGGACAGTTAGTCTACAGAGCGGAAATTTCTTGGAATTTCTTCGTTAACGGACGCCTCCTCTTTCTTAAAAAGTAAACTATGAGTAAAGTCAAAGTAGACTTCCTCGTTTTCTACCGGCGTTGCGAAAAATGAGTGTTATAATAAAATTTTCCACTCGTCCCAAGATTTTCAACTGAGCTCCATCTATTAAACATCATAGGAACTCGTTGAGCGACTGAAAGTTTTTTGTCAAAATGTATGTTGAACGGCTAGTACACTAAATATGGTTACTTCAATTCATCATATGTAGAATGCTGTACCGCGTGGTTGTTGTTGTATTTTTTTTTCTTAATAAATATTTGAATTGATAATTAAAACATCCGAGTGAATTTTAAATCAATTAAATATGAATTTTGAATTTTAGAGTCAATGGTTTGTTGTAATTTCATGGTTGCACCGTGTCGCTAAACAGCCACATACTTTTCTTCGCAGATTGTCATTAATTGCGTACATCAGATAATTTTTGAATAAAATATAGTGCATAGTAAGACACTCAGATAGTCTTTATTCGGCGAGCGCAATGATTTCTGCATACGTTTCTGGGCCACATGCACAGGCCTTCAGCCCGTGTACGTGACTCTACGAATCGTGCTGAAAACATTGATCTCGTCGTATAAAGACTATCTTAGTATCCTAACTATGCAATATACTATTTTAAATGTCTTTAAGAGAGTGAAACAGGTGATTTTCAAATGAACCGTTTTCATAGATAAAGGCTCAAATAATTAAATAAAATATGTCATTCGATGCGTAAAGTTATTATTTATCGAATGAAATGCTTCGGAAATGAAATGGTTCGGAAATTTCAGTTCATACCCGAGAACGGCTCATTTGAAATTTCCATTTGCTAATGTAAGTGCAACAAGGATGGTTTCGTTTGTTCACATGTGTGTGAGAAAGAGAATAGGTGGCAAACCCACTTAAAGATACTTTCATCACACTATTATAATGAAAATTTTTTTTAGACTTTTTCATTTATTAAATAAAGTATTCAAATGTCCAAAAATGGAACAGTGGCCATAAATGGTACTTCTACCCTATATAATTGTCAGTTAAAATTATGGAAATAATAGTAAGCACAGTAAGATAATTAATCGATGAATAAAAATGAATTACTACCACCTATAAGAATGCAGAGTTGATGTTTACGTTTGAGCGTAAGAATAAAATAACATGTTATGATTTAAGCATCATGGGTTCTGTTAGACAATTTGTACTAACGGGTATCATCCAACTGAAAGTTAAATCAAGGGCTCTCATTTTGTCGGAAGTATCTAGAGTTACATCCATCAAATAATTGCCGCATGGTAATGGTTCGTTGAATTCGAGAGTGAGAGGATCCAATTCGTATGGAACAGTACGATATGAATTCTTAAAAGGAAAATTTTATTGATAGTATTAGTGGAGAAAAAAAAAGAGTATCAAAAGATTAAAGTGGTTTATACCTTTTGGATCGGACATTCGGCACCACCCATGATAGTGGTAGATAGAATTGTCCTGATGTTTGCTGCGATAGATCCGGCAGGATATGAACTGTCACAAACATTAGTCAAGTCGTTTCTAGTCGTAGAATCGTAGATTTCGACGTCATCTACACTGATGTTGGCTTTCATCTGAACATTTTGGGAGTAATCGTGTTAAAATATTGATCACATATGAAAATATAGGGGATAAAATAAGGAATGTACTTTTGTTGTAAACTTACAATCAATAACGCATTAACGTCTGTCATTGCTTGGAGGTATCTGATGAATGAATTTTTGTTTGGCACAGCCGATGATTGGACCAAGTCATTTGTGCTAGGAGATAAGGAGGCTCTTGTTATGTTGACAGTGTAAGATTGAGCACCACTTGGATCTAGAGTGTCTACCTGAGTTCCACTATTGTCTGAACTACTTTCGGAAGTTTCTTCGGCACTATCTGAATCGCTGTTATTGGAGTCATCGCTATAATCACCTCCGGATATACCACCGTCATCATTGTCATTCTTATCGTTATTATCATCACTATTTCCTCCGGATATACCACTGTCATCATTGTCATTCTTATCGTCGTCATCATCACTACTTCCGCCAAATATACCACCGACATCATTGGCAGTCTTATCGTCATCATCATCACTATTTCCTCCGGATATACCACCGTCATCATTGTCATTCTTATCGTCGTCATTGGCATTCTTATCGTCGTCATTATCACTATTTCCTCCGAATATACCACCGTCATCATTATCATTCTTATCGTCATCATTGTCATTCTTATCGTCATCATTGTCATTCTTATCGTCATCATCATCACTATTTCCTCCGAATATACCACCGTCATCATTGTCATTCTTATCGTCGTCATTGGCATTCTTATCGTCGTCATTGGCATTCTTATCGTCGTCATTATCACTATTTCCTCCGAATATACCACCGTCATCATTATCATTCTTATCGTCGTCATTGGCATTCTTATCGTCGTCATTATCACTATTTCCTCCGGATATACCACCGTCATCATTGTCATTCTTATCGTCGTCATTATCACTATTTCCTCCGAATATACCACCGTCATCATTATCATTCTTATCGTCGTTATTGGCATTCTTATCGTCGTCATTATCACTATTTCCTCCGAATATACCACCGTCATCATTATCATTCTTATCGTCATCATTGTCATTCTTATCGTCGTCATTATCACTATTTCCTCCGAATATACCACCGTCATCATTATCATTCTTATCGTCATCATTGGCATTCTTATCGTCGTCATCATCACTATTTCCTCCGAATATACCACCGTCATCATTGTCATTCTTATCGTCGTCATTGGCATTCTTATCGTCGTCATTATCACTATTTCCTCCGAATATACCACCGTCATCATTGTCATTCTTATCGTCGTCATTGGCATTCTTATCGTCGTCATTATCACTATTTCCTCCGAATATACCACCGTCATCATTATCATTCTTATCGTCGTCATTGGCATTCTTATCGTCGTCATTATCACTATTTCCTCCGGATATACCACCGTCATCATTGTCATTCTTATCGTCGTCATTATCACTATTTCCTCCGAATATACCACCGTCATCATTGTCATTCTTATCGTCGTCATTGGCATTCTTATCGTCGTCATTATCACTATTTCCTCCGAATATACCACCGTCATCATTATCATTCTTATCGTCATCATTGTCATTCTTATCGTCGTCATTATCACTATTTCCTCCGAATATACCACCGTCATCATTATCATTCTTATCGTCATCATTGGCATTCTTATCGTCGTCATCATCACTATTTCCTCCGAATATACCACCGTCATCATTGTCATTCTTATCGTCGTCATTGGCATTCTTATCGTCGTCATTATCACTATTTCCTCCGAATATACCACCGTCATCATTGTCATTCTTATCGTCGTCATTATCACTATTTCCTCCGAATATACCACCGTCATCATTATCATTCTTATCGTCATCATTGGCATTCTTATCGTCGTCATTATCACTATTTCCTCCGAATATACCACCGTCATCATTATCATTCTTATCGTCGTCATTGGCATTCTTATCGTCGTCATTATCACTACTTCCTCCGAATATACCACCGTCATCATTATCATTCTTATCGTCATCATTGGCATTCTTATCGTCGTCATTATCACTATTTCCTCCGAATATACCACCGTCATCATTATCATTCTTATCGTCGTTATTGTCATTCTTATCGTCGTCATTATCACTATTTCCTCCGAATATACCACCGTCATCATTGTCATTCTTATCGTCGTCATTGGCATTCTTATCGTCGTCATTATCACTATTTCCTCCGAATATACCACCGTCATCATTATCATTCTTATCGTCATCATTGTCATTCTTATCGTCGTCATTATCACTATTTCCTCCGAATATACCACCGTCATCATTATCATTCTTATCGTCGTTATTGGCATTCTTATCGTCGTCATTATCACTACTTCCTCCGAATATACCACCGTCATCATTGTCATTCTTATCGTCGTCATTATCACTATTTCCTCCGAATATACCACCGTCATCATTATCATTCTTATCGTCATCATTGGCATTCTTATCGTCGTCATTATCACTATTTCCTCCGAATATACCACCGTCATCATTATCATTCTTATCGTCGTTATTGTCATTCTTATCGTCGTCATTATCACTATTTCCTCCGAATATACCACCGTCATCATTATCATTCTTATCGTCGTCATCATCACTATTTCCTACGGATATACCACCGTCATCATTGTCATTCTTATCGTCGTCATCATCATTACCTCCTCCGGATATACCACCGTCAATGGTTCCATTGTTATCGTTGTCATCGCCACCGTTTCCTCCAAATATACCACCATCATTTCCACGGTCAATCAAGTCATCTTCAGGTCCTTCATCTATTGGTCCGTCTTCAGGTTCTGAACCCATTGGTCCATCTTCAGGCCCTGCACTCATCGGTCCGTCTTCAGGTTTTGAACCCATTGGTCCGTCTTCAGGGCCTGTACTCATCGGTCCATCTTCAGGTTTTGAACCCATTGGTCCGTCTTCAGGGCCTGTACTCATCGGTCCATCTTGAGGTCCTCTATCCATTGGTCCGTCTTCAGGTTCTGAACCCATTGGTCCATCTTCAGGTCCTCCATCCATTGGTCCGTCTTCAGGTTCTGAACCCATTGGTCTATCATCAGGTCCTCCATCCATTGGTCCGTCTTCAGGCCCTGTACTCATCGGTCCATCTTCAGGTCCTCCATCCATTGGTCCGTCTTCAGGTTCTGAACCCATTGGTCCATCTTCAGGTCCTCCATCCATTGGTCCGTCTTCAGGCCCTGTACTCATCGGTCCATCTTGAGGTCCTCCATCCATTGGTCCGTCTTCAGGTTCTGAACCCATTGGTCCATCTTCCGGCCCTGTACTCATCGGTCGATCTTCAGGTCCTCCATTCATTAGTCCGTCTTTAGGCCCTGCATCCATTGGTCCATCTTCAGGCCCTGCACTCATCGGTCCATCTTCAGGTCCTCCATTCATTGGTCCGTCTTCAGGCCCTGCACCCATCGGTTCATCTTTAGGTCCTCCATTAATTGGTCCTTTTTCAGGTTCTGAACCCATTGGTCCATCTTCAGGCCCTCTATCTATTGGCCCGTCTTCAGGTCCTGCACCCATTGATCTATCTTCAGGTCCTGCTCCCATTGGCCCATTTTTGGGCTGTGTACCCAGTGTCACATATCCATTGCTATCCACATATCCTTCACCCACTGGCATTCCCTGTGATTTTGTTTTATTGACTATAAAAAATTATTAAATGAAAAAATGATCGAAACAAAATTTAATACTTACATTGACATAGAAAATGCCAACTATTGACAACAGTAATAAAGTGATACTCTTCATTTCGTCTTATGCTAAACAATTATTAATCCTTTTATTCTCTGTCGGTTTTACATCCAAGAATAAAATAATATTTTTTTTTACTTTCGTTTCTATGTCAAATTTCTGTTCATATATTTATCATAACTAATATCAACTGGCCAATTATACTTATCGATAATTAGAATCCTTGAATATTGCTGACGCAGTTGCTGACTTATCGATAATTACTACATTGTACAAAGTTATACACGAAAGAGTTATCGACTAATATATAACAGTTTCTGCCTACTTAAAGGAAAAAATATTTTTCTATTTTACTGAGAATAATATTTTTCTTTGATCATTAATAAAAGAAAATAATAATAATAACTTATATTATAAGATATATTTTCTTTGCGGAATAATTGAATAGAACTTTCAATAAAATCATTAAGCTTTTATAAATTTATTAAAATCGACAACAGCACTTACATATTTTCAAAAAAGTGCTACCTAACTCTATCCGGAATAGAATGATATATTTCATAGTTTAATCAATTTTTTGAAACCTTTACAAATAAATATAAAGCATCTTCAGCGCTGCCTTGAGGTGTACATACACTGAAAAAAAAAACTGTTTTCAAGTATCTGCGTGTTTGAATCCTCCCGAGTAAAGATTTGTTTAATCATAGTAAAAATATACTCCAACCAAGTAATATTTTCTTGATTTAAGAATTTTTATACTTATTTGAAAATTATTATGAGGATTTTTCTAAGAAAATATTTTTGGTTGGGGAGTACATTATTACTGCGATTAAACAAATAATTTTTTCGGGAGGATTCAAACACGCAGATACTTGAAAACAGTATTTTTTTTTCAGTTTAGCTATTGTATTGCACACCTCAAGCGCAAATGCTTTATGATCACTTTATTCATTTCGACTCATTCATTCACATTAAATTACCTCTTTACTTTTTTAATTACACTAAAAAGGGTAAAATTGTATACTAATGCAAAGATAATTTATTAAATAATAATTTTGACCTAAAATTAAGTCGATTTATTATTCTATTAATTAAATATAAATTGTTGTAATCCTAGAGACACGAGTTGTCGATTGTCGTGTATGAAAATTAGTAAACACGATAACTCCCGATTGACACAATTAATCGGCCTACCTTTTTTTTATTATCTTGGTATTTTTTTATCACAAGAACTCTCATGAAAATCACTATCTAAATCCTTTTCGATAAATTTTGATTAATTAAAAACATAAACTGATTCTTCTCGAAAAATTTAGCTGCTATTTTTATTTTCATTATTGTTAATATTTTTTTCCTTTTTTCTCCCCATCAACTACTGGTTAAAAAAAGTGACTTTGTTAGTGTATGGGACGAATAATTCAGTTACTTCACAAAAATTTGAATACTCTCATTTATTTCATGGATTTCAATTTTCAGAAAATTTATATAAATCATAACAAAGCACAAATGTTACAACCATTAATTATTACTAAAGTTGGTTCACTTCATCTGTACATTCAGTTAAACCTTTTTCAATTGTCCAATCCAAGAAAATCCCGATTATCCACTCATCTTCAGACGTGTGGAAATCCATATGCAATACGTAATCACCACATGGTATTGGTTTATCGAACGTAAGAAACGTTGGCGGTAAACGACGGGGAACAACAAATTTATATCCCTAAAAGTTTATGTAAATTATGAATCATCGATTGCTTTTATTTGAGTTTTATCGTTTTTCAAAAGATATTATTGTTAAAATATTTATAATTATTTACATACTTTTGGTATTGGACACTTTTGGCCATTCATAAGAGCTAAATTCATAATTTTCCAAATATTGGCTTCAACAGATTTCTCGGGATATGAACTATCGCATAAAGTTGTCATTTTTCGATCACCCTCCGTTTCATAAATCCAAGTTTCGCCTATTTTTATGTCGGCTCGATACTATTATTTATAAGGAAATAATTGTAATAAAAACAAAAATTTTAATAATTATAGGAAGAAAAAAATTTACTATATCAAGTGAATTATTTGCACTCATTGCTTGATAGTATTCAGCGGGTTCATCGGTGTTTCGGTCTTCGACATGAAAAATATCATTAGGAGGGACCAGTAGAAGATGTTTTATTACATTTACTTTATAAACATATGCGTCAGGCGCATCCGATTCAGTAGTTTCTGGTTCTGGTTCTGGTACTGGTTCTGGTTTTGGTTCCGGTTCAAAAGTCTCACTTTTGACACAATTAACTCTTTGAATCTTATATTTTAAATATATAAAAAAAAAAATTAAATTTGAATACATAAATGTGCATGAAATTTATTACAAATGTAAATTAATTTTAATTAATCATAAAAATTGCAAATTTTTATTTTAAACAATAAATTTTAATGATTTTTTTATTAATATTTTATCGTTACATCAATATTCTATTTGCCTTAAACGGATAAATTTGATTTTGCTATGCAATTTCTACATTAAATACATTTAATTGACAAATAGATTTACATTTTTGTGTTATCTATTTTCAATTGTACTTACTTTTGAATTGTATACCAAAGACAAGATTAAAATAGAAACTGCTAAAATTTTCATTGTTACGTAAAAATAAAAAAAAATATATTTTTTCAAGTTCTGTGATATTCGACAATTGTTGGACAACTCGTTGAACTTTGAATAATAAAATACACTAAGTTAGACTTTACGTAAGTAGTCGTTGGTCCTATCACATTGGGTTAACTCCAATTACATATTTTTATTACTTACTAGCATTTGAAATAATTAATTTTTATGATCAATAAAGATAAGATCGCCCGAGTCGAAAAGTTTCTGCATTATTTCAAACTAAATAAGCCGTTAGCTAACAGTTGACTAAAAATAAAGAGTGAAAATTCAAATTTATAAAATGAGCCTGAACTCAGACTGAAAAGTCGCCATAATTCACTTTTCAGGACCATCAGGCTGAAATTAAGTTTGAAAATAAAATCAATTAGTCAAGTTCTTCAGCTTGAAAATAGATTAAAATTAAGGCTTTTCAAGTTGATGTTAGGTTCCCCGGATAAAAAAATAATAAAGTTGTTTCTTGGCCGAAATTTGGCCGACATTAAATTAGAGACGAGGACTTATACTGTTATTATTGTTATTCTATTTGATTAAATAAAACATAAATAATTGTATACAATTATAATTATTAAATATTCATTCAATTTCCCCGAAAAACAAAGTCTAACAGGCCACATATGGACATTGGCAGTATATGGCCAAGTATAACTGGATAAGATATATGTAATTTGATATGTCTATGCATAGAAATTTTAACTAAATTTAAAAAGAAAAAAAACAGATTTTGTATTCTTTCTAAAAAATTTTTTGCTTGAAATATACACAATCGAAGGTTAAAAAACGGTTTTTGGGAGGTATGGTCTGAAATAAGCCTATTCAATTGTCAGCCAAATATCGGCCAGTTTTCGGCCTATTCAATAAGAATAAAAATTTTTCGGCCAACTTTCGACCTCGTTCAATAAAATTTTACAGATTCGCCTTGATTTCGGTGAAATTGAGTCTTTTTAGCTAAATGTTCTTCCCGGGAATCGTTAAATTAATAAAAAGCCATTGATTTTCTTGTTAAATAACTTAAATTAACATATTTTAAGTACATCATTATTTTTTTTGTCGTACTGTCGGTTAGAAATTAGCTTATTCCGATTAGCTCGAGCAC
This sequence comes from Microplitis deprimator, assembly GCA_964016945.1. Lineage (NCBI taxonomy): Eukaryota > Metazoa > Arthropoda > Insecta > Hymenoptera > Braconidae > Microplitis > Microplitis deprimator. Next base: position 5,467,341 of record OZ024710.1, on the reverse strand, counting down.
ATTGAAACTCAGTATTAATGCAGGTAGTATAAAAAAGATAATATTAAATTACTAATAATTACCCACTCATTCGTTGCTAGAAAAAAACTTCTTTGGCAATAAATATTGTCTTTAGTTATCTATATACAACTATCGATAATTACCGTTTCAAAGTTATCAGTTGAACGTGCGAGTATTTCTTGTCTAAATATTCAAATATCGAAAGGAAGAAAAACATTAAAAATAATTTTTATAATGACTCAATTGTTTAATCATTTACACTTCATCAAACATATTAGATGCATTCCAATAGAGTATTCAGCTTCAGCTTAGAATTAAGAGTGTCGGAGGAAAAGTAAATATTATATAGATGGGGAATATTCAAACGAAATTTTTTATTTGTGTTTTAGCGTCCACTAAAACCTGTTGCTGGATATTTGTAGTTATAAAAATACGTTGGGTAAAAATAATGTAATAGGTAGATCCTTTATGGATTTTACAACAGTAGAAACAGGAGAAAAAAAAATAGTAACAATATTGTGACAGTATTTTATTCTACATGCTGATAAAGGAAACGTTGCTTTTTCAATAAATTAAAAAAAATTATTCAGCAGTTACGCAAAAATTTTTTTTCTTTTATTAGTATTTCATGGCTTAAAGACTTAACAAAATTTATATATCATTATAAACCACAAATATTACACGGAGAGAAAAGAATAGTAATGATTACTATGCTACATATATGTTACTATATAGTAACCAGACTCGAGTCAATGATCATTTTTTGTAAAATGTTAAATAATACTATGTAGAATAGGGCTTATTACCGTTTTTCTGGTAATGATGACTATGTTACATTGAAACAACTAAAATGGTAAAAATCGCTATCTAGCATGGGAATCAGGGCTATGTAGAATGGTACTCAATGCGATACTGGAATAGCTGTCGTTACAGTTTAATAAGTGAGACAAGGAAGTTAACATGCGCGGACGTTTGCACAGTAATCTGTGTGTATGTGTATGCATGCGTATGTGCGATGTATATTATTAAATATTTTAATTTATTTAATTATTATTTATCTGTTATCAAAAAATGATATTTCTTTTTGAGCAATATCTTAATTATTTCAATAGATTAATTCAATTTCTACATATATCTATTTATAGTAACCTGAATTATTTGTTTTGTCATAACCTTATTTATCAAAAATGAAATAAATAAAACATCGTAAACGTTACTAGGTAACATTGTAGTGATGTCCATTTACATAGTTCTCTCGTCAATGTAGAATGGTAATCAGTCCTATGCTAGCATAGCCACTGTTACTATGTAGAATGGGGGGATTACTCTGCCCGGTGACTCTTGACGCTAAAAAATCCTCGTTTCAGTGTAACATAGTGATGGTTACCATTCTACATAGGAATTATAACTATTTTTTTCTCTCCGTGTACTGCAATAAATTACTAATCAAGTTGCTTAACTTCATCTGTACACTCAGTTGAACCTTTTTCAATCGTCCACTTGTAATAAAGCCCCAGTGCCCAAGCATTTTCATGTGTGTCAATATTTATATGCAATGTATAATTACCACACGGTATTGGTTTATCGAATGAAAGAGTAACTGATTTCATTTCACTAGGAATAATATAATCATTGCCCTAAAAGTTAATATAAATTATAAATTATCGATAGTCTTTATTTTATGATTACGTCCCATGAAGCTGTCGGAGCCTCGTATAAAAAAAATTTGTTCCAAAAATATTCCAAAAAGTTCGGCATGTAGAACTTATAAATTTTGAAATTTAAATATAACGCGCTCCAATTCCGTACTACTAGTTTCATGGGACGCCATCCTTAGTTTTATTGCTCTTTTAAGGATCTTATTGTTAAAAAATTTATAATTATTCAAATACTTTTTCTACAGGACATCCTTTGCCATCCATGATAGATAATTTCAGGATTTCATAAATATTAGCTTCAACAGATTTCTCAGGATATGAATTATAGCATACAGTTGCCATTTTATCACCGTTTTTTACCTCATAAACTCTACTTCTTTTACCTACTGTTATATCGACTCCGTACTATTATGGATAAAGAAATAATTAATATGATAATGATAATATTAAAAACACATATGAAAAATTTTGGAAAATTCAAAAGTGCACACCTCAATCGCTCATTTTATTTTTAATCGTTCATTTTTTTTATGATTATTTGACAATATTAATTAATTTTTTTTTTTAATATGAATTTTGATTCAACTTTTAAATTATTCATTTATTTTTCTTATTTAATATTTTTTTAAATATCCCTCCTTTTTGTCTTAGATGTCGCTCTTCTTTTTTTCAATCCTACTGCCACGCTAGTGCTGCTGCCAGTGGTTGATGAAGAGAAAAAATGTTTTTACGTTTTTTATTGAATGCAATTAAACAAAAACGATTAAGAGAATGATTTTCAAAAGGGTTCTTGCAATTAAAAATAAAAAGATAATAAAAAAAAAATTAAGTCGATAAGTCGTGTTTTTATGAGTCCAAACACCACAACTGACACACTGTGGGCTTCGGACTAAATCAATTTTTTAAAAATTAATCTCATTATGAATCAACTAAATGTTATACTGAAAAATGTTTATCAATAAATTTCCTTAAAATGGTATATACTTTCAACAATTTCGGTGTACTATAATAAGTCAGTGAAAGAGCCAAGAGCGAAAGAGTGATAGTAAAGCACACTAAAGACTTTGGTGATTGAGGTGTGCAATATTATAGAAATAAAAAATGATTACTATTTTAAATGAATTATCTTTATCCATTGTTTTAAGATATTTAGTGGGTGAATTGTCTGTAATTTGATACGCCTCGATAAAATCGTTGGCTGGACAGAATAAACAATCTCTTATTATATCTACAATGTAAGAATATCCGGTTTCCTTATCAGGAGTATCTTCTTCGACGCAATTAACTCCTGGCATCTTTCATTTTCAATAAATAAAACAAAATTGTCATGTAATTAAATTTAAATATATAAATTTAAATGAGTGTTTTTCTTACGGCAAGTGAAACACTTCCACTGACGCTACCATCTGCACTACCCCCTACTCCACCGACACTAGCAGAACCTTCAGCCGCTGCAGAACCTCCGACATTGAATTTTCTGACACAGTCACACGATGGTAAATTAATATCTACATTTACTTCTGCATTTCCTTGTACTCCTCCAGAGGTTGATGCATCAACGTTAGCATCAGCGTCAGCAATACCATCAACGCCACATTCTGTTAAAATATTCTCTGGCAGTTCGATATTTCCTGAAATTCCACCTGACATAGCACCTCCTACTTGTCCACCACCAATGGATACCGAACCTCCAAGGGCCGTGACCTTGTAAATAAATTTTCAGTTATCATAAAAAATATAAATCAAATTCTTAAACGGAATGCTGAAATTTAACAAATGAATTTACATTTTTATATTTTTATTAGTACTAACTTTTGAATTAAATATCAAGAACAATGTTAAAAGACCAGCTGCTAAGATATTCATTGTTACGTATATTCAGAAAACAAAAAAATAGTTTTTCAATAACTATAAAATTAAATAGTTGTTGAACAACTCGCTGAACTTTGAACACTAAATGACACTAGGATAGATGTTGTTTAAAGAATTTATATTATCGGTTCATATCACATTGAGTATCGTCCAATTAAATACGTAACGATAATTAACAATTAAAAATAATTATTTTGTGTGGCAATGAAAGATAAAAGTTCCTTCTTCATTACGGCTAGACATTTTAAGTATCTAAAAAAACAATGAATGGAAAAATATAATATTTATTTCTTAATTATATTCATAAACAAAATGGAAGAAGGGAGAGGTGTAATCGATATCTACAAATTTTTTATAAATTACTAACTGTAAAACAAACTAACTGAAAAATAATTTCCAAAAATCGCAGAAAGGGGCAACATGGACATTGTGGATCAATTTAAACTATGGAAAATTTGGCTAAAGATATTAGAATCGCTAAGATTTAGAAAAGATCATTTTGTCCCGTATATTATATTATTTTTAACTTCTCGCTTAGAAAATTAAACATTTTCAAAAAAAAAGGAAGTTATTGGTTTCGGTCCGATTTTCAAAAACAGAGTTTTGAACAGATCTTGACGTTTTGAGGTCCTAGAAAACTATTTTGACTATTTTCGAGATGATGTTCGAGTGTATGCATGTGCGTATGTAAATAATCTATAGCTTTTGAACAGATATTGACCGATTTGGATCTGGCCCGCAGGGTTAACGAGTTTATAGATTTTTTTTAAGCATTGGATCGAATCAGTATCAAATATTTTTTTTGGCGAGTAGTACAACGTAAAATTAGAAAAAAAATTAATTTTTTCAAGAGGAGGGACTCATTTTACCCTACATCCAATAATATGATAATGATAAGAAAAGTTTCAAAAAATATTTAAAATAATTTAATATACTTTATGCACAAAAACTTATCCTTGAGCAGTAAAATGAGTGTTCACTGTCATTAATTGCAATTATATTATGAAACTGATAAAAATAATTAACAGATAAAAAAAATTTCTAGTCGCTGATAAATAAAAATAGAATATGTAAAATTTATTTATTTTTCTTTTTTATTCGTTCAACTTCCAATTGGTCGTATTACTAAACCAATTAAATATCTATCTAACGATTATTGATTTATTATTTTTTTATTACGATAACTTGAAATAATATTTTTTTATGCTTTAAAAATTTTGTACCTGACTCGTAAAATATAATCCTATTAATTTTTTATTTACTCACAATAAAATACGATGATCAAATCATAACTATTTAATTATTGAATTCAATGATCTTCTTTGCATTCTAAATTTGAATTATCAATTAATATATTTAATTTGTTGATTGTCATATAAATAGGGTAAAATTTTGTAGTTGATTGAGTGACATCTATTTCTAACGAAACTAAAGGGTTCATTATCTTTAGAGAAACCTTTGCCAGACGACATTGAGTATGATCCTTTTGATTCCTGTATGTACGTTTCAGTAATTTTATGTATATGTATATTCATATCTATACATATATTTTATCAAAGATGAGTATACTGTGAAAACGTCGACTATGAGCAATTTGATAAGAGAAGAGAGAATTCAAAATGAGGAAACTCAGCTCTGCATTTCAATGGGGGATCATCGCGTCGGAAACAACTAACTTGCACTTTGGTTTCCTCACGACTTTAGATAGACAGAATTCATGATTATGATGTGTTAATATCGCGTTAGATTGCTTAAAATTACTGTACTGAATTTTAATATCTAACTTTGAAAAATTGCATGTTCAGATAATATTAAAAATTAGTGGATAAAATAATTTTGATCGTAAAGTACACAGAGCGCGAAAGCGCTGTCTGCTTTCCAATCACTTGAGTTTGTGGACAGAAAAAAAAAATTCTTAACTGGAAGTGAATATTCTTGATTCAAAAAAATTTTTTTGAAAAACTTAATTTTCTCGGATAAAGTAGAAATATCCTCCGACTAGGACAAATTCTCTTGACTCAATAAAATTTTGACTTAGTTCCCGAAGACGTTTGTCTTCAAAAATATTTTTTTGACTCAAAATAACTTTTTTTCTGTATGCGACTATTTTTCTTACACTAAATCATTTCTAAATTTTTTTAACTGCACTAAAATTAGTTAAATTTTATACTAGTATATTAGATCAACTTATTATTCCACTGAGTTTAAATAAAGTATTTTAGTCCAAAAAATTAGTCCTGTCAATTTTATCGTATGAAAGTTTTATATTTTTCACCTCAAGAATCCTTTCAAATTCACTATTCCAATCCTGTTTGTTTATTTGTAATTAATAAAAAAAAAAACTCAAAACGATAATACACGAAAAATTTAATGGCCATTTTTATTTTTACTACTGTTATTATTTTTTTTTCTCTCCATCAACTACTGGCAGCAGCACTAGTGTGACAGTAGGGTTGAAAAAAAAGAGTGACATTTAAGAGAAAAATCAATTTCAAAACGGGGTTTAAATTTTAATTCAATTCAGATTATGTTTAAGAATACAAAAATATTAATCTTTACATAAAGGCGGGATATTTAGAAAAAGAATCAACTGTAAATTCATAATAAAAAAAAAAAATTAATATTATAAAATAATAATAAAATAAAAGTAATGATAAAAAAAAATAAATGAGCGATTGAGGTGCGCACTTTTGGATTTTCCAACATTTTTTTTTCTTTTCAGGAAAGACTACTGTTGAGTGTTTTGCCACGACATGTCGCTGTTGAGATGAAAGCTGATATTGCTGGTAAACCGAAGGACAGTATGTTTCATAAAATTTACATTCAAAGACACGAAAATGTCAGGTAAGTAAATTTTATTTATTTAATGAGAATAAAAGTTATTATATTATAATATAAAACCAATCGAAATTAAGATAAAAGAAAAAAATATTTAATTTTAAGTTGAAAAGTGAATTGTAGAACAACGTTTGTCTTCCGGTACTCGCTGACGAATCGACGATTCAATTTACTGAGTAAATAAGTGACGCTAAGCTTTAAGTTCATATAGATTATTGATTTTGATCGATCGATAGAGATCAGTATCGCTTTACTGAATATCTTCACCAGCTCTTAGGAAAAATTTTATTTTTATATCTATATATATAATTCTTTTCTTTGAGTAGTTTACCGTCTTCTGAAAGGTTTGCTAACGTAATTTCAAGACAAACAATCACAAACGTATTTTGAATAATAGCGAATGTCAGATGCACTTTTATACCGTATACTTGACTTAGCTTCGCTTCAAATAAAATCTTTTTATCCTGGAGTCGACTCTTCGATACTCTTCAAGTAATGCATAATATAGAATTTATTTACATAGAGTGTATTATAAAATTTATTAGAAAAAATTTCAAAACTTTCCATTAATGAAAAATTTTAGTTATGGTCTCGATGCGGCTAAAAAATCTTCAAAGGATTGGTTATTTTTATCACTTTATTAATCACAAGTTCAACATTTAAAAAAAAAATTATTCTGCTTGGCAGTCCGCTAAAATTTTCCCAGTTTTTGATTTGCAAAAAAAAAAAATTTAATAAGTTTAAACTAAAAAAAATCTATCTTAATCTGAATAACTCAATTTATTTTCATACCCGCATTCTTATTAGAAAATTGAGACTTTATATTTAACTTCCCGCTAAGAAAATTGCAAATTTTCAAAATTTCGGGAAGTTATTGGTTTCACCCCGATTTTTGAAAATCGAAATTCCAATAGATGTCGACGTTTTGAGGTTCTAGGAAGCTATTCTGACTAAATTCAAGATGATGTCCGAGTGTATGTATGTATGTATGTACGTACGTACGTATGTAAATATCTATAACTTTTGAACGGATGAACCGATTTTGATCGTTAAGGTGTCATTCGACGCGGTTTGTTAATTACTATAGGCACTAAAAATTTGAGCTTAATCGGTAGGCTACGTTCGGAGATATTTCAAAAATAAAATTTTTTCAAAAATGTTTTTTTTGAATAACTTTTAATTCGCTCGATGGATTGATTCCAAAATCAACTGGGCTCTGAAGCTTCGTAAACCGCGTCGAATGCCACCTCAACCATTAAAATCGGTTAATTCTTTCAAGAGATACCGTTGTCGAAAGAATTAAAAAAAAAAAATTTTTTTAGTATTTTTGAAATTTCTCAAAAACGATTCGATGAATGAATTTCAAAGTCTGATCAGTTGTAGAACTCAATAAAACGCGTCGATTGCCACCTTAACCAACTCAATCGCTTTATTAGTTCGAGAGATATCGTTTGAAAAAAAATGGTAAAAAACGTTTTTTTTTCGAAAACAAAGGCATACAAAAGTATTTTTGAGCTCGAAAATGTATCCACAACAATTTTTTGAGCTCAAGGAGCTCGAAACGGCGGGAAGTTTTGAGGCTGGCCCGCAGGGTCAACTGACAGACCGATTTTTTGTTTTGTATTACGAGTGTGAAAAAAATTCATTCCAAAAACCTTCAAGGCAAATTTTTGAAACTGAAAAAGTTAGAAACTTAAAAATTTTCAACTAGTGTAGGTTTTCCCTGTGGGTTTTTTTTTTTTTATTTTTTGAGCGAAAATTATTTGGTTTGACAATTTTTTGGGTTTGAAGAACTTTAAAAAAAAAGGAATTATGAACATTTACGACTCTTACTAATGATACTAAAGTTAGCAGACGTCTAATAATTTTAGGATTTTTTTTTTTAAACGATAAATTATAAAAAAATAAGATTTATAAAATTGCACCTATAGCTTTTTTAATTTTCTACATGTGCACTTTTTAAGTTTTTCTCATTTTTGTAATTGATGTGGTGAAAAAAATCCGAAAATTGGTAATTGTCTACTAACTTCAAGAGCATCTCTTACCAGAAATATCCAGGTATGAGGCATAAAAAATAAAAATGATTTGAAAATATTTATGAAAATTTTTTGACTCTTATTAGAATTCTTTGGGATAGTCAATTTTTTTCATTTTTCGTACTCGTTCGAAAATAGTCCAAAAATGAGTGATTGGATCTAATTTTGAACTTTTTATAAACTCACAAAATTCTCAATTCAAATGAATTTTGCTTAAAAAATTCAAGTGTTCAGTCGCACATTTATAATTTTATAATTTTTAATTTTATTATATTTTAAAATAATTATTTTTCGTCTAGACAGATTTTAAATTCATTTGTTCAAAATTATAGTCAAAATGTATTTTTAAAGATACACTTAAATTTTAGTTTACTTAAGTTTTAAGCTGCTTATTTGTTTATTGCAGTCTTAGGCTTAAAAATTATATTGAGTTGTCGTCAAATAGCTGGATTTTCCCAGCCATTAAAATATTATATTTTAGAAAATATTCAAATATTTATACCAAAAGAGATGGGTATTCTCGCTCATCCTCTTATAGTCATAAAGTTTACATTTAGACATATTCGTTTGTAATTTCTCTACAATATTCCGGCTTTTTTGTCGTAGTCTGTACATTATTATAAAATTCAGTAGACGTACTAATATTTTTGGTAAACATTGCCATTAAGGTCCAACCATACCGTTACCTCAATTATCTTCAGGTATGCCATTGGACCCAATGACGTCAAACCTTGTACCTGGCCTCTCTCGCCACCTACACTTTCCCAAAAAACCATCTCCTTTTAATTACTCCTCCCTCTGGTCACCTGACCTACTTGCCATTCGTTGACAAATCATCCTACTTCCTATTTACCGATTCCCACTACTAAATATTGTAATGACCCACGCCCTGGGTCAAGCTATCTTTGAACATTGTAAATTTTTGTAATAGTAGTTACTTTGGAAATATCATAGCGCACAGTCGCGTAAAATAAAATACTGAAATCTACTTAAATCTTGAATATTTTTCTTGGTGCAAAACTTATTACAAGTCTTGCACGTAACAACAATCACTTTCGGTAAACCAACCGCGAGTCTAAACATAAAGAAAACAAAGTCCTCAGCAGTTGGAAATTTTTCACACTTGTAATTATTTTAAAATTCCAAAAATGTTTAACTCAAAATTCAAAATTGTCTCAATTTTTGAAGTTCACTGTTAGGAACGTTTTTCAAAACAAATATTTTTCACTCGGATAAAAATTGCCAGTAAGTAAATATCGGCAGCTAAAATATCCATTAATATTTATGTATTTTTTTTTTTATTTTACGTTGTAATAACAATGAAGTTAAATACTAAAAGGCTGATTTTTATCTTTTTATATTCTTATTAATGCTTTTACAAAGCATTTTATTATTATTATTATTGCTACTATTTAAAATAATAAATAAATATCAATATTATTTTAAGAAAATCCCTGATGGCGGATAAAGATTGCGGTGAGGTAAAATTAAAAAAAATGATAAATATTAACTATACACACTGCCCAAGTATTTAGTTTAAATGGAATTTATGATTTATGGTTCATTCCATGTCAAATCGACCAATGGTTGGAATCGACTCCTTTTGATTTGAACGAATTTCGGCCAGAAGTTTCCTATTACCATATAACGCAATTCTGCCACAGGAAAAAAATTTGAAAATTTTTCTTCAAAAGTTATACGACATTCGAAATTTCGCGATTTTTCGAGTTTTTCACCTTTATTCTTTCAATATCTCGAAAACTATGGTAGTTACAACAATGATACAAAGCTTTTTTTGAAAGGGATACTTGAGGCTATGAAAAAAAAATGTTAAAAAAAAAAAATTTTGAAAAATGACAAATTTGTCAAATTTTGAATTCTTGAAATTTGTCAAAAATTACGATCGACATTGCATTTTGGGCTCAATTTTTTTTGTATAACACCTTGTACTTATTTTAAAAGATTCTGAAATTTTCAGAACTGTGTTTTTTGTTTTTGCAAAAATATGAATTTTTGAATTTAAAAAAAAAAAAACTTTTTTTTTCTTGATTTTTTTGTGAAGTAAAGTTAAGCAATCACGTAATTGAGTAAATTTCAGCAGTGAAAATTTCACTTACTGTCATAATAATGTGAAAGAGACTATCATTGACGGTTATATTCTTATTTATTTGATATCTATCTACTGTATTTTTTGATTATTAAAAAATCTGAATTTGGGAACTTTACTAAATAACTTTTTTCATTTTTTATTTTTAGTTAAGTCAAGTTGAGAAATCAATCAATTTTGTGAATTTCAGCAGTAAGATTTCGCTTATTGACATAATAATGTGGAAAAAGACCATTACTGACGGTTACATTCTGATTTATTTGATATCTATCAAATAAATAAGAATATAACCGTCAATGATGGTCTTTTTCACATTATTATGACAGTAAGTGAAATTTTCACTGCTGAAATTTACTCAATTACGTGATTGTTTAACTTTACTAAACAAAAAAATCAAGAAACAATAAAATTTTTTTTTTTAATTTAAAAATTCACATTTTTGCAAAAAAAAAAAACATAGTTCTGAAAATTTCAGAATCTTTTGAAATAAGTACAAGGTGTTATCCAAAAAAAATTGAGCCTCAAATTTAATGTCGATCGTTATTTTCGACGAATTTCAAGAATTCAAAATTTGTCATTTTTCAAAATTTTTTTTTGGAATATTTTTTTATTCATAGCCTCAAGTATCCCTTTCAAAAAAACTTTGGATCGTTATTGTAACTATCATAGTTTTCGAGATATTTAAAGAATAAAGTTGAAAAACTGGAAAAATCGCGAAATTTTGAATTTTGCATAACTTTTGAAGAAAAATTTTCAAATTTTTTTCCTTTGGCAGAATTGCGGTATATGGTAATAGGAAACTTCTGACCAAAATTCGTCCAAATCAAAAGGGGTCGATTCCAACTATTGGTCGATTTGACATGGAATGACCCTTATTTATAATTTTTAGAACATCAAACTGCCTTATAAGTTAATATATAAATATGATTAAAAAATACGATTCAAAATAATTTTATTTCAATTATAAAATAATCCCGTTAAAAATTTATCCAGCAATTGTATAAGAAAGAATAAGAAGGAAAATTCTATTCTTTTCGTATCGGAAAATTATGGCTCAATAATTAAATTATTAAATCATCAAATCGATGTAACTTAGAATTTTAAATTTTAAGTTTAAAAAAATAAATGATTTTAAATCGTATTTCCAAAACAGGAAACAAAAGTAAATAAAAAAAATAAATATCGAAATACTATAAATAAAAATGTAAGTTTTTTTATTGTACAAAAATCTTCCGGAGTAAAATATAAAAGTTATAAATTTACAGTTACAGTATTTATAAAAATTATTAATAAATAATTATATTAAATATTTGTTTGAATTTGTATTTCTTATTGCAACGGCTCACACTTTTCAGGTTCGCAGAAATCGTCTGAAAAAATATTCAATAAATTAATAAATCATAATTTGAATATTACATGGTGACCACAGATTTTTGAAACTGAAATTCCTTGATTTTTCCAGGTATTTTCGTCAAATAATTTAAAAATCCCCTGACTATATGTCATAATATTAAATCATTGGAAATATTTATTTAATTCAAAATAAAATGCTTTAAGTCAGTTCAATAAATAATCAATCATTGTCGTTAAATGAAACTTTATTTTATTATTGGTCAATGTTCATAACTTTTTTTTATTTATCAAATGAATAATTATTTATTTTTTATTTTAAATCTTTGTTTTTATCTAACTTACTCTACAATAAAATATAAATAAATTTTTCATTTTCACTATAATAAATTTCATAAATAAGAACGTTTTATAGAATATTAATCAAGTACGCGAATAATAAATATAGTGAAACTTATTAGTTCAATACTTTTGTATACTTTTAATGTTTTTGGTTTTTTAACTTGTCAATATACACATTAATAACTTGATGTTCCTGACGATTGGTTTCTACTAAGACTTTTTTTTTTTCTAACAGCCTTTTTAATAAAAACTGCTTCATTTTTTTGTTATTGGAATCGATTCTACTAATTTTTTTTCAATATGGTATTAGAATCGCATTCGCGCCACTTTTTGAACAGTTTTGACAGAAAATAAAATTTATCGGATTTTTTCAGTCAAAAGAAAAGAAAGTAAAATTTTTCCAGCTTTGTGACGAAATTCCCTGACTTTTTCCTGATTTTTCCAGTATATTTATAATTTCCTGATATTTTCATGTTTTCCAAAAATGTGGCCACCATATTAATAAAAAAAAATAATAATTAAATAACTTACCATCATCATCTAGTTGAGATAATTGTTCAAAAACATTACGAAGATGTGTTTCCAAGCATTGAAAGTCCAAATTTATTTGTTTCGTCGCACTAATAATTTGACAATTCAATCTTTCGACTTCAGTTGCAAAAAAGTCTATTTCACTTTGAGTTCTATCACTTTTCAAGTACTCAACTTTTATTTGATTCAACATTTCTTTGCTGTCACTTAACGATTGCTGCATTTGGCAATACAGAGCCATTCTTGAGACTATTTCATTAGCCAAAATTTGCGTTGATTCAAATACATCCATGTTCTCTTCATTTTTAATCATTTCTGGTACTTCAATACTTGCATAAGCCATTTTGAACTTTTTTAAATATTTTATTTAATATCAACGTTTGAAATATCTGTTTTACACTTGAAACTCTTGCAAAGTTAGCGACGATGTGAACAGCTTGGAAGCTAAGACCTGACTAAATTTAAGACCCGAAATTTTCGGTATTTATGTGCTAAAACTCGGTGAAAATTAAGTACCTAAGGGTATTCTAGATGTAAATTTACCCATAATGACGAATGCATTGATCATTATCATTATTTTGGCGTATTTAAGCTCTTTAAAGGTACAAACGTAATTATAAGCCTATCAGTACCTGAGCGACATTATAAACTTGTACCTGAAGTCTTTGTATGAATCTTAATGGTAAATATGTTATGAATCTTTGTATGAATTTTAATGAGAAAAATTTTAAATCGTTATGTGAATATAAAAAGGTAAATATTAAGGGTATTTTCTGAAATTTGCCGCCCGCATTTTTTAAAAATATTTAATGATCTTGAACTGTGTTATAACAGTATTCAAATTTTATGAATTAATTTCAAAAGAAATTAAAGGATTAATATAGATTTGAAAAAAAATCACTTACAATTCACAACAATTATGAGCTAAACGATATTTGTTTAGTAAATAATAGCCCAAAAAATTTTCAAATTCAAATTATAAAATTAACATGAAGATTTTACTGAACATTTATTTATTTAACAACTTTCGTTTAAGGGATTTTAAAAAATACCCGCCACTTTTTTAAAATATTAAGTGACAGCTGTCAGAACCGCATTAAAATTATAATACTGAATTTAGCCGGCGTCTAATAATTTTTTGTTTTTTTTTAAAACGATGAATCATAAAAAAAAAATATTTGAAAAAATTGCACCTGTAGTTTTTTTAATTTTCTACATGTGCATTTTTTTTGTATCTGATTTATTGAAAAAAAAAAATAGTCTGTTGACTTCAGGATGATTTAAAATTTACTTAATTAATTTCAAAAAAATTAAAGCATTAATTGAAAACAGGACGACACAGTGACAATTTTACCAAGATGTAAATTTAAAAAAAAGTACTCACAGTTGTTATTAATCAGGTATAAAACGAAATTTGGTAAATGAATTTAAGCAGAAAAAAATTTGAAAATTCTAATTATAAAATTGACATAAAGATTTTACTGAAATTTATGTAACTAATTTCGTTTAAGGGGTTTTAAAAAATGCCCACCACTTTTCAAAAAAATTCGATGGGAGCTTTAATATAATCAATTAATGAATTAAATTATTTAATTTCAAAAAAATTGAAACATAAATTGAAAAAAAGACAATTTTGACGAGATATAGATTTTTAAAAAAATCACTTACAGTTTTATGAATGAGGAATTAAACGAAATTCGGTATATAAATTTTAGCCCACAAAATTTGAAAAATCGAATTAGATCACCGATCTCTAATCATGAAACACATACTCGTGCCACTTAATCTATCGTGATTATCAAATAATTATTAGAGTAATTAAAAGAAAAAGAAAATATAATAATTAAAAATGAATTTTAATTAACATAAATATGTACCTTATAAACATATGGTAATTTGTAAATGAGTGCTTTCTTTTTATACGAATGTACTTTTTATAATGTCGTCATATCATTTTTAAAAATGAATTTAATTACAATAATTAGGGTAATAATTTAAGAAAAATAATAGAACTGATTGAAAGAATAGAATGCGATTAAATGTGTGCTTGGTCACGAGTTAATTAATTAGAAAATTTAACTATTTTTTCTTTTAATACAAAAACGAAAATATGCAATATTTATCCACTGAATTTAATACTTCTTTCTATTTTTAACTTCCCGCTAAGAAAATCGAAGATTTTCAAAAATTTCGGGAAGTTATTGTTTTCACCCCGATTTGCGAAAATCGAAATTCCAACAGATGTCGTCGTTTTGAAGTTTTAGGAAGCTATTTTGACTAAATTCAAGATGATGTCCGAGTGTATGTATGTATGTATGTATGTATGTATGTATGTATGTATGTACGTATGTAAATATTCTGTAACTTTTGAACGGATGAACCGATTTTGATCGTCAAGGTGTTATTCGATGCGGCTTGTTAATTACTATAGGCACTAAAAATTTGAGCTTAATCGGTAGGCTACGTTCGGAGATATTTCAAAAATAAAATTTTTTCAAAAATGTTTTTTTTGAATAACTTTTAATTCGCTCGATGGATTGATTCCAAAATCTAATCAGCTCTTAAACTTTATAAGTCGCGTCGAATGCCACCTTAACCATCAAAATCGGTTCATTCGTTCAAGAGAAACCGTGAACGAAAGAATTAAAAAAAAATTTTTTTTTTTGGTTTTTGTGAAATTTCTCAAAAACGACTAGATAAATCAATTTTTAAATTTGATCCGCTCTAGAACTCAATAAAACGCGTCGATTGCCACCTCAACTGTTGCAGTCGATGAATTCGTTCGAGAGATATCGTTGGAGAAAAAATGGTAAAAAACGTTATTTTTCAAAAACAAAGGCATACAAAAGTATTTTCGAGCTTGAAGAGTTCGAAAATTTATTCAAAACAATGTTTTCGAGCTCAAGGAGCTCGAAAACTGCGAGAAGTTTTGGGGCTGGCCCGCAGGGTCAACTGACAGACCGATTTTTTTGGGTATAATAGGAAGACTACTCATAGAATTTTACCAAATTTTAAGTTTACATTAATTGGTTATTTAAATAAACAGCAGAAAATAATTAATTAAGTGTCAAAAATTGCTGCTGTGGTCTACCCAGCAACGGGGAATAATAATAAATTATGTAAGCTAATTAATAATAAATAAATAAATTTAAAAAATCGTTGTTTGTATAAATAATCAATTGCGCAATTAAATTAATGATTATCCCCTAAAATGGGGTAATTTATGATCTAATAAATTAATAAACTCAATTAACGTAGAAAACCGTGTTCCAGTATTCTCTTTGCTGACATTTGTGGATTTACTTCATTATCTGACCAATGCACAGCCGAGGAACTTGTGCGACTACTCAATGAACTTTTTGCCAGGTGAGCTAATTTATTTTATACTAACTAAGTATTAATTATTCACTTCAGCGGTAAGTACTTATAAATAATGAGAGCTGTAATATCTTCAATAAGGATTATTTATTAAAAATGAGTAGCGTTGACGTCGGGATGACAACATATTATTAAATATTGAATGACCTCTTTAATAATAAAAAATAAAATAAAAATAACGACAACAATAAGAGAGACCCACGCAATAACCTCAAGAAAAGTTTGCCTTTGTGTGACTAAATGTAATTGAAACTTTTACCATACAAACGAGGATGTTTTTTGCTAAATAAAACTCAAACTCTGTTTTATTGACAGAATGAGAAAACTTGTGCATGAAATAAAATTATTATAAAAGTTTAATAAGACGAAATAAAAACAGCTATATAGGTTGAATTATTGTAGTCTTTTATTGGGAAAATGATAATATTTGAATACGAGTGAATGTAATTAATTTGAGTCGAGAGAATGCATATAAATTCAGGCGTTCATACGGCTGACGAGTGATGGATACAGAAAATTAAATCATAAAATAAATCTATAAATAGATGAATATCATACTGTGGAAAATGTCATGTTTATCTTATTCGATTATACAGACAAGCTATTTCAGTTTATATGCATATACTGGGTTGTTTAATAATCGAAACAAATATTCATTCTGCGGTTTGGAACATCAAATTTTACGTAATAAAATGCCACAGTGTAATGTATTATAATATATATATATACCCCAATGTATTTATAGATAGGTTGATGAATAATTTGATCAAATGTATCGAGAAGTCTACCGAGTTGGTGGAATAATAATTTATTAATTATAAATTAATGTTATTCAATCCCAATGGACAAAGGGTATTATTATTATTATTTCTATTATCATTATCAACATCAAATGTAATGAATGTATATTATATTAATTATATTATTTAATCACAGTAAGCCCTTTTTGAAAAAAACTTTGGTACTGTGAAAAGTTTAGGTGTAAAAATGGCCCCGAGAACTTTACACGACCGTGTAGTGTAAAATGACGGTGTCAAAAATCCTCGATGTAAATTATCCATTAGTGTAATTTTAACACGGTCTAATCTATATTTTTTTACACCATTCTGTATTACTCGTCATAGTTTTGATTAATGAGCAACAAATAATGCTAATTTTGTATGCACCTGAAGATCGGAACGTTTGTCGAGTAACGAAAATAAAAAAAATTAATGTTAATTAATTAATAAGGGCAACTTAAGGGGCAGTTCTGGAGGTTGGGAGTGGTCTAAGATTTTCGGCTGACATACCAGCATTTATAAGCAAAACATTTCAGAAATTGAGTCATCCAGTAGATTTTTTATTTTCCAATTTTTTTTTTCTGTTGCGCGAAAAACGTTCTGATTTTCAGGAACATAATTTTGTTTAGATATTAAATAGTATTTTGAACATTTGAATATTAAAATGATAACTTTTCTTAACGCAGTTATCATAAATTTCACATTTACATGCATGATGGTATAAAATTTTTAAACTAACACTGTCTAAATTTAAGACGATATTTGGTGTAATTTTAACACCGAGTCCAAAAATGTGTTACAGTGTAATATAAATTAAATTCAGTAAATAAATGAAATGTAAATGTAAATTAAATAATTTTTTAGATCAAGTTATTATTGTTAATATTTCAATAATTAAAAATTAACAGAATAAATATAAAAAATATTTCAGTATTTATTTCATAATGTTGAGATGAAAAAAAAAAGTATTGATTATGAAGGAGAGAGTAAGAAAGTATACACTACGCTGTACTTACACACGGCAGTATATAATTTATGAGGTATTTTGTTGCTTTTGTAGCTGTTGTCTAAATGCGATGTCAAGAGTTGATAAAGTTAAAGAGGGATTTAAAAAAATTAGAGCCGGAAGGGATACGATTACTCTTAATGCAACAAGAGCTACGGTTACTAACGAGAATAGAAAAAAAATTGATACACAAAATAGGAGAGATGGAAAAAAGAGGAAAAAAATAAATACCTTGGAAAAGGTTGTGGTACTTATGGATAATCAATAAAAATTAAATTGGTATTTTTCAGTTTCGAATTCTGGTTATAGGAGAGCACTCATTGAGGCCGAAAGAAAGCGATAGACTTCGGACAATTGACTCGATAAGTCGTTTTGAAAGGAAAATATATAATAAATTGGGGAATAAGTGCTTGAAAGTCTGCGAAAATTATAACAAAGAATTAAAATTTATTTAGATTTTTCTTTCAACGAGTTACAGTTCATTGATTATCAATTCAATCACGTAACGGGTTATAATGTAATTTAAGTTATAAAGGGAAATTTATCTTTCTGGCTCTTGAATAATAATTATTTCGAGTCATGCGATATCGTATGTAAATGTAATACGTATTTTTTAATATTACTCATAGCTGAAGATCTTTCATTCTTTATAATACATTTCGTTTTCTTTGAAATTTTATCTTTCAAGTACGAACAGGAAATTATCATTCAGCTTGAAAATGTTTTACAAAAGAAATAAAGAAGTAAAATAGTTAAATAAATATATGTCGGAGTAAAAATACTCTGTGGAAAACCATAGAAAAAATTTAATTATATTTCATAATATTTTATAGTTTAAAAAAAAATAATAATAAAAGAAGGGAAATAACTAAAAGCTGAACTGAGATTTTATATTTTAGATTATTTCTGAATTTAATCAACGTTCAATGCTTGAAATATACTGATAATACATCAAGGACACGATTTTAATTTAACAACGATCATCAACATTCCTCTTTCCTTTTATCTCTTTTTATTGAAATATTTAAGCGCATATAAAATATTTTAAAAAATATAAATTTAACACTATAAATTTTTCCAATAATATGACTGAGTTCTACTAAGTAGAAGGACTTATTTCTCACTTATTATTAGACTTATTATTTTCAATACTTTATATTATTTGAATGAGAATTATAAGTTATTTATTATAGCCACCACTTAAAGTTAGTTAGAGAGCTTTTTTTCAAAGAAGATTAAACTATTTTTTAAAAAAATAAAAGTTAAAGATAAATTATTTTATCTTCTTCAGCACACTTGAATTATATATATAATGCAAGTGATGTACAAGCAGATAGATATATAAAATAAAATAGTAAATTACCTTAATTCTTAAAATTCTATTTATTGTGCAATAATACGTAATAATTTTGATAGTTATGGAAAGTATTATCAGTCTTTAATCACTATTAACTTAACCATTGAGTTATCTTCAAATCTGGAGTTCCATCTTGCATACATCGTGATATGCATTTCGTATCAGCGCATAAGGGAAGCAACTTTCCAAAAGATCCATTGTTAAGAACGGCGACTCCTGGACTATCTCGTTGAGCAGCAGATAAACAGATTCTCTGTTTTTGATAGTTTCCTTGTCATTTTCTTGACCAAGTCTCAACAAACTGGATGAGGCCAACGCCAAGAATTCCTTCATTCTATCCTCGATGTCATTCTGACCACACAGCGTAAAAAGCGCACCAAATATATTATTTACAGCAGTTCCTATGCAGTGAATATTATTAGAATGTCCCTCTAGCGACGCGCGATAAAATGAATTTTCATTGCGAGCTAATTTCGGAATAGAAACGGCGACAAATACCATCAGAAGACAAACAGATAAATGTTCTTCTTCTTCCATTCCAACTTCTGTTGACTGAGTTTTAAGTGCATTGATGAGAGTCGGGTCAACTTTACACGTCAACCCGACGGCCGAAGTCATTTCGGAAACCAAATTCATCGGGTCGTCTGAAGGCAGCTGATGCCGCAAATCAGCTATCGAACTTAAGAGAAAGGGAATCCTGTCTTCCAGGACATCATTCAACGCATCCTGAGCGAGTTGCCTGAAGCTGAGAATCACGCCAATTATCGTGAACCTCTGCAAGACATTTTCAACGTGCTGCAGACGTTTAAACTGGTCGATCATTATTTCCGGTTTGTCGAAATTTGTTCTCAAAGCCATCAAAACTTCTCTATTATTAGCGACGAGTTTTTTTAGTTCTTGCACTTGACTAGAGATATGCCACATAAGAGTTTCATTGAGCATTTTCATACCATAAGGACCCACAAGCTCAGCCAAAGCTCTAAGCTCATTGATGTCCGTAAACTCTTCAGCATTGAATGGCACTGCGCTCTCTATTGCTAAGCTTACAAATGCTCGTTGGTTTGCAGAGTAACATATATTACCAGCACTAACTCTTCTCAATAAAACTTCGGAATACCATTGCGTGTATAGAGCAGCTATTGTTTTATCACCGTGGCTATCAATTGGTTGAGTTTGTTGAAGTAGAGCATTGTTAAAAATTCTCGTAATATCTATGTGCACGTAATTTTCAACCGACTGCAGTACATTCATGTAGGCTCTAATACTTATGACAAGTTCTGACGGCTTAGCTATTTCGCTAGATTCTGGATTAAACATAACCATCCCAACAAGAGCTCGGGAAAATCTCGCCTCAAGATGCTGGTTCAGGTACTCTCGGGGTGCGAAGGTTATATTCCAAACATTTATTGCAGGGCAATAGTTTATCGCATGACAAAGTTCAGTCAATGCCATGTGTAATTTATCCATCGTAGTGAGATCTTCTCTTGTTCTCCTGTAACTTTCTACTCCAGGTTTTTGAATTTCGTAAATGTTTTTCTTATTTTTGTCTTTTTTCTTACGATTGAATGCCTGTGAAATCAATTGCGCACAGTGTTTTGGCAAAAGTCTGTCACTCATGTTGCACTGCTCGTCGCAAATAGTCGTGATAATATTTTTAGCTTCTTTAGCCATTTCGTTGAGAAACATGTCAACGATAGAACGACTTCTGTCGTGAATATGATGGCGTTCTTCAGGACAAAGCTGGTGTGTTGAAGTTTGGAAATGGCTGCATAGAAGTGGATAAGTGATTATGTATCTATTTTGAGCGGGAAATTCAAGGC
Source organism: Microplitis deprimator (assembly GCA_964016945.1). Classification (NCBI taxonomy): domain Eukaryota; kingdom Metazoa; phylum Arthropoda; class Insecta; order Hymenoptera; family Braconidae; genus Microplitis; species Microplitis deprimator. The sequence continues at coordinate 5,446,267 of OZ024710.1, read as the reverse complement.
ACATGTGAAATTGCTCTTCGAAAACTTTGCTGTAGAAGCAGTAAATTGACAAATCTGAGGTGTCGTTAAGCATTTCATCGAGATAATCTACCATTTTAGTGTGAAAAATTACGGTATCCATAAAAGATGCTAACTCACGATTATCTGCCAGGCTCATATTGCAGTTGGTCACTGACATGTAGGCTTGCAATCTGATCCAGTCGAGTCTCAACCCACGGAAATCAAACATTTCATGCTCTTCCACCTGCTTTACCGTCACACTCGCCATCATCGAACACAAATCACTTAGAATGACACCTTCGTCTTCCGGAAGACCTGAGAGATTTTGAATCATTTGATGAAGTACAGGAGCATCAAAACCCGACAGAAACTGAACGTAGTACCGTTGAAGGACTTGAGAATACTTTCTAACTAGAGCACGCAATTCTTCACAGTGAAATAAAAGTTCAGGAAGCTGTCTGTCAACTAAATCTTCATTTCCCCGACCTTTGCCCTTTCCTTGATTTGGCGGATTGTCACCATGTCTTAAAATCCACAATATTTCGTCTCTAGCATGAGACAATCCCATGAATACTAGCAAAGCTTTGGGACCCAAAAGACCTGGCTGATCACTCAAAATTAGCGCCAAGTCTTTCAAAGCAGTTCTAAGAAATTTCCGTTTTTCTCTGTGTCTTAAAGCAGACTTTTGAATCGCCTGATTATAACAGTCTTTAACTTCTGAAACTCTTTTGCTGTAGCCTTTTATTGACTCAAAGAAAGACTGTATATATTGATGGATATATATAACCTCATCACGGAAGAGCGTTAATACCCATCCGGATTCTAGGGCAGTAGTCCACAGTTTATTTGGCTGGTCTTGGCTTAAAATCGAGTGACACAACGTAAAGCCTAGGATTATCCACTTTTCTACTCTATCTATACTTAAGGTTTCGCAAGACATAGTGTCAGTTGATGCAGCCTTTAATAATTTACCCGGACTTCCGGTAATACTTAATTTTTGATCTGCGCGCCAATTATCTGCTGTCATGTTTCTGCTCGGATAAATTGCCCACAGCGAAGTCAAAGCTCCTCGCAATAGATTTAAATGAGGAATAAATTCTTCCGACAATTTTTTAAACGGAACATCATAATCCACAATCATTTGCCCTAATCTAGGAAAAGTGTTATCCGATTTTTTATTAACCATTTCGTAGGCTATATTAAAAAGACCTAATACTGCTTTCCGGTCCTCCCATTTGGACAGTAGAATCATAAGAGTAACGTAAGTGGTTATTAAATCTAAATACGCTTTCGTTAAATCGAAATTCAATGTGATGTCCATGTAGACTCCACAGGCGTCCATGGTTGTCAATAATTCGCAAACATTGTCCTTAAAATCTAGCAAATCAACAATCGTATAGTAGTAAAGGGACAAAGATTTAACTATTTCGTTTCGTAGATTTGTTACGGTCTGAAATCCCTTGGCGTCGACGTTAGGAAATTTTCTGACAATCAATTTAATTGATGACTCAAGTAACTTGTCAGACAATACTGTCGGTGGCTTTGATTTAGTGTCGCAGGCTTTTTTTATGTTGTATAGACGAGTTAGCATCCCGATACCACGGTCATTGAGGATTATTAATTTTTCAGCCAACTTTTGTTGACTGGGAAGAACTGAACGGGCCATAATTTTCAAAATACTGTGAGTTATTCAAAATACTAAAAATAAACTTTCACTCACTGTTACTGCAGTCACCGGTTTCGAATAAATCTCGTAACTGAAATATAAAATAAATAAAATTTTAAATAATGATGATAATTAAATAAATAGTAATATTTAAATAATGTATTTACTTATTAATTTTCAGTAAGGCAGCAGTCAATAACAATTTATAGATTGTAAAAGTTTGGTTAACAAATAAATACTAATATACATATATTTTGATTTATATATATTTTTATGTATTAAACTAGTAAATGCACTTGGAATATGATATGTGTGGATTTATATATATTTATATAAAAAAAAATAAATAATATAAAAATTTTCAAGTAACTGAGTTTAACAACAATTTCATTTTACACGAGATCACTTTGACAATATTATATTACTATTCTCTGACAATGTGAGGCGAGAATCGGAGAATGTTCAGTAAGACATGGGTAGAAGGTTAAGGTTGATTTCCGATTGAAACGACATCTAGCGGTAGAGGAGAAAAATAATCAAGAATGTGAAAGTTTATGTGCAGTTATTTTCGGTCGATAAGGCCCACTTTTGGCCACCAATCAGTGTTTAGATTTTAACCAGTGACGGCTGGCGGTTTTTTATTTGATAGAAGCAGGTGTTCTTTGAAAATTTTTAAACTGATGGTTGACATGTTAGTACACCTAGAAAAGAATAGTGATGAGCTAATAAGAATACAGTAACGAGATTTAAATAGTTGCGAGCTACCCATCTAGGGACCATCAACATGCCAAAAGTCTTAAGACATTGTATTGTAAAAGAAATGGAATTTCACAAAAAAAGCAAATAAGCTTTTTTTGAAAAAAAAAAAAAAAAAAAAAGTGTAGAAATTATAATATCAAACTTTAGCAAAGTCCCCCTACTTCGAAATTGTAAAAATTACATAATGTGTAATGATAGTTAATTACTAAATTAATAGAAATCTAAAATTCGAGAAACTTACGATTACTTTAAAAAAGTTGTGGTACTTGTGGATAATCAATGAAAACTTAATTGGTATTTTCCAGTTTGATATTCTGGTTATAGGGGAGCACTCATTGAGGCCGAAAGAAAGCGATAGACTCCGGGCAATTGACTCGATAAGTCGTTTTGAAAGGAAAATATATAATAAATTGGGGAATAAGTGCTTGAAAGTCTGCGAAAATTATAACAAAGAATTAAACTTCATTTAGATTTTTCTTTCAACGAGTTACAGTTCATTGATTATCAATTCAATCACGTAACGGGTTATAATATAATTTAAGTTATAAAGGGAAATTTATCTTTCTGGCTCTTGAATAATAATTATTTCGAGTCATGCGATATCGTATGTAAATGTAATACGCATTTTTTAATATTACTTATAACTGAAGATCTTTCATTCTTTATAATACGTTACGTTTTCTTTGAAATTTTATCTTTTAAGTACGAGCAGAAAATTATCATTCAGCTTGAAAATGTTTTACAAAAGAAATAAAGAAGTAAAATAGTTAAATAAATATATGTCGGAGTAAAAATACTCTGTGGAAAACCATAGAAAAAATTTAATTTTATTTCATAATATTTTATAGTATTAAAAAAAATAATAATAAAAGAAGGGAAATAACTGAAAGCTGAACTGAGATTTTATATTTTAGATTATTTCTGAATTTAATGAACGTTAGATGCTTGAAATATACCGATAATACATCAAGGACACGAGTTCAATTCAATAATAATTATCAGCATTCCACTCTCCTTTTATCTCTTGTCATCGAAATATTGAAGCTCATATAAAACATTTAAACATACGAATAAAAACCTCACACAATAAATTTCTAATTAAATTCTGTTTTGTATTTTTTTATTTAATTTATTTTTTTTTTTAATTAAATTATTAAAATTAAAATTTTTTTAATTTCACATTGAAGATTTGTAATCAACTATTAGTATTTATATAAATTATATAGAGTTTTTTAAATGATTAATTTAAAAAAAACATAAAAATACATTCTTCAAAAATTAATACAAGTTTATAAATAAATTACAGATTTGATCGACTTGCAGCAGAGCATTACTGTCTCAGGATTAAACTCCTGGGGGATTGTTATTACTGCGTATCTGGATTACCTGAACCGAGACCGGATCATGCCCATTGCTGTGTGGAAATGGGATTGGATATGATCGATGCTATTGCGTAACTATTTCAAATATTTATTTACGCAATTGAGCCCTTCTAAATTTAAATTCACTTCCATTTAAAAATAAGCGCGTTAAAAAAAATTAAAAAGTAAAATTTTAAAGATTGCAATTTTTTGGTCCAACAACTCGTCTAATAAAATTTTTACCAGTCGTTAAACTCTTCAAGATTGACTGGATATCTAAAACTCCGGAACGGTTCTTAAATATTTTTTCTTTCTCTTCAAACACTTTTCACTTTTCACTATTTTTCTTCTCAATACTTATCAAGACTTTTATCTGAGCAATATTTTCCAATGACTTTAAATATCAAAATTTTATTTATTACTTTATAACCCACTTAAGATTTTCAAATTTTATCTTAAAAAATTATTACCCTCGTCTCAAACTAATGGACCCCGTCGAAAATAATCTTTATCATAAAAAAAAAGCTAACTTACTAATGTACATTCCTATTGCTTATTCATTCAGTGATTAATAATTAAAACTGAGTAAATTAAAAAAAAAAATTATGACTTCAGAAAAGTTTAATTATTTTTTAATTAAGAAACTAGTTATTATGGCTAGCTGTCAAGTTTGTTAATTACTAATTAATAACAAGTTCTTTTTAACTTTTAAAAAAAAAAAATTTTCCCTTTCTCGTAATTTTTTCCTCCGTTCTATTAAATTTTTTTATTTTCTTTTTTCTTTCACAAGAATGACATCTGAATAAATAAACTGTTTAATTTTAAATATTTCCATTAACTAACATTTAGAATTTACATCACAAATGACGTAAATTATTTTCCAACAAATTAGTAAAATCTCAATATCTAAATTATTATTATTATTATTATTATTTCTATATAATTAAGAGAATAAGTAAAATTTTGTTCCCGCCATATCTATCTGATAGAATAAGTTAATGTTATTAAATTTGCTATCTCTAGAAAGATCTTGACTTGAATTTGTGCCTTTTAATAGTTTAAACTCATTTTTATTACCAAGTATCGAAATAAATCAATTTATCTATATTATTTGAATTGCATTTAAATTACGCGGGAAAAAATATTATCGTATTATTTTCTTTGAATAAAAGAATATTTTAATTATTCTGTCACTGAATATGACTGAATATATATATATATATATATATATATATATATATATATATATATATATATAACTATTATATATATAATTAAGAGAAAATAAAAAAAAATTCTGCGCCATGTCTTCTACGCTAATAAAAATTAAAAAAAGTTAATTTGGTATCAGTGAAAGATAAATATATTAGACGACTAATAAAAAAAAATTTGACGGTGTGTAGATTTTTTTTAAAGAATCCCACGATTATATAATCGTCTAAATCAATAAGTTTGCGAGCTAATGATAAGATTTGTCTTATTAAATTTGAATGATAATAACAATAAGCAAAAAATTCTAGAGTTGATTTTACAGTAGAGATTTAAATAAACAGTTAAATTTAAACCATATTTTATAAATTTGGTAGTAATACTCGGACAGTCGTAGATTGCTCGTTATTACTATTATTATTATGTTTTATTTTTTATAACATATATTTAAACTATAAAAATTACAGCACATTCTTTAATGAATACACGATCCTCTTTAATATCTCTTCTCATTTTCACTGTTCTAATTACAATCCAGAATAAAAATAGGAAGCGAGAATAATAATAGTACTTGAAAAAAAATTCAAAATAAATATTCTTACGAAGAGAAAAAAAATTAACCACGTACTTAAAACAATATTTCCAATTTTAATAACAAAAAAACAAGTCTCAGTAATTTTCAATTAAATTAACAATTCATGACCGACAAAAAATCTCATCCAATATTCTCTTTATTTTTTATCATCTTAAGCTTTCCTTCATAATACCGCGGCTTACAATCTCATCACTCATAAATTCAGTTAGCTCATAAATTCAAAAAAAAAAAAGATATATATATATATATATATAAATAGCGAGCGCATATAATCAACCTGGTACTTATGATATTATTCAGCTTAAGGATTACCACAAAAATCGATTCAAAAAATATTTTTTTTCCTTTTATACCCTATTTGATAATACTCTTTAACAATACACACTATTATTATTTTATTGGATTATAAAAAAAAAAAAAAAAAAAAACAGATTTAAATTAATTTGAGTGTTTTCCGTTTTTTACTGTTACTATTGTAATTATTTTTTGCTCTTCTTCCGATCAATATAAAAGCCCTAATATGAATAAAAGCAAAATATAGTTAGTTAGCACACAAGTTAATTAACTTGTGTGACGTTAATTTAACAGGCTCGTGAGAGAGGTCATGGCGGTGAATGTCAACATGAGGGTTGGTATTCATACAGGAAGAGTCCACTGTGGTGTACTGGGGCTTAGAAAGTGGCAATTCGATGTCTGGAGTAATGATGTAACTCTCGCAAATTATATGGAAAGTGGTGGAATACCTGGGTAACTTGAATATAAATAAATAAATTAATTAATTAAATTGTCAACTGTCTATTTATTTTGTCTATACTATAATTTTAGACGAGTACATATTACTAAAGAAACATTAGATTGCCTGGGTGGTGACTATGAAGTAGAAGAGGGAAATGGCGGGGAGAGAAATTCTTATTTAAAAGAGCACAATATCAAGACATATTTAATTGTCCCTGGAGATACGTTCAAAGATAATTTGACGAGCCCACGATTAAGAAAAGGCTACTCCGTCAACGGGAATGTATCCAAGGAAATGCGAATGATGGGCCATGGTTCGCAGCATGGAAAACATAACAAGTAAATTCATTATTGATATTAATTAATAAATTAAATAACTATACAAGATAAATGTCTAAGGGTATTGTGAAAAATTAATGCAGATTGGGGTTCGGCTACGAGACAATTGAGTCGGAGAAAGATCCCGAGGATGAAGTGAATGAGTATCTCATGAGGGCTATTGACGCTAGAAGCATCGACAGACTTAGATCCGAGCACTGTACTCCTTTTATCTTGACCTTTCGGAGACCGGATATTGAAGAAAAGGTTAATTAATTAATTATTATTTTTATTTGAATAAAGATTATTATGAAAATGAAAATTAACTCTCTTGATATGAATCAGTGAAAAGTGCTGCAAATCAGTGAATATTTACTGCGAGTTTGTCCCAACCCTATTAAAAAAATTTATGTGGGATTGCATGGGAACCCTTAAGAATATAGAAAACTGTGGGTACCTGGATTCCCATAAAAATCCATGGATGTCTTTGATAATCCTGAAGTTAGTAGACAATTAACAATTTTTAGATTTTTTTTTCAACCACTCAATTACGAAAAAAAAAAAATTTTAAATATGCACATGTGAAAAATTCAAAAAACCATAAGTGCAATTTTTTTAAATATTTTTTTTTTTTATAATTTAACACTTTGAATAAATTCCAAAAATTATTAGATGTCAGCTAACTTCAGTATCATATTTCTATATAAGTTATTTATATAGAATCCGGGATATGTGTATTTCTATGTCTGCCGTCAATTCATACGCATATATAAATAAAAAAAACAGATTAATATTCCTATAGGAATCCATCCGAAAACGCCGTGTGGGAACCCACATTGGAATCTATGCTGGATTTCCATATGAATTTTTTTGATAGGAAAGTGTATTGCTGATTAATTCAGTGATATACTTGGGACTGATTATGCAGTAAATATTCACTGATTCATTTTAAGAGAGGTAAAGTTACTGTTAATATTGATTTTTAATAAATAATTTATTTTAGTATTCTAGAGAACGAGATCGAATGCTATCGGCGTATTTCGTGTGCTCGGGATTCGTTTACGTGATTGTTGTGGTCGCAATTGCCATCAGTTTGTCTGGGTATGTTAATTTTATATAGATGTTATATATCACACGGAGGTACCATCTGTAAATTGAGTCACGTTTTTTCAGTCTCGTTCTTACTATGTCACTTCGTACGTACAGAAAAAAAAAATAAGTATTTTATTATTCAAATTAGATTCTCACGTTCAATTTAAATCAAAACTGTTTTAAATTTAAAATATATATTCAATTATTTATGGATAAAAATATCACTATTCATTATTTATATTGAAAGTTTTATATTTAATAATTTATTATCGATATTTAAATTTAGGGGAGGGTTGGATAAAATGGGGTAAACATTTTTTTTATTTTAAGTTTTAAATCATTACTTATGATTTTTTTAATTATTTGCCAGCAATTTAAAATGCGCGGGACTCATTTTTAAAAAATTTTTGTTCTACATGTTTACTTCTAGATTGACAATTATATTTTTCACATGTAAACCACTGACTTGATTGAATTTTTTTAAAAATATAAGAAAAAATTTTTTTTTTCATTTGTTCGGAGTTACTCCATGTTGGCCCGAAAATAAAAAAAAAAAAATTTTGAATGTCAGTAGAAAATTTGACTTATTTTAGTTTCCATTTTGTCCAACTCCTAAATTTAATCTAAAATTTCTTTTAACTCGATTTTCAAAATTAGACTTCATGTTACTATAAAATAAATTTTCAAAATTATGAAAATAAATGAAAAAATTTTTTTAGGAGTACTTATTTTTACGTGTGCACTGGAATCAGCTCATTTATCATAATTTTGATAAATAGTATTCTTCTAGCTGAGAAAAATGAGGTAATATCAATTTTTCTACTTTACTATCACAATCAACTAAATAATTTAAAATAAATTTTTGTAAAATTTTTAAAACAATATCTATTAAAAATTTTTTTTCTTAAAAATTTATATAGAAAATAGAGAATAGTGAAAATATCGACTCGCCATTTTCATCTTTCTTTTTAACTTATCATCTTTCAATTCACAATTCCATTTGTATTCAGATCCGTTGAACTTTCAAATATACATCAGCTTCATGAAACTTTTATACTTTACATTACTAGCTCGATATTAAAATTTTTTTTTTATTTTAAAAATTGATAAGAAAAAAAATCCTATCGTAAAAGCAAATATAATATGAAATAAATATTTATTTTCAGAAAATACCAGAATGGATAAGAAATATATCGATAGCCATTTTTGAAAATCGTATGATAGCTCAAAGTATCGCAACAATCGTAGTCTTCCTAACATTTTTAACAATTTTATCACCATTGGTAATTTAAATTTGAGGCCGCTCATAAAATACGTCACGCAAAATTTTACCTTCTTACCCCCCCCCCCCCCTTCGTCACGCTTTCACATTTTCTGCGATCCCCCTATCAATATTGTGTCACAAACGTTTCATAACAGCTGATCCCAGACAGCCGATCCCCGACAATTGATCCCACAGATCACATGACAATTGATCCCACTGACAGTTTCATAAAATAATTAATTATTAATTATTTGCTATGACATGATTAATTAAAATTCACTTTTATAAATATAAAAAGTTAAATTGTGTAAATTAGTTGTTGATAAAAATCAATGGAAGATCAATTGACGATGGGATCAGATGTCGGTGGGATCAATTTGTAGAGATCACTTGTCGTGGTATAAAATTATCGGGATCAACTGACGGCACACCCGTCACAAATAATAAACCCCCCCCCTCCATTATTACGGAAATATATGCCGAAATATTTATAAATTTACAGATATGAAACGTCTGACTTTCTATCGTAACAAAAAAAAATTTTTAAAAACCAAGAAAAAAATTTCCAAAATTTTTAGGTGAGCTGCAAACGTCACGTTTCCTTAGACACCCCCTCTCCCCTTGTCACATTTCATCACAGTAAGCGACACTCTTTCCTCCCCCATAAGTGCGAACGTATTTTAAGAACGGCTCCTTTATATTAAAATTTTTTTTCCATAATAAAAAAATATAAAACAATTTTTTTCACATAAATAGGTCACATTGGACAACAGTAATGTCTGTAGTAATAACACTTGGACAAGAAAATCTCATGACAATTCAACAGTAATGGTTCAAATCCCTTCAGCAACAGGACCATGTTATTATACACTTTTTTCTGACGTAAGAATGAAAAAAAATAAGTAAATAAAGACTTGAAGACACTACTACGTTACTCTATCTACCGCAGCAGTAACAGTAGTAGTAGTAGCAGTAGTAGTAGTAGTAGTAGTAGTAGTAGTAGTAGTAGTAGTAGTAGTAGTAGTAGTAGTAGTAGTAGTAGCAGTATAAAATAAAAAGCAATGGTGTAATTTAAGAACCATCATTAAACATTTGATTGCAGTTATTTCCCGTGTTGGTGATGCTGGTAATGGTAACATGTGCAGTGTATCAAATACTGACGTCAGTTTTCAAAGTAGCGGTGCTGAGCATAATTGTGGTCTGCTATTTGGCTGTAAGCATTTATCAGTCCTCAAACGAAGAGGACATTGATCAGTCAGGCAGGTGGTTAGCTGGAGTACTGGTGATCTTCTTCATGGCCTTCTTGGTGGCACACTCCCAGCACACTGAGGCAACGTATCGTCTTGACTTCCTGTGGAAGCTTCAGGCGACTGAAGAGAAAGAGGAAATGGAGCATTTGAAGGCTTACAACCAAAAGCTTCTTGCAAACATCCTGCCAGAGCATGTCGCCGCATACTTCTTGCGAACTGTAAACTCTGCTGACGTACGTAATTACACTTTCGACATATATGGATGCTGGTGTCTCATGTGTCTCGACAATAATTATAATATTCTGATACATATACATTATGTTTCTATAATAATATCATTTTCATCTTAACTCAGCTTCTCTGACTTTGCAGGAACTATATCATGAGCAATGCGACTTTGTGTGTATTATGTTTGCGTCAATACCAAACTTCTCCGAGTTCTATGTTGAGTTAGAGGCTAATAATGAAGGTGTGGAATGTCTGAGACTTTTGAACGAAATAATTGCTGACTTTGATGAAATACTTGCTGAAGATAAGTTCAAGTATATTGAAAAAATTAAAAGTACAGGAGCTACTTATATGGCAGCTTCAGGTTTGTTTAGAATTTTTTTTTTTAAATACTGTAAAACATTTTTAAATTATAAATTTGACAGTAGAGTAAAGTAAAATGTCCTACCAGAATTGCCAGCCCCCATGAAATAAATTTTGTCATAATTTAAATTTTGAATCATTTTCAAAATCCGTGGGCATTTAAAAATATAAAGTCAGTGGTTCAAATCCAGTTTTGGAATTTTCTTTTTTTCAATAACATTTTTTTTCACCATACCTGCATCGAAAGTTTAAATTCCTGCCCTGTTTAAAGGGACGAAAATCGTTTTTTTTTCTTATGAGAAAACAAATGTTAAAAATTAGCGCACGTGCCATTCTACCCACAGAAGCAAAAATTTGAACTTTCACGAGTAGACCTGGTGAAAAAGTATATAAATACCCCGGAGCAAGGTAGGACGTCCCAATCCGCCCGTTTTTCATCCTCGCCTTCGGGTTGGCTAGGCGATTTCACACGTGGGTCAGAATGTCCTACACAAAAAAAAAAAGGATTTCTTGGCGCAATGAAAATATTGCATTATTAAATGAAAAAAAAAAATTTCTTATGACTATAAAAATTTTTTTTCGCCCAAAGAAAATTTTCGGCTTCAATTCATAATACAAAACATTTCTTAAGAAACTTAAAAATTTTCTTGGGGCGAGTAAAAATTTGTACGCCAAGAAATCCTTTTTCCCATGTACTTTCCACCCTAGGTGTGTAATATACTATTTTCAATTTCCACATTTTCTCATTGCTAAATAATAATAAAAATTCATAACTTTTTTTTTACTTAAAATTTTTTACAGTATATTAATATTAATAATCGTAATAAGAATAAAAATTGATTTTAATGATATAAATATTGGGATAGGTCTAACAAAAAGTACCTGTGATATGAAAGACTACAAGCACATAACAGCGATGGCAGATTATGCCTTGAGAATACGCGAACAATTGGCCTACGTAAATGAACACAGCTTCAACAACTTCAAGATGAGGGTGGGTATAAACATCGGACCAGTCGTGGCAGGAGTGATAGGTGCACGTAAACCACAATACGATATCTGGGGAAATGCCGTTAATGTTGCCTCGAGAATGGACTCGACAGGCGTCCTGGATAGCATTCAAGTGACGAAGGAAGTACGCGATATTCTCAGTGCCAAAGGATACCCACTTACTTGCCGTGGCCCTATTCAGGTCAAGGGTAAAGGAAGTATGATAACTTACTTTTTAGACGGCCTCAACGATCCTAATAAAGCTATGGCTACTATACCTGAAAACGATTGTCACTTTAATTACGACAATATCAATAGTATCGATAAAAAAATTTCAGATCCTTCAGATATTATCAGTAGTCAGGCTCTTTGAAATATCGATGATTAATTTTTTTTACTGCCTATCTTTTTAAGTAAGAGTATTTGTAGCGCGCAATTGATTTTTTTTTATATCAATAAGAGGAAAGTTATTTTTAATTTAATTTCATTTCAATTGCGTTCGATTAACGATGTTCGATATAGCTACTGTTTATTATATTTTATTATTAGCTGCTAATATATAAATATATGACAAATTTGTGGATTTAAATAGATTTAATTATTAAAAAGACTTGAAGTGGAAAAAATATTTTTAATGTACGATAGCAAGAATCTCTTTAAATTATTTGGATCATTGATTTGTGCAACAAATGAAGTTTTATTTTATTTTATGTTATTATAATTATTGTTGCATTAATTATTAATTAAGCACTCGTTTTAATTATTGATTATTGATTGTTAGTTAGCATTTTTTAAGGTTTAGTAATTAATTTTTGTATCTGCGCACAGACATGTATTTATTATTTATTTTATCTATTCGAATGATAAATAGTATTATATATTGTTATTTTTTAAATTTTATTTCAAGAGTTTGAATTTATTTATGACGACTGTAGATAACAGAGGAGTTTACTGTCGGTAAAATAATTTTATGTGGCAGATAAGATATCAGTAAATTATTTGAACGGCGAGCGGGAAATTTAAATCTCAATAAAATGTATATTGTTAAAAAATAAGTAACAAATAATTATGAGAGGGTTAAGCAAAATGGGTTTATTAAAAAAAAATTTTTTAAATGGTCCTAAATTGTAATTTATTAGGTAACAGTACCAAATATTGACCGAGCTCTAGTTAATGACCAGATACTAAATTCAAAAATTAAAAAAATCTTGAATTTAATTCATAAAAAATTTATAACACAACTACATATTTTTCGTGAATTAAATTCAACAATTCAAAAATTTTTAAAGGTATTTGAGTACCTGGTCATTAAATGGAACTCGTTTAATATTTGGTACTGTTACATTACTTCGAATTTTTGAGCAATGAAATGTCCAGGACTTAATTTTTCAAAATTAAATTTTTTTTTTTCAGAATTAGAAAAAAAATTTCGTGCTTTTACTTTTAAAATGTGACAATTAGATTTCTTATTGAAATTTATGTGTAATTGCAGTACTTGTAAAATATTACGCTGTAAAAAATCGGGAGTGAATTCGGAGTGATTCTGAATTCGGAGTGATTTTATTTATATCCGAACTCACTCCGTCACTCGGAGTTCCGGAGTTTTAGAAAATATTACTCCGTATACAGAGTAAATAAGGAGTTTTTCCCAGTAGAGTGACTTCGGAGTGATCTGAATTATTTTCAAATCCGCATTCACTCCGATTCTGAATTTTAATATTAAAATAAACTCCTTTTAGAAGTTAATTTTACATCGAACCGGAGTTTTAATATTAAAATAAACTCCCTTTGAAGTGAATTTTACTCCAAGAAGATTAAATAAATACAGTCATCTGCTCCGCATTCACTCCGGATTTGATCTGCGTTCACTCCGCAATTTTTTCACAGTGTAAATAGTCTTTTTTTATTTTTTTTTTTTAAGGGGCCTCTGGTTTCAAAATAAAAAAAAAATTTTTAAGGAAAATTAAATACTTTTCTTATTTATTTTAATATAAATAAAAATTAAAAGATGTAACCTACTCAATATAAAAAAATAAATTTTCCATCACGTCCCCATTTTGCCTCCCCTCTTCCACTATCTACTTATGGTTATAAAAAAAAAATAAACAAATAAATAGTTGTAATTAGTTGTTGAATGGCTCTTCCACAAAAGCGATTTAGAATCGTAAATGTACTTAATTTTAAGATCAAACACTCACTTTAAATAATTTATATATTTATTTACATTCCTTGTAATATTTTGCCTCTATAATACGCAATTATATTTATAAATTACAAATATAATGAAATTGTAAAAAAAATTTATGCAATTTATTATTTGTTATAATTAATATTGATAACAATAATAAAAAAAAAAACACAAAATAATTGTCAATAATTAAAAAAATGGAGTGTAAAATCAACGAGACCGCATACAGATAAACAACGAAATGAAAAAAAATGAAATGCTTTAACGTTGAAGGACTTATATAAAAAGTTATCAAATAAAATTTAATAACATATTTATGAATTTTATTTGTGGTCTTAATTGTTTAAATATTAAAAGATTAATGTGTGGTTAAGAGATAATAGGATTTGTAAAAGATAAAAATCCAATTACGGAATGATTGCGAAGATAAAAATAATATTTTATCCACATATACAGTGGATCTGATGCGAGTTCAATGAATGAGTATTTAATCGAAATTAAATAATATTAACAATAATAGTAACATTTTAATTTCGATTAACTGGCAGGTCCAGAAGTACAGAAGTCAAGTATATTTATTATTTTTGCATATATATTTTATTTATTATGCAAAAATATTAATTAAGTACTAAAATATGTGATAATTGATAACTAACAAAGTATAATTATATTTAATTAAAATACATGCGAATATGGTTATTCGTATTCAAATAATATATTAATATATATGTCAATAAATAATTTAAAAGTAGTGAGTATATATTTATTATTGTGACTTAAATGTGCTGGAAAAATGTACCGCGTGATTGATTATGTAACGTATTTATTATATTTATTTAATAATATTTAAGAAAACATTGTTTATGTTTCAAAATATATGACGTTACGTAACAAAGTTTTAAAAAAATAAAATAAATTATAAATAAAAATGTGGTTTATGTAAACCTACATAGAAAAAAATGATTTCTTGGTGCGAAAACTTTTTACTCGCCCCAAGAAAATTTTCACTTGTCCCAGAAACTTTTTGCATTGAAAATTGCAAATAAAAATTATCTTGAGGCGAGGAAAAATTTTTATTTGTCAAGAAAAAATATTTTTAGAGCGAAAACAAATTTCTTGTGTCAAGAAATTTTTTCTTCACAGAAAAAAAAGTTATTTTGAGTCAAGAAAATATTTTGGAAGACAAACATTTTCTTGAGCTAAGAAAATTTGTCTTGATCAGAGGAGATTTCTACTTTATCTGAGAAAATTTGGGTTTTCAAAAAAATTTTCTTAAATCAAGAATATTTACTTTCAATCGAGAATTTTTTTTTCTGTGTAAGGTAAAAGACCTAGTACCCGATCAGGGAACTAGTACCCGATTATTTATGTATTTGTATATCTATATTTAGTCAAATGTAGTAAATATAGATATACAAATACGTGAGTGATCGGGTACTAGTTCCCTGATCGGGTATTGGATCTCTTACATTAGCCCTAATAAAATTTTTATTTTTAATTCATCATACAAAATTTTTCTTACGCCAAGAAATTGTTTTTTTCAGTGTAATTGTACCAAAGAATAATTATTTGAAATAACAATTATCATAAAAACTTTTAAAATTTATTATGTAGTTGAAAAAATCTAAATTAGGAAATAAAAGTGTCCGGATAAAAAAATAGTCAATATAATTTGTTTCAAGGTATAATTATGTAAGTATATATATAAATATATATACTTATGTAAAAACTTTATCTATATTACATGTATATTATATGTATGTATAGTATTTAATAACTGTTTAAAGTCTATTACAAACTGACGTATCTTTGATGGCCTAAAGAAAAAATATTAAGTCTCAGTTGAAAAAATAAAATTTGCTTTATGTGCAATATTTAATTCTGATAAAAAATATAATCGTGATTGACGATAAATAAATTTTTGATTATAAAAATAAATAAAAATAATAAACATCTGGTTATTTATTTTTCCCGCATTTTATTTACTTATTTTTTAACAACCGCTGATATGGAGCGACTCGAAACTGGTTAATCAAGTTTTTTAAAAAAAACTGGACCATTTATACTCATACTAGTAAAGAAAAATGAGCGTGTGTAATTTAAATCGATAAATACGGAAACGCATGTCTGCGGCTCTTGCGCAGTGTACGAATATTTTCATTATATAAAAGTATCTATGAAAGTTTCAACGTGGTGAGCGCATGTTGTATACAGTCGACTGAAATTTACTTGTAAACACGTGGTCAGATGGATTTTTAGTTACTCCAAAATGAAAGGTTAAAAATCATTTTTAAAATTTAATATTAAAAAAAAAATCGCGAAAACTTACGTCATATTTTTCATTTATTTTTTTTTGCTTTTATTTCACTTGTGCAATAGATGCAAATAATTACTCTAATTTAAAATTTAATTTTTCTTTTAATTAACAAAGATAATATCTAATTAAAAATTTACTTTCGGTAACGATAATTTAAAATTTTTTTACAAAAGTAAAATAAAATTTTAGTATAAATATTAAAAAAAAAAAAATTATTAATTATTTATAAGCAATCACATTTTAATTTAAGTAACACATTCTTGTTTGCGTCATATATTGTGATAAGTATATAAATGTTATCGTAAATGAAACTTAAGCAAAAGATTTTTTTTTTTTCTTTAAAGCATCTAGTTATTTAATCTTCTTTATTACTGTTCTTATAGAATTAACACTGCCATCTGAACACTTTGATCGCGATACATTAGATAGAAGGAATATTAAAGTATTTGGGATGGACAATTTAGTGACTTAGTGTCTCTTTATAATTATAAAAGTACTGACAAGTGTATTTAGTCTATGAAAAAGTATTATAAGTTTTTTAAAATGAACGAGCTTATTTTACCTGAGGTATTTTATTTTTTATCACTTTTTGAATTTATTATTTGTAAGACAGATTTTAATTATTTAACTTTATGTGTAACTCCGAAATGTAATTCGAGTAATTAATTACTTTTTAATTGTCAGGTAGTTGTAGTGCAAAGCAGATCTTCATCTCATGTATTAAAAAAATACTTCGGATGGATTCGTTACATATCTGTAGAGCCGACAATGTGGCTCTATATTATGGCTTACATGATAACGTCAGTTGTCGAGCAAGCACTTTTTGTATACAAATCGTGTCGAGTTAATCACGGGTTTTCTGAAGAAGTTTGCCAGAATATTAAACAAAATGACACAGTTAAAAATATTGTTCAGGTAAGAAAAAGATAATAATTTTTTTTATCTATTTTTCATATAGAAAAAAAAAATTACAGTTTAATTGCATTGTTAAAAATTTTTATAATAATTTTATGACCCAGAGAAGCAAAAATTTCTTATTTCTTTATCGTAAAATTATGAGTCAATTGTGTAATAAAAAAAAAAAATTGTTATTGTATTTTTAAATTACAATACTTGTGATAAAATTATCATACTTCAATGAAACTGATAAATTTTAAGTTTAATAAAAAAAAGTTATAATGCAATGTATGAAGTAATGCTTACATATAATGCTTACAATAAAACCATTAATAATTTTTTGATTTATCAATAGTTTCATACATTTTTCTATTTTATATTCGACTGACTTTTTTACTACAAAATAAATTGAAATATCAACAAATCGCGCTATATATTTTCAGTACCACTAAATTAAAAATTTATACAGATTGTAATTTTAGTATAAATTGATCGTAAATAAAATTTTTAAATATTTGTCATAAAATTTTATTCGTTTTTATGATTGTTGTAAATATATGACATTTCCACGCGAAACTGTAATTTTATGAGTTTATTTTTTCCTTACATGGAGAAATTATTCTCGTTTGAAATGCTGCAGTTTCATAGTGAAGTCAGTTTATGTCGGCCGTATGCAAAAATTACCATGGCCATAGTAAAATTTACAGTGACTAAATCACAAATTATTGTGACCATTGTCAATTTTTGCATGAGTTTATTTCAATTTCCGTCAGGTGGCTAACATGGTCTGACTTTACAATGACACCGTAGCATTTCAAATAAGAATACCTTCTCCGTGCACAAAAAAAAATTCATATTGAGTTAAGAAAATATTTTGGAAGCCAAACATTCTCAGGAACCAAATCAAGATTTTTTTTTGAGCCAAAAAAATTCGTCTTACGTGTATATTTATGTCTATAAAATAAATATTAAAATCTATATTGTATTGATATTTTGCAGGTGACGGTATCAGACTTTCATCAATGGAACAACATCGCCGGTCATGTTGTGCCAATAATTTTATCTCTGTTCTTCGGTAACTGGAGTGACCGACGCGGTAGAAAGTTGCCGTTGATAATAGGCCTTCTGGGTAAAATTATTTACTCCGGAATGATTGTTGTAAACACATTGATGCCCGACTGGGATTTATTTATGATCATCTACACAGCAAGTATACCCATGGGTATGCTGGGTGGAGACGTTGCAATTTTTGGTAGCTGTTTCGCTTACATATCCGATGTTTCTTCTGTTAAACAACGGACACTTCGAGTTACTATTCTTGATATCGCTTATTTAAGTGCTATGCCAACAGGTAACACAACAAATAAATAAATAAAATTTTTTTTACTGATTAAATTTTTTATTTTCAGGTATTGCACTTGGGTCTTATCTATTTACCAGCGTATTTAATCATTCATACACAATAATGTTTATTATAAACACAACTCTGCTTGTAATATCTGTTATTTATTCGCTTATTGTATTAAAGTGGCAAACAAATCCACGACAAATGCCTTTAGTTGATGTCAATGTTTTCACAGACTTTTTTGACAAAGAGCACGTTATTGCGAGCATTAAAACTCTCACTAAGCCACGTAACAACAATGCGAGACTTCATTTGTGGATGTTATTTATTGCAATGGCTTTCTATACTTTTCAAAGAGACGAAAAACCCATGAGCTATTTGTACACTCAGAGAATTTTTCAATGGGACGTTGCGACTTTCAGTAAATTTAGGACATTTCAGTCGTCATTCTTTGTCGCTGGTAAATTTATATACTTTTTTATTTATTTTTAAAATAATTTATTCATGATAATTATAATCAATTAGCGATGTTAATTGGCGGACCAACACTGAGTAAATTATTGGGATTAAAAGATACTATTATTGTTATGATTGGCGCGTTATCTCATGCCGCTGGTAGAATTTTTTTTGCTTCTGCTACTGTACCAAATGTATTTTACGCTGGTATGTATTTGTAAATATACAATATGTATGATTAATTTTTAATCATTTAATTTAAATTTTGTATTAATAAAAATAAATTTTTATCATAGGGGCAGCAGTCGCGGCAATTGGACCAGTAGTCGCACCAGTTTTAAGATCAATGACTTCCAAGGTCGTACCAATCAATGAACGAGGTATATTATATAATCATTCTTTATTAATCACGTATAAAAAAAATTTGTTCCAAAAACGTTCCGATAGTGAACTTCCAAAATTGAGACAATTCTGAACTTTGAGTTGAAAATTTTTGAAACTTTAAATAATTAGAAGTGTGGAAAATTTTCAACTAGTGTGGACTTTCCTTGCGGGGTTTTTTTTTTTTTAATTTTTTAATCAAAATTGATTTTAATTGACAATTTTGTAAGTTCTTGAAAAGTTCAGAATTAGTTCCAATCACTAATTTTTTGAACAATTCAAAAAGTAAAAAAAAAATCAACCTTCCCAAAAAGTTGGAATTAAAGTCAAAAAATGTTCATAATCATATTTATTTATTTTTTTGCCTCATACCTAAATAATTCTGGAAAGAGTCGTAAATGTTCATAATTTTTAATTAATTCCTATTTTTTAAATTTTCTTTAAACTCAAACAATTGTCAAATCAAATTATTTTTGCTCAAAAATTAAAAAAAAAAAATGCGCAGGAAAAGTCTACATCAGTTGCAAATTGTTCACTTCATAATTTTTTCAAAATTCCAAGAATGTTCGACTTAAAGTTAAGAATTGTCTCAATTTTGGAAGTTCACTATCATCAACGTTTTTGGAAAAAATTCTTTTTTACGCAGAATTTTATAAAATAATTAATTATTACAATAACAAACATTACTCTTTCAAAAATTTGCGGAGTGAACGCAGAGTAAATCCTGAGTGAATGCGGAGCGGCCGACTATTTCTTTATTTAATCCCAGGAGTGAAATTCCCTCCGAAGGAGAGTTTATTTTAATATTAAAACTCTGCATCAGAGTGAATGTGGATTGGAATAAAATCCAGACCACTCTGAAATCACTCCACTGAAAAGAAAAATTTCCTATTTGCTCCTTATGTGGTTATTTTTTTAAAAACTCCATAACTCCGAGTGATGGAGTGAATTCAGATTGAAATAAAATCTGTAATCACTCCAAATTAACTCACGATTTTTTACATTATATTTTTTATCTTTATTTGATATTTGAATTTTAAAAAATTTCAGGTAAAGTTTTTGCGATGTTATCAGTATGTGATAATGCAGTGCCTTTTTTTAGCGGAGTATTATATTCACAACTTTATAATGCGACATATCATACAGTACCAAGTGCTATTTATTGGCTCACTTTTGCCACACAAATTGCAGTACTGCTTCTTATTCTGTAAGTCGTTATTGTGTTTTAATTATTAGCAAGTCATGTTCATTTTTTTCTTTTTTTTTTTCTTTTGATAAAAATTAATTTACTTTTACAGCGTTATACATTTATCATCAGGAACTAATCAACGAGAAGAAGATAATTATGATCCCAGCGAAGTTTCGACTTTAGAAGAAAATGCAATTGCCAATAGTCGAGAGCGTATAAATTCGTGAAAAAGTATTTCATAACTTGTTTACATTATTGATATTTTTTTATTATTAATGTTAATATACGAGTTTTATATTACAGCTAAAAAAGAATTAATAAAAATAACAAGTAAAAAAAAAATTATAATAATTTTTTTTTACTTTTGTAAAGAAAATTGTTGTTATATAAAAAGTATTTGATAATTCGTGACGATACGAAATGATTTGTAAATATTTTTTGTAAATAAAATTATCAGCTGTAATTCCACGTGTTCAATAATAATATTTGTTATCAATTATAATGTATTGACAATTATAGTAAATAATTTTATACTCAAATTGATACGTCACTAAGACTTTTTTTTGGTTTAAGTATACAAGCAATAAAGACATTAAAAGTATACTAGTTTTTCATTATTTATTTAAGTAATACATTGCAATACATTATTAATATTTAATGCACAAGTATTTAAATTTTTAATACCGCGTCGCAGAATAATGATTTTGAAACTAAAATTATTAAAACGAGGTAGCAATAAAAATTTAATTGTACAATAATTTAAAAAACAACGATGTAATGTTCTATGGACATGTGTCAGATTTAAATCACCTTAGCCTTGATTTTTTACAGCACATTTCCGGTTAATCTTATTAATTATTCTTATCATGTTATTTTCCACACAATTACATATTGAATATAATTCATGCATGACTTCATATTTATAATTATTTCCTTTATCAAATAAATCTATAACTTTTTATTTTTTAAACTATGTCTTTTATCAAAAAAATCTGTAGATCAAATAATAATAATAATAAAAATAATAATCATAAGGATTATTATTAATGTAATTGGAGTAACATAAATGTACGACCATTGAACTATAAATTTAAATAACTTATTAAGAACTTTCATAGAACAGGAATCATCTTATTCAAGTCCTGAGACCCTTCGATCTATGATATTCCGAGAATGCATTCATGCGTTATATATATGAGCTATATCAATTGGAATTGATTAGATACTATCGTATTCACAAGTATTAATTTCTAGGATAATTAATAATAACATAAACACATATATATACTTAATTGATTTATTGATCTTAGTATTCATTAATGTGGTATAGACAAGAAATGATAATAATTAGTCTGTTAAACAGAAGTAGATAAAATAATATAATAATCTAAAACTGCGCCAGTGTAAATTTGAATAAAATTAATTACTATATTGCTTTAATTTAGGTCAAAGAATATGTTCTTCATATTTTCCAAAAGTCGAAAAGTGAAAGTAGGGCTACACTTCTTGTAATATTTGAGATTATATTTTTTCTTAGTCACTTATTTTTCGGTGATTAAAAAAAATGACATTTCAATTTTATAATTAATATTATTTTATTTTTTTTCTATAATGGAGTCACGTATTTTTGATAATGATCTAAGATTATTTAAAACATAAAATAAATTTTATGTTTTAAATAACTGTTTCTATAATTGCTTGATAATATTGAGACAGATTTTCCAAGTGAACAGACTTTTCTTATTTTATGTCAAGAAGTCAAAACTCATTATCTTTCTAGTTACTCTCATTAAAACTTTTTTCTTCTCGTAACCAGCAAACAAAGTTTAAAGGGATTTAAAATAGCGATAAATATTTTATATAAAATAAATTTTTTTGATCATTAAAAAAATTAATCCTTGAATCAATACACTGTAAAAAAAAAACCGGTATAAGTTCACGCTATTACGGTGTTAAATTCAACTCCGAAAACGGTGTTAATATTTTTCCCGGTGGTAAGTGGTGTTAAAAAAAAAGTAGTTTTATATTTGAAGTGTCAAAAGTCGAATTGTATAATAAATACAAAGAATTTTTTATTGTTTCAAAAACTAATAATACGCCAAATTTATTAATTTATGGAGAAACCGTTGGATAAGACTGCTAAGTATCACCACTGCACCACTGTGAGATTATTTTAACACCAAAACGGCGTTAAAGTGAGTACACTTTAACACCATTTTTTTACAGTATATGTATATTCATTCATTCATTCATTCATTCATTCATGCATTCATTCATCATTCATTAAAATAATAATTTTTCTCACATCATCAATCTTTTAACTTCCCGCTAAGAATATCGATGATTTTCAAAAATTTCGAGAAGTTATTGTTTTTACCCCGATTTTCGAAAATCGAGTTTTCATCAGATGTTGACGTTTTGAGATCCTAGGAAACTATCCTGACTATTTTCAGAATGATGTCCGAGTGTCTGTATGTATGTATGTGTGTTTGTGTGTGTATGTATGTGTGTGACCGGTCTATAACTTTTTAATTACTGAACTGATTTGAATGGATCCTGCGGCAATCGAAAGAGCTTATTTGCCATCAACTTTTCTGATAATTTCAGATCATTTGATCAAGAAGACTCGAAAATATTTGCGAATTACGAAAAAAAAAAATTTTGTTGACTTCAAAATATAATCAGCTCTAGAACTTTATAAAACGCATCGATTGCCACCTTAGCCATCTCAATCGGTTTATTTGTTCGAGAGATATCACGGGAGAAAAAAATGGTTAAAATCGGTTTTTTTCGATTATCTTTGAAGTGACTCATCTGGTCAATTTTAAAATCTAATCAGCTTTCGAATTTAATAATACGCGTCGATTGCCGCCTTAACCATCAAAATCGGTTAATTCGTTCGCGAGAGATCGTGGGAGAAAGAAATACTAAAAACGGTTTTTTTCGAAAACACTGGCATACAAAAGTTTTTTCGAGCTCAAAGATCTCGAAAATGTATTCACGACAATGTTTTCGAGCTCGAGAAGCTTGAAAACAGCGGGAAGTTTTGGGGCTGGCCCGCAGGGTCAACCGGTAAACCAATTTTTTTTTTTTCAAATTATTAATTCACTGATTATTTATATCAATTATTAGAATGACATTGAATATCTTATTTAAAAAATGGTAACATATAACATTTTTCATAATTTTTAATTTTTTTTAGTAGTGAAAGCGTTTCACCAACTCATGTACCAGAATTACGTGATATTGAAATTCATAGTACGTTATCACAAGCGTGTCAAGGCTTATTGGCTAATTATTGTTTACAAATTTGTAATGACGATACTATCATTAATGTTATTATTTTTATATTTTCTTAATACAATTAAAAATTTGTTTTATTTATAAATAATCATAATTTCCTAAACTTTACTATATATTCATCAATATAAGTACATACACATATAAAATAATTTATTTATTGTTTTCTCAAATATAGAAAAATATAAGAAAAAAATATACGTTATTTCTCACACAACAATCAAATGAATCTCAACTTCCGTATTAATATAAAGAAAAGTTTTAATAATTTCCTATTAATAACTTTCTTAGACATCCATTCTACTCATTGTCATTTATCTATTGTTGAATAATTCAATTATTAATCGTCGGCGATATAAAATGAAATTAGTAAACGATCGAGTGGTATGTTATTGACCCAAATATTTATTTTGTTCGTACATATGATTCAGTATTCAGGACGTGAGTGAAAAATGAAAGGCTACAAGATGGAGAAGAGAAGTTGATACTAAAGGATAAAATAAAATATTTTTTTGTTAACTTTTGGCGGAGTACTTTTTTAACTTTTTTTTTTATACTGGAGTTATTTAAAGGGCAATTGAATAATTCAAAGGCAAAACGAAGAAGTGAAGCAAAGTAAATATATTCAAGTAGTGAAATTAACAATTTAAATTTTGAATATTATTATAGTGTAAGAGGATGTTATTTGAATTTAATAATCAGTTAACAGTTTAATAAAATCCATGGGTTCTTAGAGCAAGTAAACAGCCAGAGTTTGACTTCCTTCGAGTGCTTTCATTACTTGGAATTTAAGCTCAATATTAAAATTAATAATAATAATATTTTATGCACAGTAGTGAAATTACATAAAATATAGAAATGTTATAATTTTAGTAAATGTAGTAGTAACTGATAAACATCGAATGTAAATACGTGCAATTAAACTTTATCTAATTTATCATACACCGAAAAAAAAAGATTTCTTGGCACAAAAAAAAATTTGCATTATGAAATAAAAACAAAAATTTTCTTTGGACTAGAATAAAATTATTGGCGCAAGACATTTGATCTTTTCCCAAAAATTTTTTCTTGGCTCAAGAAAATTTATTTTCATCTTATGAAAATTTTTGTTTTGGGCTAATGAAAAATTTCTTCGGGCGAGTAAAAATTTTTTGCACCGAGAAATCATTTTTTTCTGTGTAGTAATTAAGTAATTCTGAAAAAAAAAATAAATTCGATTCTTAAAAATTTTTTTTAACTTTTGAGAAAAATTAAAATTATCAATATTTCTAAAATCTTAGCTTTACATCTTTAAAAATTAATCAAAACTCATAATTTCGTTGAAAAAATTTACTACTTAAAAATTCGATTAATTAAAGGAAAAATAAATAAATTTTTTGAAACTCGTGAGCGAAAATTTTTATAGAAAATTTAAAATTCATTATTCTGACAAAAAATTTAAATTAAATACGATCAAAAATTTACAAAAAAAAAAAAAGTAAATATTTATTGTTTAAATATTTAGATAAATTTATTTTCATAAAAAAAAGTTAAAATAATATTGTGAATCATAAATATTTATATTATTACTAATTTTCAGTAATTCTTTATATATTAATATTAAAGTATACCTGGAATACGATGAGGGATGAATACAAAAAAAAATAACAATAATAATAAATAAAACAGCTCATTAATATTTAACAACACAAATCACGTACTCTCGTTGCGCGTGAAATCACAGAAAATGTAAAAAAAAATTGCTCGTTAACTCCAGCACCAATTATCGTTACCATATTTTATTGCTACTTAGAAAGATATCAAAACTGTATTAATCTATTATCTGATTTGCGGTTAAAGTGCAAGGAATATTTTTGTTATACTTCTTTAAAAAAGTTTATATAAAAATTTTACTTTATTGTATTATTGTGAATGAATCTTAAATAAATCTAGAAGGCCGGAGATTTAATTCCGTCATACTCGTCACGTGCAACCTTTATTCAAGTCCATTTTATGCATATGGAAATGCGGAAAAACACGAGCAGGAAATAAAAAAAATATCTCCAACACCAACGTACTGAGAAAAATAGTTTTTTTTTTATACAAAATCACGCTAGTCTCAATATCAAGACTTTGCTCTATTCCTCATGAATAAATCATATATTCTTATTCATATAAATCTTAAAATTCGGCAAAAAAAAATCCATGAATAAATTAACATATTACGCATCTTTTTGTCACTCCGTACTTTGAATCGCACAAGTATTTTATACATCAACGAATTAGTGACTAATTTCGTCAGGATAATATTGAAACAAATCTTAAATTATATACCGAGTAAATTTAAAGTTCAACAAAACTTTAATACTTGAGACTTAATAATAAACTTCTCAAGTTAGATGATCACAAATTAAAACTTTATAAATTTGAATTGAGCCAAAAGTTTCACTCAAAACAATTCCATTTTAACAAACATTAAATTTGTTACTTAAATTAAACAGCAATTTGTATATCAGTTCACTCTGATTAATTATTTTTTTATGAATGATTAATTTCAAATTAAAATAATTAGACTCAATGTTATTTAAAATAAATAACAAATAGATGATATAAATAATTTTTTATTACGTCGCGTTGTTCGTGAACCCTGCGGTCATAATATTCCATTTATTGCGTCACATTTATATACGAGAGCTCTTGAATACTATTATCTGTATTCCAACACTCGTCCACGCATTCCTCATACCAGTGGCGATATTAAAACATTGGATTGCACATTACACTCTCTACTCTATACACCGCGAGGCCTAACGCAGATGCACATTTTCATCCTGTCAGTCTCGCTTCCTGCTCGTTCGCGACCGGTGCGATTTGCAAACTCTCTTGTGTGTCGATCGTTAAATTTCTTTTTTTTTCAGTTTGCTTTACGTTCTTTCATTTAACTATTTGCTGATTTGTTTTTGTTGTTAATTGATAATTATAATTATAATTATAATTATAATCATCAAGTAATTTTTGAATTTTTCTACCCTGATTGTATAAAATAATCAGTCAATATGAAGTTTCCCGCCATAAGGCGGATAGTTTTCTTGGTTGTATCGGCAACGATTGGCTCGTGTCCTACTGCCAGCTCCAGTCCACGTAGTCCAGCATCATCTGGACCAAGTTTTCTGCTCGATGGAATCTCAAATGTTGCCAACAGCGCTTCAAACTTCTGTAGGTTTTATTTATTATTTATTAAAATAAATCCAAACAAGTTTTTATAATTTTAAATTGAAGTTATTTGTAACATGCGCAATACTAAGTACGCAATTTTAAATATAAACTGTTATGTCAGTAAAAAATTGAAAGTTTCATTGAAATGAGTATGTAATGCATGTTATTTTATTTATATATAATAATTTTTAAATTACTCATTAAAAAATAAATCACTTATTTGAAGGTATTTTTTTATTCCTTTTCAATTACTTGCATAGATTGCATTAACCAATTTTTTATTTTACGATACTATTATTGTCGACTAATTATGACATTATTTTAGGGCATGATTAGTATTTATATTTATACATTGTATTGTATACAATGAAAAATTTTTGTGATGACGTGACTACGGAGTGAAAAAAAGTGATTGAATATAATCATACATCAGATAAAACAACGATTGATGATGGAACTGATACTACACGAATAGTATTTGTCACATCCTCGTATCACGGTGCAATATAAATCGCCACGTATGCGGATCTTTTATTACAAAATTTTATCTATCGTTAAATTCAAAAAGTTTGTCATTATAAATCAAATTAATGCTTTATTTTTTTTATTTCTGCTGAATTATAAAATATTTGGCGTGAGATTGATCTCTTTACTCCGTACGCAAAGTTTTTCTTTCGAAACTCCGAGTGCCGGATTGAATCCGGATTTAAATAAAATCCGTTATCATACCGAATTTACTCCCGATTTTTTATAGTCAACAACACATTTTTTTATTTATAAATAAAAAAAAATAATAATGCTTTTATAAAGATCTGATACAAATATTGAAAAATTATTATGATTTAATTTCGATGTCCATTAGTTATTGTGTTGATAATCACTTGATTTGTTATTTTTTTTTTTATTTTTGTGACATGGTCCGTCTTGATACAAAAACATAAAAATATTTTCTCTAACGTGAATATTTGGATTCAATTTATTTAAAATTTTCCAAATTTTAATTTAAGAAAAATACCGTACGGCAACTGTTAGCACAATTAATTTAAAAAAATACGACTTAAAATTGAAAGCGGAATGTATCCAATGCACGTGTTGATAAAATGAAAAAAAAATATTTATTTAATTTTCTCCACAACTCTTATTTATAAAAAAAAAAAATAATAAAAATCAACTTTAATACTTTTAACAACATTAAACAAATCGAAATTTCATATTTATATCTTTTACAAAAAAAAAAAAAAAAAAAAAACAGGAATTGAGTACATTATAAAATAAAAAATTTCTTACAGCGTGCGTAAGCTGGATAAAAATTTTAGATGTCTTCAAAATTGAATAATTTTTTTGCATTAAGATTTTCGTATACTGAACTACTATAGAAATATTTTTGTGATTAATTACACTGTAAGAAAATTTTTGTGTAAAAATAGTCTCTGAGAACTTTACACAGCCGTGTAGTATAAAATAATGCTGTAAAAAAATCCTCCGTGTAATTTTAACACTGGGTAATCAACTTTTTTTACACCATTCGTGTTACTCATTATAATTTTGATTAATGAGCGACAAATGATCAGTGAAAAATTTTAACTACTTAATCAACAAGTCTATTGTCTATTAGTTTCATTGAGATAATAAATAATATTTTGAAATTTAATTATTTTTATGATTAATTGGCGCAAAATGATCATAAATTACATATTTACACGTTTGACGGTGTAAAATTTTTTAATTCACAGCACCTAAATTTAACGCGATATTTTGTATAATTTTCACACCAAAATTTTTACACGGAATCCATAAATTTTTTACAGTGCATTAATGTAAATTAATTAATTAAATTAATTAATTTTTTACAATGACTCAATGAAAAGTTATCCCTTTGTTGAGCGCGTCGAGTAGTAGAGATTATTTTCATCCCACGCAGTTGTTTGTATTTAAAACCCCGACGCCTTGAGAAAGGATTTAATAACAAATGTAATTAATATAATATAAATAATAATTTTTTTCAGTGACGGGTGTCGTTCAGCGACAAAAGGATCTGCTTCATCATGTGACAGACTCAGCAACCGACTACGGTATTGTTTACCAGCAAAATAAAATGACGGTGTAATAAATAATTAATATTGAAGAAAAAGCTAAAGAATGTTTTGCAAAGTATTTGAAATTTTTTAGTCGCCAATGCTGTGGAGAAGCCGCGGAACCTTCTGATGAACACGGCTATTATGACGACTAATTACAGTAAGTTTAAATAAATATAAATAATTATCAAATAAAATTAATTTAAAGAAATTTTTCTGTGTCCGTGACACCTACTAATTTAAAAAAGGATAGTCGACAATGCAGCGTCAATTGGATTGGACTTCAAACTCAGACGTCTGCTGGAAAAATTTCGTGCTCGAATGCCACATGGATTTCCCGAACTCGATATTCCGGTACTTGAGCCCCTGCAACTGCGCGAAATTTATGTCGAAACTCATAACCCAGAAATTGGCGAGTAAGTAAACACTCGGATCATATAATAAAAAATAAAAAAATAGTTATATTTTTTTATCGGGAACAAACATTTACTTAATTTATTTGAATATCAACAGACGTAGCCTCAAAAATATTTTTACAGCTTTGGATAAATTAAACGTTCAAAAAAATATATGATATAGTTGAAGATTAGACAGAGATGTTTTTCATACATTTTCGAACTAGATATATATGAAGTAGTATGTATTAATAGTTATACGATGTTTGGACAGATGCAATAACAAATTATTAATTAATGAATTCATTAGCAATTGAATAGAGAAGTGGTCGTTATTTAAAGATAATTAAGTACACTGACATACAATGAAGCACGCACATATTTTTTTTAAAAATAACCAGAAAATAAAGTTATTATCGAGATAAAGTTATTTTTTGAATTCTATGTTCATTAATTATGTATTCTGTTGTGCTGATAAGACACTTTTAACATCAAAAAGAAGAAAAAAATGGATATTGTATAAATTTTTTTTATAAATATATTTTATAGATATTCAACTAAAATATATAGACAAGGGGGAAAAGTTGAAATCTTTTAAAACACTATTGGGTGATTCGAATCACAGGAAATTGTAAATAAAAAATTAAAAAATCTGAAAACAGCCTGAAAATTTCCAATTCTAGTAATTTAATTAAAAATTTTCACAATTCATAATTAAAAGTATATTGAAGATTGAGGTAAATAATAAATTGAGATCTATGAAAGTGAATTAATTTTGAAGAAAAAATTTCGCATTACTACTTCCAAAAGGACATAATTTTAGATGCCCTTTTAAATTTGAAAACCTCCATAAGACCAAAAGGGCGCACATTTTTTCACTACCAATCGTTTTGAAGACTCATTATAATGCTAAAAATTGAAGAAAAAAATTAAAAAGTCGAAAGGGCGTTTAAATTAAATTATACGCCCTTTAAGATATCAAAAAATTTTTTTTTTAATTTTTGGCATTAAAATAAGTCCTCAAAACGACTAATCATAAAAAAAAATATAAGCCCTTTTAGCTTTAGGAAACTCTCTAAAGCCAAAAAGACGGGATCAACCCTAACTCTTTTTACCGCAATTTAATAAGTATAATTTTTTTAGAGTGGTTCATTTTACCCCACATTAGAATTTTTTTTTATGGCTGTCATATTGATGCCGGAAAAACTTAATTTTTTTTAAATTACGCAAAAGCTAAATAGCAGTAAAAAAAAGTCATTCTTTCAACTAAAAAAAAAAGTCTAGATATGCAGATATTCTATGTGCCTGATATAAATTTTTTTTCCCAGTATGTACGGAAAGAATAATTTTTATCTTAATTTTTAAAAGTATCGATACTCTCTTACATTTTTTATTGGATTTAGGCAGTTTACCTGCGAAAACTTATAATTGAAAAATTTGAAAAAAAAATATAATCAAGCATCAAAAATATGCGTTACCACAATTTTGATTATAGAAAATGCAAGAAAGTAATTTTTTAAAAAATTTGGAATTCGGAAAAATGACACTGAAAACGACGATATTTTTATTAACACACATATATAAATATTATTTCAGCCTAAATATATTTGTTGACAATGTGACAATTTCTGGACTATCAACATTCGTTGTGGACCGAGCAAGATTGTCACTTATTGGTCCAACGATTGCTGTAAATCTCACAATACCAACAGTTATTGTCGACGGTTATTACAACATATCTGGAATACTTGGTAACACATTTGAACTTCACGGTTCTGGACCATTTGCAGCAACAGCCCGTGACTTTCGTATTTTTTTTGAAACTGTTCTGGGTTACTCACGTGGGATGTACATGAAAAGTTTTGATCTCGACTTTTCGATTCGTGATGTAAAGATACGTCTAGATAATTTTATGGGTCACTCTAAATTTAGTTCAGTCATGAATGAAGTAAGAAATGTTTTTATTTGTTCATGAGTAGAAATAATTGTAGCAATTATCGGTAAAGATTATAAAAATTTTTATCTTTTGTTTTCTCTACAGGTCTTTGAAGAACTCACCCCGCGAGGTATTGAGATCATTAAGCCTGAAATATTGCCGGATATACAGGACTTTATAGCAGCGCGAGTTAATGACACAATTTATCATCTAACGATGAGAGATGTACTAACCTTTCTCATTGGAGAAAATGAAATACGAAACAACCCTCATTTATTACTACCTTAAAATAACAGGAAAATATATTTTTAACTGTTTTATTTTATTTTACACTCGTAATACATAAATTATATTTTTATTTTTAAGCTTAATAGGTTAGTTATTAAAATTGATTTATTGTATTTTTTAAAAGGACTTTGTTAGAAAAAAGGTAATTAGTTTTTTATGTTTATTAAAATTACTACAAGTGAAAATGTGAAAACTAATAAAGGAAAATAATAATGGTTAAATATATTTATTTATTCAGAGTTATCACGTTTTTTTTATTTTTTCAAGTTGATTATTCGCAAAGATATATTGCATATATCTAGAGACTAATACATTACACTTGTACTCTCGAATTCGTTAATAAGAAAGTGCGCGCCAAGAAAAAGAGAATGTAGAAAGTTGCATTTAATTATCTTTCTTTAAGTTATTGAGCGACGATATGGCTGGGAAAAATTTTTTTATTTTCCATTTTTATAATTATTTTTAAATGTAAATAATTTATAAAAAAAAAATAACTTTATTCATAGAGGAGGGGGAGGGCCAAACGGGGCGCTTGAGGAAATACTAAGTTTTCGGGGACTCAAATACGCTAAATATTTTTTTTTAATGATATTCAAAGTAAATAAAAAAATTTTCAGTTGCTGTTGAAAAAAAAATTTCTGGATGTTAACACGGAAAAAAAATTGCAGTTACTACAACAGCAGTTGCAGTTGAGGTGACTACAAGTTGAAGTAAAGAAATGCCAACTCAAACTTGGAATAATCTCAACCACACGTGTAAAAACGTCAGTACTATTTATGTAGTATGCTTTATTACATATTGGAGTACTCGCTACTACAATATTGTGGTTAGAAGAACCACAATTTTTTCCGTGTAAAAAAATTTGATTTAATTAAATTTGTTGATAAATAATTTACACAAAGAAAAATAAAATTTTACATAATTATTGGATAGAAATGAAAAAAAAAATTTTTAATACTTTTTATTTTAAAAAAAAAAGTAATTAATATTTTTTGACTGACACTCAATTTTTGAAAAAGTTTAATGAAAAAAAAAAATCAAAATAATGCTTAGTTACATTTACAAAAGTGATTTTGAAAAGTTTGAGAAACATTTAAAAAAAAATTTTTTTTTATAAAATTTTGCGCGTATCCTGTTTTGCCCCTCCCCCACCGTCCCCCACGTAAATTGGTAAATACTAAATAAATTTAATTTACGTCTTAGAATGTTTATTAATTCAATTAATTAGGGATCGATTACTTTAATTTCATAAAAAAAAATTTCGATTTAATCGACAGCAAGTAAAATTTTTTCTATTTAATTATTTATATTTTAAATAGCTGTCACGACAGCAATTCAAAAAAGTGATAATTTTATTAATTAATAAGATTTTAATTTTCGTAGAAAAGTAAAAAATTTTATTTGAATTAAATTTATAAAAAAACATATTTACAGAACTATAAATAAAAAAAAATCTATACAAAAAGATTTGATAACAAATTAATGAGATTTAAAGTCATGTAAATGAATACCAAAATAAACAGTTGGTTAAAATTTTTATAAATCAAAAACAAAAAGATTTATCAATAATAAATCGAATATTTTTTTTTATTTAAATAAAGGAGAGTAAATATAATTTGACTATCTCATAAGAATAGTAAATATTAAAAATATATTGAGATAAAAAAAATGTGGAGTTGACGAAAATACGTCGATGCCACTTAAAGTGTCATCTGTGTAATTAAAAAAAAATTAAATAATAAGAATAAAGTTGAAAATAATATTAAAAATATGATAAAATAAAAAATCATATCAAAAATAATGTAAGTGGGCAAATACAGGCACGATAAACAAACTTCATTGACATGAACGTGTTTTTTTTTTTATAATTTTTTTTTTTTTTAAGTGCACGGGAAGCAACTTATCAATAATCGTATGATGGTTTTTTTGGTCTCATCGATGTAAATTATTTAAAAAATTTTATTATCTTGATATCTTCTTACGTCAAACGGTTTTGTGTTTTTTTTTATCGCATACAAGTTCATTCGCCCGAATAATTTAGTCAATGAATACAAATAACAAAAAAATAAAAATAATAATGATACACAGAAAAAAAAAAATTCTCAACTGAAAGTAAATATTTTTGACTCAAGGAAATTTTTGAAAACCTAAATTTTCTCGGATAAAGTATAGAGATCTCTGACCACGACAAATTCTCTCGGCTCAAGGAAATCTTGATTTAGTTCCCAAAACGTTCGTCTTCCAAAATAATTTCATAACTCAAGATAACTTTTTTTTTTCAGTGTAACAATACACTGTAAAAAATCGGAAGTGATTACGAAAAAATCACTCCACATACGGAGTAAATAGCGAGTTTATTTTTTCAGCGGAGTGATTTCGGAAGGATCTGAATTTCATTTAAATCCGCATTCACTCCTGACCGGAGTTTTTATAGTAAAATAAACTCTCCTTCGTAGTAAATTTCACTTTGAAGGGATTAAATAAATATACAGTCATCCGCTCCGCATTCACTCCGCAAATTTTTCAGTGTAGTAAAAAACAATAAAAAATAATTGTTCATTTACTAGGATGCAAGAACTTTAATCTAACTAATGGAAAACAAACATTTTTCTTTTTAAACATTTTTAAAACTTTAGTAGAATGAAATTTAATTAAAAAAAAAAAATAACAATTTTTTTTTAATTATTTCAACAAAAGTGATATCGTTAATAATTAAATAATTATTTATTGATACGATGATAAAAAAAAATCCAATGATACAAAAATGGATTTAATCAATATTATTAGATAAATAAATCGTAATTACTGATAATGTAAAAAAAAAAATTCCGTTATTGCATCTTGTAGAATCTACTGTCAACACCTTTGTGGCTTTAAAAACTTTAGGAAAATAAAGAATAGAACGAGACAAAGATGAAGAAGATGAAGAAGAAGCAACAGTTGGCGGGGTAGGAAGAGGTACATACATACATATATATATTAATAAAACCTGCGCACGCGAAATATGTACAAGCAGTAAAGAGTAAATACGTCAGTCATGCGTAAAGCTCGACAATATATCCCGACGATTCAAGTGTAGTACCGTTAAAACGACGCTCCACGTCAGACACGCGAGAGTTTTAGCTGAAACTTTGAATTTTTTTATTTACCACGAACTGAAAAATTCAAATGATAATAGAAAAAAACCTAAATCCATTTTTTTTAATTTTTTTCATTCAGTAAATTTTATTATTATTAAAAAAAAAAAAATTATTTGATGATGGAAATAAAATTATTTAAATAAAAAATGAATGAAAAATAATCTATAGTAATTATAAAAATAAATTTTAAATTAAGCCTATGAAATTTTGAAAAATCAAAAATATTTAATCAAAATTTTAATTTATATTTTTTTTATCAGTATCTATTTTTTTTTTTTTGTATTTTTAATAATAAATAAATGAATCAATGAGTCTTATACATATGAGTATATGAGAAATATATGTACATATACATTGATATATAAATGAACTGTTAATTCTGCATTACAATCGACAAAACAAATATGATTGAAAAATATGAAAGATCCGTAATTTATAATTAACAAGTGTGTCTTTAAAATTCGCATTGAATAATCGGAGTGATGGTAAATTTATATAAACAGTGAGAAATCAAAAATGAATAATATGTAAAAAAATATTCCACGAGAGATCACTTGTTATCTCAGTCATTAATATTTAAATGATTGGATAAATTTTAAATCCAACATTTAAAATTGTAAATTTATGGTGACAAATGAAATTAGTTTCAAGACGTGGGCGTTTTAATGCTTCTAGTTTTCTTACGTGACTGATGATAGTTTTCCGTGCAATATCGGAGAAATTAATTTTAACGACTTGGTAAGTAGAATATTATTTTAAACATTTTTCTCAATAAATTGGCTGCTCACATTTTTTTACAAAAAAAAAAATGCATATATTTTTTTATGATTTAATTGTTGAGTAAAAATAATAAAAATTTTTTTCATATTTCCTAAAAATACATCAACTTCTATTTGTTTTTTTAAAAATATCGAATTTAACGTTAATTAAAATAATTCAGCAAATGATAAAAATATTTCAATTATTATGAGAAATATTTAATGATCAAATTTAGTAATTAAAAAAATTTTTTTTATTTATTTTGATTTTTTATTACATGAATTTTAAAAAATAAAATGAAATATTGTGCGATAATCTTTTGATTAAATTCGCAAGTGATAAAATAAAAAACTATTGAAAAATATAAAACTATTTGAAAGCAATGATTTTATTACAAAAATTGAATAATGTATTGAATTGAATTTGAAAAAGCTTGAGAATCCTATTGTGTTGACAGGTTTTATGGCATTTCGTCAATAAAAAAAAATAAAATAAAAAAAGGGAAACCCTATTATAGATAAAAATAAAATAAAAAAAAAATCACCCCGACATGAACTTGTAACAAATTCAAGCTATCAGAGGATCCTTAGGATATACGGTGGCCAAAATTCTTTCAGGTTGAATTGAAAGATGTGTTATTCTTCTATTCCACCTCGACAACTTTTTCAGATAAAAAAATTTAAAAAAATAAAATTTTTAACTGTAAATATTTATGACATCGAAATGTTTACTACTATAAATATTCAAGTATCAATGAAGAAAACTGCTTTGTATTAAAAGATATACATTGATAAAAAATAAAGATATATGATATTTAATATTGATTGATCAAAGCCTTCGATATGAAAAAAATTTTTTTTTGCCAACAAATAAAGTATAAGTTTGATTAAAAAATAATCCATGTCTTCACTATGAAATAAATATATATAACTTTTTCATTGATGATATATAAATCATTTAATAAAGAAGTTAAATAATAATCTGACATTGCGAAATATAGAAATTGGGAGATAAAATTTTTTTTTTCTGGCAGCTGTCGTAGTAATAACCATCAGGAATGG
Organism: Microplitis deprimator; assembly: GCA_964016945.1. NCBI lineage: Eukaryota > Metazoa > Arthropoda > Insecta > Hymenoptera > Braconidae > Microplitis > Microplitis deprimator. Next base: position 5,409,515 of record OZ024710.1, on the reverse strand, counting down.
TCAGACACACATGATGTTCAAGTTATACATTTCTTTTATTGTCCCCCGGGTTTTGTAATTATTTCTTCGCTAGTATTTTTTTTTTGTTCAGTTAAAATAAAAAAAAAAGAAATATCCGTACATATAAATTATTCATAAAATTTGAATAGACAGATTTTTTTTAATCCTGAAGTACACATTACAACCCAGTAAACTGAATAGGATTGTGAGTTTTTATTATCATAGTAGGTTTTTGTTTGAGTTTATTATTCTCGTATAAGTATCTGAAAACAAATATATATTGTAATCATATTTTTTGCTAATGAAAAATATTACAGCGAGTGGGCAGATTTTTATTATCCCGGGAAACTTTCAACGTGCAAGTTTTTCATTATAAAATTCAAAAAACGGAAGTCATTTACAAGAGTGTACTCATCGCATCGTATCAGTGCGAGTTATTAATTAAAGGTATAGTTTGAGTTGAGATACAGGAAAACAAAACCCATCTGTCGTAGATTTTTTTTTTTAAATGAAATTACGGTACCACTATTATTATCTTTAATTATGATTCCAATTTCATTAAAGTTTTCTGGAAATATTTCAATTTTACATTGTATAGACTGAAAATAATTACTAATTAACTCCCAGTATTACTCATAATTATTTATGTTATAATCTTTGTTTGTGAATGTTGACAAAAAAAAAATATGAATTTATTTTTGTTGCATAATAATAATTTTACATTACTCACGCAGATTTTGACGAGATTAATTATTTATAGATTATTTGTGTATCTAATAAAATATTTAATGTTACCGGAAACATGGCAACATTTTAATAAATTTATAAAAATATAAATATCTATGACAATATTTTCAAAATATATTATGGTAATTCAAATAAATTATTGATGGAAATAGAGGCAAGGCGGGACACATACAAAAAATTTTAAAATAAATATATTTTTTAATGGTTTGAACAAAATTCAAATGAAAATTGTTTTATTATCAGGAGATTAATTCTATAAACATCCTAGAATTTCTACACAGCTTATAATATCTCACGAGTCATCATCTCTAAAAAAACAATATTTGAATTTTTGCTAAACTGGTCAAGTTGATAGAGTACAAATAAAATTATTTTACCCTAAAACCGACTGATACACAGTATTTTTTGATGATACTTAGACTAACGATATGAAAAAACGCATAATATATGAAAGATCCTAATCTATACACAGAAAAAAAGTTATCTTGAGTCAAGAAAATATTTAGGAAGACAAACGTTTTCGGGAACCAATTCAAGATTTTCTTGAGCCAAAAGAATTTGTCTTGGTTAAAAAAAAATTCGTCTTGGTCGGAGAAGATTTCTACTTTATCTGAGAAAATTCCAAAAAAATTTTCTTGAATCAAGAATATTTACCTTCAGTCGAGAATTTTTTTTTTTTCTGTGTATTATTCTATCTGACCTTTTCAATAAACCAAATAATTATACTGTTTCAATATAATTAAATAATTCATGGATCATAATCGAGTTAGAAAAATTAAAATAAAATTTATTATTACAAAACTTTTAAATTTAATTATGCATATTTTTGATCGCGGGGTAAAAGAACGTCACTGAGCGGAAATTTACTTTTTCATCGCGAATACACTATTATCCTACTATTTGCTTATACTTGACATAAATAAGAAGAATTTTCAATTGTTACTGAAAAAAGAAAAATTTTGTATTTTTGGAGCAATGAAATTTTGAAAATGGAATTTTTTTTTTCACGTTTCTATACAGTTTAAGAGTAAAAGCATCAGAATTTTTTTTCTTATTTTTGTGAAAAGATATCAAAAAGTCCGCTCTGAAAAATTGCACAAGAATTAATAAATTTATTAAAACTCTCATTAATTTTGATGAAGTAACGTGTAGATAATAAGATAAAGTCACGACATTGATGTATTTTGATAAAAAATAATTTGATCAATAGTAATTTGTAACTGTAGTCGATTTTAATAAATGATAATCCCTTTGAAAGCAAGACCTTTTTTCGTAGATATATAACTTTCTTCGAAGTACTTAACTGAAATATCGTTGACGTGATTAGATTAACTTATAAAAAATACCACGGGTTTATAAGGCTTTCCCTCTTCTTTTTCACACGATAACAGTAAACTGGCTACTAAAAATAAATTAAATAAAATTGTTACTTTAAAACTCCTGAAAGAACAAATAATAAATAATAATGTGGGTATAAGTTAAGAAGCAAGTGGGTGTAAAAATTGCTTGTGAAATTTAATGTCCACGTAATTCAACACTCTAAAATGGTGAAGAATTGCGATACATCTCCCCAAAGTACCAATTCAAACTCACAATAAACTTTTACGATTGAGCTATTATGTACGCGTGAAGCATTTTTACAAACTAAAAACTGTTGAAAAATTTTAATTCAACAGTTTATAAGATTACCGTGTAGTACGTTTACATTTCATCTGCACTATTATCACTATATTTCACTAGAAAAAAAAATGAATATACATAACACCTCAATAATAAAATTTTCAATAGAAAAAAGTTAACGATTTTACTATTAATTTTCACTCATTTCATTAAAATATAAAATTAGAAAAAATTAGATAATTTTACTGCACAAATATACCTAAAAATTTTTTTTTCCAGCAAAATTGTTTTTCAATTGAATTCTGATTTGAATAAAATAAATTTATAAGCAAAATATTTTTCTTTTCTTTACACTGTAAAAAATTTGAGGAGTGAATGCAGATTATATTCGGAATTAATGATTTTTTATTAAATTAATCTCTTCGGAGTGAAATTAACTCCGGAGAGGAGTTAATTTTCATATTAAAACTCCGGATTGGATGGATACTGATTGAAATAAAATTCACATCACTCCGAAATCACTCAGCATTTAAAACGAGAATAATTTCTCCATAAATGTAGTGTAATTTTTTAAAACTCCGGAACTCCGTGACGGAGTAAATCCGGATCTAAATAAAATATCCGTATTCACTCATGAGTTTTACAGAATATAAAAAGTTGAATCTAAAAATTTAATATCTATTAGACTATATAATTCAAATGTCCATATAGCGCATAAACTTTACTTTTATTATTCATTCATAATTCAAAAAATTAAATATTTCTCATAGTTTCAAAAGCACATTAAATTTCATTCAATATTATTCAGCGGATATGATTTATCTCAAGATAAAAATCTTACTTAAATAATTTATCTCTTCTACTTAAAGCGCAATGAGCATTGTACTCTAACCCATTGTATTTTAAGGTTTCACAATAATTCAAACTTTTAAGAACGAAAAAATAATGTGAATCAATAATAACAACACAGAAAGAAAAAAAAAATTGTGATATTCACTATCGTAGCGTATCATCTACTATTATGTTAATATCACGTTATATTTTTTAGTTTTATCTCTAAAGCCAAAAGGGCGTATAATTTTTTTTTCATTGCCAATCGTTTTGTAGACTTTTTTGAGAACTGAAAATTCTATTTCAAATTTACCGCTTTAGAATAAGCCTGCACTGTGAAAAATTAGCGGAATAAATTCAGAGTAAGTGCAGAGCGGATGACTGTTAATAAATTATTAAAAGGATATAAAGGATCAAAATAAAATTCAGATCACTCAGATGAAAAAATAGACTCCCTATTTACTCCATATGCAGAGTGATTTTTTTTAAAGCTTTGGGACTGCGAGTGACGGAATAAATTCAGATTTAAATAAAATTTGTAATCACTCCGAATTCACTACCGATTTTTTATAATGTAGCAATTAAAAAAAAAATTATACGTCTTTTTGGTTTTAAACTTAGTGACTACAGACAAAAAGGCGCATAAAAATATAAGTCCTTTTGGAATTAGTAACGTAATACAATAAAAAATATTATGTGAATATAGTAAGCTTTCGTGTACTATATAGTAATTTTTAATATTAGGAACGTAACACCTCTATAGTATACTATGTTAGTTGGCATTAAAATCGACTAGTCGCAGCTGCGTCAGATCGTTAATAATATTACTAACATCACTGATAGAAGGATTTATTTGACAGTAATAAACTAGATTTATTAAAACTCTTGTGAGAAGCTTCTTTGAGACAAATAAATATTTATTAATAGTTAACAAATAATTCTTTGGCGAATATTATCGATAGATGGCTACATATAATCATATGTAGTTGTATATATTAGCAAGAGACTAACTGAACAGTAGTAAGCGTTATTACACGGCCATATTTTATATGAAATATAAAAATTATTTTAAATAATTGTTTGTTAATTATGTAAAAAAATAATTTTTTTGATATAATATATTCATCTTCCCACTTAAAATAAATTTTTTAAAATATTTTTATTATTTATATTTTGAGAGAATGAGGTTATATTTTCAAGTACGTCAAATTGCGTCAAATAAATGATTTATTAAATATTAATAAATATTTTGTTGGTGCAAGAAAATACTCTCTAATAAATAATTTGTTGAGTGTTAATAAATATTTATTTGAGCCTGTTCATTAATAAACCATTTGTTAAATATTAACAAATCTTATTAAATCCAAAGAAATCCTTCTATCAGTGCACAAAAGATGGTAATGGTTAATATGTCACATAATATAAATAACTTACACGTATTGCAATTTTCAAAATATCAACTAATGTATTTAATAAAAAAAATATAGAGTATTATTAAATAACCAGCATTATTTCAGTTATATACTTAAGCTCTGAAAATGTCATAATACATATATTTCGCTGAAATATAGCGGAAATAGAATAGTATACATACATCGTTTAATCTCTAAGTGAATAAATCAAAATAAACATTTATATTCTGAGGTTATTTATATTTTCTTATTTTTCTCGACATTTTTTCGTAAAAATATAACTAAAACTATCGAAAAAGTTTAACTATTTCCTCTTGTAAAAATAATTTATTTGATATTAGCTATTTCCTAGTAATTGGAAATCAAAATTCGTTGTTATAATCGCAATCGAAATTTGAATTTTCAACTAAACTTCAAAGTCAAACTTGCATAAAATAACTTCTAGCTCAATTACTAATATCAATACTATCTAAAGAAGATTAAAGTGTTTCCATATATATATATTCCAGATAATATCCACATGCATTTCAATATGAAAACATAGTTATGGATTATTGTTTGCTAACAAGTTAAAATATTCATCACAAGCACAAACTCATTATACTTAAAATTTTATTTTTCAGGTGGCAAAATAAAACAAAATTCTGTAAAAGACGAAGTTTATAATCGAACTTTGGCAAATGATATTATTAAAGCAATTTAAGTTAGATCAATGCGTTTGACATCAAACTGTTGAATACTAATCTTTCTATAGAAAAGCGCTTTTGCAAGGAAAGATAAAAATATACTTTGATATCATATTTTTTTAAAAAATGTTTATGATAAAATTAATAAGATTTTCTCTTTTCTTGAGATCTTATTTCCTCCTGTCACTGCAGTAACATGTTACTTACATAAAAAGAAAAACAAAAAAAATAATTGAATACAGAAGAAAAATATTTGTATGTTAATTCATTTATGTTTATTTTTTATTGAATGAAAGTATATAATTAATAGAAAAAAAAAAAAAAAATAAAAGTTGAAAATTTTATAATCGAAAATTTAATAAGAAATTTTAATAATAACTTTTAAATTTCATAAAAAACTATTTTAATAAACTTGATAGTCAAAAGTAGTAGTATTTTCATTAAGTTCAAAAGAATTTTTCAAGAAGCCCAACTATTTTTGCACATTATAAAGTTTAAGATTCAATTTCACTGTAGACAACTAAAAACCAACAGATATAAAAAACTGAAAAATTGCAGTCATTAAAACGAAAAAATGCATTTGTAAAATTAAATGAGTCTTATAACACTGATGTGACTCATTCTGCTGATGAATTTGTTGAAAGACTATCATCAATGAAGTTTCTATATAAACGTATCTAATAACACGATATTGCTAGCAGAAGCTTCATTATATTTCCTATATTAATTGTTTGACTACTCTAGGGTGTGCCCAAAAGGTGCGTGCGTATGTGTATGTCACTGTAATTTCACAAATTACTGTTTCATCTTCTTTATCAATTTATGTAATAAATTATTATCGATGTTATTATCTTTCATTCATTACTCAATAAAACCAAAATACAATTTATTAAATTATTAGCAAGAAATCGATTTTTATTTAAGTAGTAAATCAAATTCTGAAAAGGATGCAGAAATTTTTTCAACTCTAGAATTAGATTTGTGCGGTATTATTTATGTGACTGAGAGAGAAAAATTCATAAGTAGGTTTTTTTTCAGTACACGGTACGTATACATAAACGCGAAAACTCGAGATAAATCCAGTGAGTAGCATAAAATTTTATCATGATGCTTGGTCCACAAAGCTCTCTGTTGAAATCGAAATATTTTATATCTAGAAAAGTTTATTATCGTATCACTTTGTAAATAAATATACACAACTACGAAGTTTCAAACTACAGACTTATATATTTCATGATTCTATATATAGACATATAATATGATACAGTTTTCAAACTTAAAATTTTTGCATCTAATGTAATTACTTTATACTTCAATACTACTTTTGATAAAATAACTTTGAATTTCAAGCTTCAAAATATCTAAAAATATTTTAATAAAAAATCAAATAAATGATAGGCTCGATACTCAATTAACTGACTGATAATTTTCTGCATGAGAATATTGATGATATTATTTAGCTAAATCGATATAGAAAATTAATTTCTCGGTTCAATTAATTTTACACGTGAGTGTACTTTTCTCATTATTAAATTATTTTGGTCATTTTACTGATTTAAATTTAAATCACGGACGAAAATTCATGCTTCTAGAACCTTTACTCAAATATTTATGAGAATGGGCACTATGGGGCTCGGAATAAAATGAGATACTATTTCAGAGACAAAAAAAATGTTTTCTGTTTGAAACTCCTTAGCTGCCGTTTGTTAAAAAGAATGAAGTGTGGCCGACTTGAAATTGTTTTGAAAAATAAAAATGTTTTTTTTTTTTTTTTTTTTTTTCCAAAAATTGTGTCATTTTGCCCTGAGATTTTAGATTTTCTATTAGATTAAATTTAAAAATTAAAGGAATTATTATATTTGTACTGTATGTTAAAGAAATTTAAATTCGCAGATTATTATTCATTTTCAATAGATGGATATTTTTTTTTTATTTTATTTGTATTTCATTCATTTGATTATGACAATTAACGGCAACGCATTTCCAAGCAAACAATGCAACCTTTTGTTCATGAGCTTATGATTATTGAAATCTCGAATTCGCTGTTATTAATATAAATATGTCTACCAAAACAAGTATTTCTAATAAAAATAATGAAGAGTAATAATCTCTAAAATAGCAAAACCAAAAATCCATACTCTTGTGTTCGGATTTTTCGTGATATGAAAAATAAATATTATTAAGATCATTTTTAATTAAAATATTTTTCTTTAATTAATAAATGTGATCTAAATATTTAATTAATTAATAATAATAATGAGATATAAAGTTTTGAAACTTCTTTTTTCTAGATCAGAAAGGTGGATTAATTCTCAAGAATCATTTGGTTGGATAAACTGGAGAAAATAAAATATCACCATGTCTGCGCACGTGAGTTAATTAACAATATTTTCCAAGTATAAAATGTCACGGTTTAAGAAAACTTACGCCTACAAAGAATAACTGTAATACTACCGCCAACCTTCTAATTAAATTTGCAATAATTTTATTTTAATTTTATAATCAAAACTAAACCAAGAATTATCTCGAAAATAATAACGATAATAATAATAATAATAATAATAATAATAATAATAATAATAATAATAATAATAATAATAATAATAATAATAATAATAATAATAATAATAATAATAATAATAATAATAATAATAATAATAATAATAATAATAATAATAATAATAATAATAATAATAATAATAATAATAATAATAATAATAATAATAATAATAATAATAATAATAATTAACGATCAAAATTAATTAATAATTCCGTCGTAAGATTCTACTCGTCTACCCTCTATTTAAATTAGCAATATAAATTTAATTTTAATATTAATATATTTCTACTCCAGGCTAAATTATAATTATTATTATAAACAATATATATATTCAATCCGTAAAGATCAGAATAATTAAATTTCTGAAACAAAATAACTCTTGTTTTATAAATAAAAAAAAGGTCAACAGTCAAACCATTACTGATAACAAAATAGTCTCTCTTGATTTTTCATTTATTTGATTTTATTATAAAAAAACTAGAAAAAAATTTAGTGTGTGGGAAGGTGGATAGAGAAAAATAATTAAATTACTGAAAAATTCATTGGATTTTATTTTTCTGAAATGCTTTGACTGCAAAAAAAAAATCTACAAAAAAAAACGCGAATTCTAAAAATAAAAGCATAAAAAGAATTTTAAAAGGTCAATCGTTACCGCGGAAAGTGACAACGCAAATGTGACTATAAAACAAATTATAACATTATAAAGAAAAAATAATTAGTAAACAATTTAATTAAATGAAGTATTTTCTGATATTTCAAATATAAACAACTCTGAAATACGGAGTAATACTCAGAGCACACTGAATAGCTTCGCATTTGAAATGTCTGTAATAGATCGTATTGAAATTCAGCACTTGTTTGTCCACTCTAGCTTTTAATTATTATATCTGATAGTCTATTAAGTATATCGACCGATTTCCAACAATTATTAAATACTTGACCAAGTTTTTAGAACTCTAATTAAATAATCTATATCGCCGAGTTAATAACTATTTAAATAATTGATTACGATACCATTGTCTTCATATCTTAGCAGTAAAAAATAATATTATCTTTATTAACCAATAAAAATATATATTTTTACCTACTTCGGGAAAAATGAAACAAAAAAAGGCACCAATATTTTTTTTCTTGTGAAATCTAATAAAAATAAATTGATCTAATTAATTGATATGTGCAATTTTATTACTTGCCTCTCCATTTGATGGTCTTTTACTTTGATAAAAAAAAAGTCATTGATTAACCAGCGAAATATGTTTGGGAACAAAGGAAAATAACTGTCATCCGACCACTAAAATAAGTTTAAAAAGTTATAGGAAACTGAATACTGTTGATGAATTAAATTACATGTAGAATTTTATTGAAACTAAAAGCTAAAAGCATAGATACTAGAAACCCTCTATTGGTTTCTGATAACCCGATACATAAAAATTTAAATATTTATATAAAAATAATAAATAAGACTATACAGAAAAAAATAATTTCTTGGCGCAAGAAAAATTTTGCATTATGAAATTAAAACAAAATTTTCCTTCCCACCAAGGTATCGAAGGAAATGAAATTGCTGATACCGAGGCCAAAAATGCGTTAAATAAACCAATTGAACCGCAAGCAAAGACATCACTGTCAGACTTAACAAAGTACATTCACAGACTTTTCATGAAGACCTCTGGCCTGGACTCAACTAATACTATAATTGAAGATACAGCTCTGACAAGAAGAGATCAGGTGATCCTAACTAGACTGAAAATAGGTCACACTAACTTAACTCATTACTAGCGTCTTGAAAAAAAGAACCCCCTGTCTGTCCACGCTGTCGAAGCATACTATCCGTAAAACATTTTATAACTAGCTGCTTGCTATACCGGAATGAAAGAACACAAGCCTACCTTCCAATGAACCCTCAAGAACTACTCCACTACTAAACATCGCAGCAAACTTATAAAATTTCTTAAACTTACTAAGCTATACAATAAAATCTAATGTCAATGTAAATTTGAATGTAGTCGCTCATGACCTCAGTTGTTTATAGCGACTTTAAATAACTCAATAAAAAAAAAAAATTTTTCGTAGGACTAGAAAAAAATTTCTTGCGTCAAGAGATTTTCTTTCGCCCAAGAAAATTTTCGTTTTCAATTCATAATGCAAAAATGTTCTTAGCGCGTGTAAAAATTGTCTTGAGACTACACCGAAAAGAAAAATTCTCGATTGTAAGTAAATATTCTTGATTCAAGAAAATTTTTTTAAAAACTTAAATTTTCTTGGATAAAGTAAAAATCCCCTCTGACCAAGACAAATTCTCTTGATTCAAGAGAATCTTGATTAGGTTCTCGAAAACGTTTACCTTTCAATATATTTTCTTGACTTAAGATAACTTTTTTTCCAGTGTAGAAAAAATTTTTTGACCCAACAAATTTGTTTTCACCCTAAAAAATTTTTTCGTGTCCAATAAAAATTTTTTTTTGCAACTTATAATTCAAAAACTTCTTGAGTCAAGTAAAAATTTTCTCGGGGTGAATAAAAATTTTTAGCACCAAGAAGTCCTTTTTTTCTGTGTAATAATAAAAAAATACAGTTTTGAAATTTAATTTTAAATTAAAAATGAACTTGAACTAATTAGTAATTTAGAATTAAATTAAAATTGTTTTATGTAAGGGGTGACATGAAACATAAGAATTGTCGTCACGTCGTGTTTACTTCATTAACAAATTGGGTGTACTGAGAATGAATACTGACATTTATCCACACATGTGTGATGTTGTCTTTGCGATTTTTTTTGTGATAAAATATTTGTTCAATATTTAAAATTTTTTTTTTTACTCAAGCTAATTAAATTTTTTTTGTTAATAATACAGTTTCCTACAATGTAGGAAAGAAGTATTAAATCACTTTAAAAGCTATAAATTAATGTCTAAGTAAAGAAGTGATGTGCTCGTTAGAACAGATATACAGAGACAAATATACGGAGTATCTGAACTACAAATGGCGATGATTTTTTATAAGATGATCTCTGTATAGTATAACGAACATTAGAGAAAAAGTAGTCACGCGATTATACGTAAATACTTTTTTAACTTAATATATTCGTATTTAAATTTTTATACTTTTTAGATAAAAAGTTTGATTGCTGATAACAGGATTTTAAAGTAAGCATGAATGAATGTTTATTTTTATTATTTTTTTTTGTTGTAAAGATTTTGAGATTATCGATGAATAGTTGAGTGATAAAAAAAGTGCAATGGGGTCAAAAATTCGTTATTGGCTGCTAAATATATTTTTTAAGATAGCAATCAATTACAAATAGAGAATTTCGGAGAAAAATATATATTTAAGAGCCGATTAATTAACTTAATAGTATAGATGTCAAATAACTAAAGCTATAAAAATTATAGCTGTATAATAAAAATAGAAATTTATTTTCATATCATATCTTTCTTTATCGAAAATAAATTTTTTATTATTAAAATTCACTAGACAATTTTTTTTTGTTCTTTTCTTTTTATAAAAGAAAAAATAGTGATATTAATAATCGTAATCTACTCAGAATATAAATATATTTTAAAGTATCTGGGAAACTCATATATTGCACCTGAAACCCTCAACACCATATATCATGTCGTAAAAGTATATCCCGCATAAATATATATATAAAAAAAAGAGGACATATTTTGAGTACGTGGTCCATTTTCATCCCCTTGGTATTATGGAAATCATCACAACAGATGTGAGCAACGGGAACGCAAAAAGACAATGTTTTTAACAAAACAATTTATCAACGTGTCATTTAATACCAATGATAAATTGATTAATAACTAAGTGAACTATTTAATAATAAATATTAATGGTATAATTTCAGGATATTGATTTCAACAGTCCGAGTATTCAACAAAGAATCCTCGAATCGCAGGCACAATTATGCAACAACGGTTCGACTCCTGAAGCTGGTAATTTTTTTATGTTTTTTTATATTACATAAAATAGATTAAAATTATTACACAGTAAAAAAAAAGTATAAGTTCATACTATCCCGGTGTTAAGGTTATCGGTGTTAAATTTGACCTCGAAAAATGGTGTTAAAATTATAACGGTAGCGGGTGTTTAGGGGAGAGGGGGGGGGGGAAAGTGGGCCTCCTAAGGAAAATAATTATAATATCATTAATTTTTTTTACGCGTTTACTTCTTTTTAGACCCTTGATACTTATTCTCACTTCATTATGCTGCGTCCATTAAAATTGAAAAATCGAAAATTAGGGACAAAGTAGACCCTCCGAAAAATTTCGGATTTGATATCTTTTATTCTTTACACGTGTGATATTTGCAAATAACCATAAAACAATTGTATTTTAATAATATAAGAAATCATTTTAATAGTCTGCTGCGATATAACTTTAAAACGTAATTTCATTATCTTTAGCTTTCTTAATAAATTATATTTAATGAACAGTTTTGGTGGTCTATTTTAGCCCTCATTATATAAGAAATTTCGATAAGCTCATTATCCGTCCGAATTTATTGACGTATAGAAAATTTTAAGGGACCTACTTTGCCCCTTCCTCCCCTATTTGAATTTCTGTAGATAGCTAACATGGTCTAGCTTTACTAAGACACCTCAGCATTTCAAACGAGAATATAATTTTTCCGTAAAGCTATTCAAGTAATGTTTATCTCAATTAAAGATAATTTTGTAGTTAACAAAATGTTATTATTAAAAATTTTACGTTCGTAGAAATTAAAACGCTTAGACGCACACCCTCATCAAAGTTATATGTACTCTACATGTACATCGTTTTACCACCGGTGAAAAAACACCGCTACCTGGCGTGAGTCTATTTTAACACCTTTTTTTTGCTGTGTATTAACTATTACTACTGTGAAATAAAAAAAATTACGTACTATCATAAGGATTAATTACTTTATATTATTATCACATTACTACTATATATATTTGCGCATTATTATTATAATATGTAACGCATGTTATCTTAACTTGCCCTAAATCCATACGAATAGCTTTAAGAATGAATGAGAGAGAAAGAAAGCCCAATGAGCTATAACAGAGTATTATCTTACTGAACATTAGCAGAACAACACGAATTTAAATTAATGCATAAATCAATATCACTGTTTGTCTTAACAGTTTAATTTTATCATTTTATTACCTAACAAATCAAAAATTCACTCAGCATAATTAATGTGATAAAATATTAAATCATCATTAATTAAACATTTTTTTTCTTCATTTACTTTTTAGTCATTAATTTCCTATATGTATACATATATAACACCAAATTAAATCTTTAATAAAATTATTCTGGTTATGAACGGTAATTAGTACACTGTAAAAAATTTTTAGACTCGGTGTAAAAATTACACCACACTGCATGTTAAATTTAAGCGGTGTGATTTAAAAACTTTTACACCGTAAAACGTGTAAATGTTTAATTAACGATGATTTTACGCAAGAAAAATAATTATAAAAAAAGTTAAATGTTCAAAATACTATTTAATGTCTATAAATAAAAAATGAATATAGTTATTGATTAAGTAGTTCAAAATTTTCAATGATCGTTCATTGCTCATTAATCAAAATTATAACAAATAACGCGGAATGGTGGAAAAAAGGTAGATTACATCGTGTTGAAATTAAATGGATGGGTAATTTACACCGATTTTTGACACCCTTCACACTACACGGTCGTGTAAAGATCTTAGAGGACATTCTTACACCAAAATTTTTTACTATGTGCCTTCAACAATGATCGTAAAAATTAATTTTAATTTTTCATAATTACATTAATTTGAAAATTATTTAATTATAAATTTTTTAAGGAGGTCATTTTTAATGCATATATATAAAATTATGAAGTAATATACAAATCTTGACTTATGATAATTAATTAATGACATAATTATCAATCAGAATATATAATAAATGCACTGATAAGTAATTCGAAATTTAATCAATACAATTTTAGATACCACAGGGTTACTCAGCAGCAGGAAATTTATATTTAATGCCTGTTACCAAACTTTATTGAGTAATATATATTACTGAATGTATGTACATATGATGTAAATATATAGATATATCAGATATTGTTTGACAAAAAAAAAAACCCGATGTTACCAAGTATTTCAAATTTCATTGTTACTTTAAACATAAAGTACAATCTGGCTGACAATTTTATCACCTCGCGTTGCAGTTTGTGTATTGTGTAAATGTTTGTTTCATTATATTAAAAAGTATTTAACTGATAAAATCCGGCGGGGCTATTTATTTTATTTATACTGTTATTTTATACCCCGTCAACGTATTAAATTTATTAACAGTAAAAAAAAAACTATGAGCTTTTAAAAAATTTTTATGACAAAACGATTATAGAAAATTTTTTTAAAGCTTAAATATATTATTATACTAGGGTATAAACGAACAATCACCTTTTATTTTATTTTCTTTATAAATACGTGTATAAAAATTTATTTTTATGATTTATCAAAACAATTTTCTTTCATAAAAATCTATGGTATTTTAAAATTGTAATTTTTTTCTTTAAGAGCTTTTACATGCCAGAAAAAAAAAACATATCGAATTTCTATCTAATTCGGTTCAAGCAGATTTTTTTTTTTTTTTTTTTTCAATTTTTTTTATTTTAACTTCCCGCTATGAAAATTGCAAATTTAAAAATAAAAAGAGGTTATTAATTTCGGTCCAATTTTCGAAAATCGAGTTTTCATCAGATCTTGACGATTTGAAGTCCTGGGAAGCTATTCTGACTATTTCCGAAGGCATGTACGTCCATCGGTCCACGTATGTGTGTGTGTGGGTGTAAATTTTTTGTGTCCGACGACATCTTTGGAACGAATCAATCGATTTGAGCGGCAATCGGAAGGGTTCACCAAGAATTAGAACTGATTAGATTTTGAAGTCGATCGTCGAGTAGTTCACAAGTTATACGAAAAATAAAAATAAAAAAATAAAATTTCTTTAGGTTTTTGTTGCATAACTCGTAAGTCGATTGACCGATTTGTTTCTAAGTTTGATAAACTAAGTCTCAATAAGCTCCTTCAATTGCCGCAAAACAGGTACAAATCAGTCGATTGATTCTAAAAAAATCGTCGGACAAAAATTACTTTTTTCCGCAAAATGTATAAATATATATTTTTGGTCTAGCCGTTTTTTGAGCTCGAAGAACTCAAAAGTTTCACCAATAATAAAATTTTCAAACTCTGAGTTCGAAAATAGCGGGCCTACAGAGTAAACCATTTTTAGATTTTTTAATCTGTATCTACATATTTCCAAAAATAAAAAAAAATGATACAAATTTTATCAAACGACCCTCTGTCTTCACCTTTCCTCTATTGAAATTTCGTTAAAAACTTTTATAAAATTTCCTAATAGTAAGTTTTAAATCAATAACTTTTATTGACGTAATTAAAAGAATACTGATGGTAAAATTTTTTTCTAATAATTGAGCGATCCTTGAGTACTTTGTAGTATCTACCTTACATATATATATATATATATATATATATATATATATATATATATATATACATAAATATATATATATATATATATATATATATAAATGTATCTAGTATAGGAAAGTAAATTGATTTTTAGATACTACATGTGGTTGCAAGGTTGCAACAGAGCATTAATTATTACCTATTCCGGACTCTCGATTGTTCAATTAACGTCAGTGTATGTCACTCATGATACAGATTTTAAATTTCCATACATCAATTATACTATTGTTAAATATTATCCTCTATTGTCACTATCAACGCACTAATATTTACATTTTACCAATTAATAAGTTATGCATGAAATTTAATTATATATATAAATTAAAATATCTACCCATTTAAAAATTATCCTTTGCTTTAAATTTATAACTTTGTAAATAAATTCCGATAATTCCTTTTTCCCATAAAAATAAAATTAATTAAATAAATAAAAATTAAATTAAATTGGACTACAAAGTTAATTTAATTTAATATAAACTAAAATATCAACGGTTTTCCATCATAAATACATATGTCAAAAGTTATATATTTTACAATGTGGATAAAATATGTATATATATATATATATATTATCTGGGTTATGTCATATTTTATATAAAATAAATATCAAAGAATTCAATTCAAAAAATATTATTATGAAAATAAATAAATAAAAGTAAAAAATTGAATGGAAAAATTTTACATCCCACGATAAAAGTTTCTATATAAGTTTCTTTTTAACAAAAAAACTATTGAACTTATTGATGCGTATATTAAAGAAGCTTTTCCTTCAAAGGATTCAATAAAACTATATTGAACTTTCAGGTTGGTGTCCTGAAACTTGGGACAGCATTCTTTGTTGGCCACCCACTGCACCCAACGAGCTTGCGGTACTTTCATGTCCTCACTACATCGCCGGGTTCGATTTACAGGTAGACGTTGACAAATGTTGATTTTATCAATAACTCTATTATACATGATCCATAATAAATATACATGTAAATATAATAGGCAAATGCCACAAGACAGTGTATGTCAAACGGACAGTGGTATTGGAGCGCAGAAACAAATAGTACGTGGAGTAACTACACGGAATGTTATAATGCTCAGCTTGTAACTGTACTAATGGATTTACCAGAGATGCAGTCGGATAATGCAACACTTGTCAAGGTAGTGTAATCGAATGTAGATGTATACAAAGGAAGATTAGACATATCAATAATAATCTAATGCAATGTATAGTCCTGCGTATACATCTCTATGATAATATTATTTAATTTCGCAAGCTTTGATGGTTTCTCGGCAGCTTAAATCTCGATAAGAGGAAATACGTACACAAATAGCGTCTAAGTATAGTTCAATACAAAGCTGACATTCATTTCAAAGAACTAATAATATTGAGAAGGAAAAAATATGTAATTCCTACTAAGTCTCTTTCATGAGAAAATGTACTTAGTTTATTTTATGATTGCAGAAAATTTTATGAATTATTAATGTCAAGGATTTTTTTTTAATCATTAATAATATGTAATCAATAATTATCGATAATAAACTATGATTTGTTTATTTGTTAAGATAATTATTTTATATTAGGGAAAATTGTGAAATCTGAATTGATTGAATCTACACGGAAAAAAAAAAAGATTTCTTGACGCAAAATATTTTTATTCGTCACAAGAAATTTTTTACTTGTCCTAAGAAATTTTTTGAATTATTAATTGAACAGAAAAATTTTCTATTTCTTATTGCGCCAATAAATTTTTTCTAGCCTTAAGAAAATTTTAGCTTTCATTTAATAATAACGCGAAATATTTCTCGCGTCAAGAAATTTTTTTTTTCTGTGTAAATGTTGGGTATTTACTGTAAGCTTTATTTCTTTATAAATTAACTGTTAAATCTGTTATTTTTTTTTTTTTTTTTAATAGATCGATGAATTTTTAATTCTTTTGTCTAAATTAAATTGAATTTGTTTTTTTTTTTAAACTCGAGTCCTCACATGAGTTAAATAATTTTTGTTAAAATTTTTAGAGGTTCCTGTTTTTAAGATCAGTGAGAGGAGATAATTTTAAAAATTCGTATAATGAATGTTGAATTAAAAATTAATTAGAAAAATTATTATGAAAATCTATCAATTATAAACTTGTATTTATTACCCAGCAAGAAATTTTAGTAAAAATTTTTTTTTTTTTACTCAAGCAAATTCTTAAGAAATCGAAAAAAATTTTTTTCATAAAAATTTCAATTCTCATGAGTTTATAAAAAATCATTTTAAGTTCAACTGAATATTTAAAAAGACTTAACTTTTAATGAAAAAAAGCGGATTGAGGAATCTTATAAGTGTTCCACAATGAACATACTACAGATATTTAAATAACGAATTAAATAAAACAGAAAAGTAAATAGTTTAGTTTAACGCAAAGGAGATTGATTTAAAAAGAAAAAAAAAGTTTTAATAAAAATTGTAAGAGTTCAAATAGACATACGAGCTAGGAGAAAATAAAATTACAGCATAGATTAAATGAATTCCAAATGTGCAGTAAGACAAGCGTAGATAATGAGAACCTGCTAGAATTGGATCAGATAAAATTGTATTAAAAAAAAAAAAAAAAAGGATAAATATAAATAAAAATTTAATCAACCTCTACTGATTACGTTAGTAAATAAAATGCAAATTAATGCTCAGAATTTATTCAGCAAAACAAAAATATTTGATTAAATAAAAATAGTGATTATTATTATTATCAAGATTAATTGTTTATTTTTAGAAATATCTGCCAGTAGTTAAAATAATATCAACAGTTGGTTACGCCGTGTCATTGTCAGCTCTCATTGTTGCGTTTTGCATCTTAGCAGTAATAAAGTAAGTAGCTTACATAAATTATTATTGTTTTTTTTTTCTTTTTACGAGAGAAAGATACACGGAAAAAAATGAACTATATAAATTGAGAATCGACGAGTAATATAATGATAAAGTGATCAATAAGTGGTATCATTTTAAATAGCAATTCTTTAATTTATAATTAAAACGTAAATAATTATACACTGTTAAAAATCGGGAGTAAATTCGAAGTGATTACGGATTTTATTTAAATTCGAATCCACTCCGTCACTCGGAGTTTCGGAGTTTGAAAAAAATCACTCCGCATTAGGAGTAATTAGGGAGTTTATCTCTACAGCGGACTGATTTCGGAGTGTTCTGGATTTTACTTAAATTCGTATTCGGAGTTTAAATATACGCAGATAAATTTTTAGTAAAAATTACCCAAAAATTTTGATACTGAGAGGACATGTGATAAATATCTAAACTTTTTCCAATGCATTGTAAAATATACTACTCGATAGCATGTGAATA
Organism: Microplitis deprimator; assembly: GCA_964016945.1. Classification (NCBI taxonomy): domain Eukaryota; kingdom Metazoa; phylum Arthropoda; class Insecta; order Hymenoptera; family Braconidae; genus Microplitis; species Microplitis deprimator. The sequence goes on along the minus strand of OZ024710.1, from coordinate 5,390,798 downwards.
AAGTGCAATTTTTACTAACAGCATAGTAAAAATTTAGTTATGGACTAAATGTCTTTACAGTGCCAAAGTTTATGTGTAATTTTTACTCAAAAATTATCTGAGTGATATTGAAATAAACTCCCCCTCGGAGTAAATTTCACTTCGAGGGGATGAAATAAACAAACAATCATCCGCTCCGCATTTACTCCGGATTTCATCCGCGGAAATTTTTTACAGTGTAGGATAAATATTAAAATTTATTGTCTATCCTGGAAAAATTTATATTTGAACTTTAAAAATCGTAACTTGAACATTAAAAATTTATGACACGTATTATAAAATTTATTGTTTGAAATTTAAAAATTATCTATATTGACACCCAGGTTCCGGGTTACAATTTCAAACACTAATTTTTAGTTTATTTTTTTTCCATGTAATATTTTTGATATAATGAATAATAATAATGATATATTATTTTATTAAGGAAATTACGATGTCCGCGAAATATGCTGCACATGCATCTATTTGCATCATTCATAATGCGAGCATTTATGGCATTGCTCAAAGAAATAATTTTCATCTCCGGTCTGGGTCTTTCTTCAGACGTTCTTATAAAAAATGGAGAGAGCTACTGGCTTGTTGATGATATTGAAAGTAATTGGCATTGCAAAGCATTCACTAGTTTCTGGCAGTACGCTATACTTGCAAATTACTCGTGGATATTGATGGAGGGTCTCTATCTCCATAATCTTGTTTTTTTTGCGTTATTTACCGACTCTAATTCCAGTATCGCTGGTTACGTTGCTCTAGGATGGGGTAAGCCAATTATTAAATACATAAATAACTCAATTAACAAACGAATAAACAAATAATTGTTTTTATTATTTTTCTTTTTAAGGTTTCCCAGTTTTATTTGTAGTACCGTGGATATTTATGAGAGCGTCGATTGAAGATACATTTTGCTGGACTACCAATGAAAATCCATATGTTTTTTCTGTTATTCGTATTCCGATAATACTTTCAGTATTAGTAAGTTTATTTAAAAGCGAATGGGGTGTGATAGGGTGTCTAAGTAATTAAAAAACTAAAAATTAAACCCGTTGAAATTTTATTGAAAAGTCAAAAAACGTCTAAAAATTTATTTTCATTATTTTATATTGAGAAGAATTCATGCGACTCAATAAATATTTTTTAAATTAGTCATATATTTTTTCATACAATTATTTTTGTATTAGAAAAAAATTAAAGCATTTAATTTTTAATTTTAAAAATGTAAAAGCTGTAAATTTTTTTTTTTTTTTTCAAAAAACTTTCGTAGGCCAGAAATACAAAATTTTTATCAAAATTAGTTCAGTCGTAAAAAAAAATTTCAATTTTAAAATTAATTTTGTTCTTTTCAAAAAATAATTCGATCAAAATTTTCCGGGTTATTTAAAAATTCTACTCAACGACAAAAAATTTTTCAGACTGACCCATCATGCCCAATCTTCTGTATACTTTTACTTAATTTAAAAAATAAATTTTAATTATTATTATTATTGTTATTAGATAAATTTCGTCCTCTTTGTCAATATTGTAAGAGTGCTTTATTTAAAATTAAAATCAGCTGTTTCTGAAGAAACACATCGCTACAGGTATGCTAATCATATATTTTTGAATATCATTCAACTTATTTGCAAACATTAATTAACCTACATAAATGAATTAAGACGATGGGCTCAAAGTACTTTAGTACTTGTACCACTTTTTGGAGTTCATTACACCGTATTCCTCGGACTGTCTTACAGTATCGGAGTAGACGAAAGAGTTGAGCTTATTTGGCTTACTGGTGACCAACTTTTCGCTTCATTTCAAGTAAATATTTTTTTTTTTTACTCTCCTTTATATTAATTATACTGTAAAAAATCGGAAGTGAATTCGAATTGATGACGAATTTTACTTCAATCCGCATTCACTCCGATTCAAAGTTTTTATATTAAAATAAACTCCCCTTCGGAGTGAATTTCACTCCTAAGCAATTAACTCCGGATTCAATCCGCAAATTTCTACAGTGTAAATAACTTCAATTGTTTTGTTTAATTTCATGATCCTGAAGTTAGCAAACGATTAACAATTTTTGAATTTTTTTTCCAACAAATCAATTACAAAAAAAATTATGCACATCTAGAAAATTTAAAAAACTACAGGTGCAATTTTTCAAAATATTTTTTTTTTATAATTTATCATTTTGAAAAAAATCAAAAATTATTAAACGTCGGCTAACTTTAGGATCATAAATTTCTATATTTTCTTTTAGGGTTTTTTTGTTGCTGTACTCTACTGTTTTCTGAATGCCGAAGTAAGAACAGAAGTATCACGAGCTCTGAGGACTACAAGGTGGCCAAAATTTGGCAGCGGCCGATGGGGCCAAAGGTCATCCACACGCTGTAATAGCACTTGCAGTTGCAACGCTACTAAAATAACCAAAGAAACGAGAAAAACAATTTGGTGGCAACTACCATGCCCTTGTTTTTTTAATGAAAAAAATATCCATCATTCCAATCACTCGATGGCGAGTACTCAAGGTGTTATTTCTATTGTATGAACAAAAAATTGTAGTACAGTTATTACATTATTTTCTTCTATTTAATTACCGATAAATAAATTTTGAACTTTCTATAAAAAACTGTATTGAATATTTTTTATCAATGAAAAAGTAAAATTTTAATCAATAGAAGCTAAAATTAAATCTAATTGCAAAATTTCTACCCACAGACGTTACAACGCGAGGATGTAGTTTAGCCAGCAGTAGAGGATACCTGGAGTTTGTTGATCAGGGACACGGCATCAGTTTGCCAGACAGTTATGGACAAACGACCAATCAAATATCACCACTACGTTCCAAATATACAGATCAGTCAATGTTATCATTTTATTCAAACGTATGTTAGCGCAATTACATATATCCGGTCTAGTTTTAATATAAATAAATATAATAAACTATTTATTTCAAGATTTCAGAAGGCTACGGATTAACAGCAAACATGACTGATAAAATAGAACCGAGTGAAAATCATCACTGGAGTGATTCTGAGTGCTGCAGTTTGTCCTTCGAACTACACAACTTCCATCCTGTATGACCGACTAACAAATTCTACGAAGTGATAATAAATTTTAAATCGTAGCATAGACTATTTTATTTTAAAAATATGTTACTTAAAAGATTATAAGTAAAGACAAATATCCTATATGATTTCATCATATTTTAAAAAAAAATATTTTTTAATATTTCTGGTACAAATCTATTAATTATTTCGCGAGTACAAAACTTTTTATCAAATAACTTTTTTGTACTGGAAATTTAAAAAAATATTAATAAGACTCGAATGGAATCGTAAACTCATATATATGTTTAAGGATAAAAGTACCTCGGATTCTCAGGTAGAATTTTTAATAAATTAACTATCGCAGGCGAATTAATAATAATTATTATTAATGATAATAACAATAAAATACTGATATTAATGCTTTTCATAAAAACAAATAGCTTTTCATAAATAAATAATTTATCAATTTAAAACTCGAGCTAGCAAGATATGATTATATTTGATATAAAATAAAAATTCTAACAAACAAACAAAAATACCAAAGCTCTCTACGTAATCTTACAGTGTCCGATAAAAATGTTATGTAAATAAAAGTATAAATAAAATGATATTTATAAATTTTTTTAAAATTTTGGTTCAACTGTCCCACTACTGGATTTTTAAAATCTTTCCCAGAATTTATTTTTTTTGTTATTACGAATTTTCGTAGACTTATTAATTTTTTTTAAATTCCTCATATATTTTCTTACGCATATTAAATTTTTTTTAAAATTAAGATATCACTATTGGTAAGTGACATAGAGGTACTGTTGCACTAGTGCTGATTTTAAATACCAGATGGCAAATACGTTTTTTTCCATGAAAATACACGGCCTGATTGGGGTTGCGCCATTTCCGACCGCAAGATACGTCAGCTCGACTAATACTGAAACCGCTTCCTCTTGGTGGAAGGCCTAACTATTTATTTTATCAACTTGAATTTACTGACGGGGTTCATTCACCCGCGAGTTTTGAAATATTCAAATTTTGACATAAGCGGAACGTTCCTTGATAAGAAGACTTTTTAGTCAGAAAGTTGCTGTCAATTAGTTGCGATCAAGTTGAAGACAACTTCTGTAACTGTTGACTGCAATTTGTTACCAACTTTCCCAGAAACTATATATTTTTTATGCAAAATGTAGCTGTCAATTGTCAATTTTAAAAAATTTTGAAATAAGTGAATTAAATGTAAATCAAATAAAATAAAAAAATGCACATATATAGAATTTGAAAATCAGTATATGCATTTTTTAAATTGTTTAATTCGTTTATTTGTAATTTAAAATTTGTCCTACATCTGCTACATTCACACTCATAAAAAATTTAAATGATACTGAATTTAGCCGGCGTCTAATAATTTTTTGATTTCTTTCAAAATGATAAATTATAAAAAAAAATATTTCAAATAATTGCATCTATAGGGTACATTCCGAAATGCACTGCGAGCAGCTGTAGCGTAGCGCATTAAATTTAAATATTTGGAAAATAAATTATTAGAAATTGGAAAAAACTAAAAATCGTACGTCAAAATAAAATGGCGATAGAATATAATAGAAAAATATTTAAAAGATTAAAAAAAAAACACTTAAGTGTTTGAACAAACCTTGGTGGGGAAATAATATGCAGAAGGGTGTCCTAATACAATTGGAGATTTGAATTAAATTGCTCCAAGTGTATTGCAGCTAAAAAAAACATCACTTAACTGCTATTACCCACCAGACGATGCCAGATGATTTGCTCAGGAACATGGAAGGTATCAGCATCAGCCATCAGCCATCAGCAACACTTTACAGTAGCACTGAACACTTGACACCTTTCACTAGCACTGAACACTGAACACTTAACTACACCACAGATACTTCGCATAATTAAAATTAACAATAAATAAATTTTACAATCACTGCACAATTTTACACGACGCCACTGCAATACTGTGTTTCAATTCAAACATAAAGAGCAAAGAAGGATCCGGACTACGACTGCCATTGTCGATGATACTGACTGACGCTATTGGACCGCCAGTTGATACAAAGCAATCAATTTTGCGATTCTCTCGCTCCCCACTTTAGCAAAAATGTGAGCGTCGATTACAGCAACGCGCAGTAGCGCCATCTTGGCGCGAAATTTCAAAATTTTAATTACTATATTTTAATAATTATTCATATTAAAATATTCTAATTAAAATTATTCACACAAGCACTGATATTAATCACTCAACCACAATTTATAATTAAAAAAAAAAAACTAAATTCTATCTTTAAATTCTTTTACAATCGCGGCATAAAAGCTGATGATAAAAAATATCTTCATTTTAATTACTCGATAATAAAAATTACATTTATGCACAAACACTCACTAATACTTTTTAAACACTTCGGTATATTAATAATAATTAATAAAAGTTATTTATATAAATTTTAATGATCCTGAAATTCCCAGACACTTAACAATTTTCGGATTTTTTTTAACAAATAAAATATTTAAAAAAAAAAAACTAAAAATATACACATATAGAAAATCAAAAAAACTATAGGTGCATTTTTTTTTAATGTATCGTTATTAAAAAAAATTCAAAAATTATTAGACGTTGAGTAACTTTAGTATCATGGATTTAAAATTAATAAAACAAATGATGACTTACGCCGGTAACTGAACAATAAAAAATACGGAACGATTGAATTAGTTGTTATTTTTTGTTATTTATATTTCAAATACCGATAAAATTATTATCACGGAATGTTCGTTAGGTGGTAAAGAATATTTAAAGACACGAGTTTTAATTTATTTAAACAAAAAAACACTGAATTTATTTATTTAATCACGACTTAAATAATGTCCGAGTTGATGTCATGGCGTTGAAGTTTGACTCAGAACACTTGCGCAGTTGTAAAAACGGTAGGCACGACCTGCGCAGTAGGGACGAAATAGACATACGCGTGCGCAGAAACCAGTCAGTCTCCCGCGTGATGGCCGCTCTCATTGTCTTTGTCACTTAAGCTCGGTAAAATAATTTGTTTAATTATTGTGTGCCATGATAATGGACATGTAAATATTTTTAAATTATTTTTTGTTTAATGATAAATATTTAAATACATCAAATTTTGTGTGTCAGTGAACGTGACCTCAATAATAAATTAAATTCAGTGCGGACGTAGTTCTCGCGTCGTTTTACGCCATGTTGGTTCTCGGAATTTGAATACACAAATAAATATTTAAATGATCTAGTTTTATTAAAAATATTATTTTCAAATTATTCTTGTTAATTGGTGATTAATTATTTGTATAAATTTAATTTTTTTTGTAAGTGGTTATATCTTTAATTCATTTAATTAGTCACCGGTGATGCTCAAGTACTCAGATGAGAATAAAAATGGCGGGAAGAGTGAGTAAATTCAAATTTGTTTTTTTTTTCTTAGCTAGAACATTACCAAGTAATTACGGAATCATTATAATGATTTTTGTTGATTTATTTCACATTTATACAAACAAAATTTATTGCTTATAGTAATTGTTTAATTAAAATGTGTAGTGTTTGTGAAATTTAAATTATGCAAAGTGTCTGTGGTGTCAAGTCAGTGCTAGTGTAAAGTGTTGCTGATAGCTGATGGCTGATGCTGATACCTTCCATGTTCCTGAGCAAAATCATCTGGTATCGTCTGGTGGGAAATAGCAGTTAAGTGACGTTTTTTTTAGCTGCAATACACTTGGAGCAATTTAATTCAAATCTCCAAGTGTATTAAGACACTCTTCTGCACATTATTTCGCCACCAAGATTTGTTCAAACACTTAAGTGTTTTTTTTTTAATCTTTAAAATTTTTTTCTATCATATTCCGCCACCATTTTATTTTGACATACGATTTTTTGTTTTCTCCAATTTCTAATACTTTACTTTCCAAATATTTAAATTTAATGCGCTACGCTACAGCTGCTCGAAGTGCACCCTATAGGTGCAATTATTTGAAATATTTTTTTTTATAATTTATCATTTTGAAAAAAATCAAAAAATTATTAAACGTCGGCTGAATTCCGTATCATTTAAATTTTTGATGAGTGTGAATGTAGCAGATGTAGGACAAATTTTAAATTACAAATAAACGAATTAAACAATTAAAAATATAAAATTTAAAAAATGCATATACTGATTTTCAAATTCTATAAATGTGCATTTTTTTGTTTTATTTGATTTGCATTTAATTCACTTATTTTCAAATTTTTAAAATTGACAATTGACAGCAAACATTTTGCATCAAAAATATATCAGATTGAAAATTTTTGATCGTATGATTTCTTGCGGTAAATCTATACAATGATTCAAAAAAAATTCTTCCCTTAGTTTTCTATATTAAATTATTAGAAAAATACGATCATTCATTCACTGGTTAAGCCTTCACTTACTGGCTCACCCTCTTACTTTAAATTGCCGCAAGTCTTGAGTCTATGGCCAAATAAAGAAATAAATAAATAAAAAACAATAATAATAAAAATAAAAAATGATTAAAACTTCAATAAGTTTGAAACACAAATTTTGTATTAGCCTGTAATATTTTTTACACTTTTCTTATCAAGAACCAAATATATACATTAATAATATTTAAATTATAAATAATTACTTTATAAATTTAGTAATAATTGATAATTATAACAACAATGTGCTCAGTGAAGTAAGAAACAATTAAGTCAGGTAAGATACATTTGTATTACTAATTAAAGTCAGTTTCCAGTATTTACAATGATTAATACAAAATAATAATTTATATTTATATATATATGTATATATAATAATATAGATTTTCAAATATAATATCTGATTAATTTCATATCATCGGATAATTACACCCGTACAACGTACAACAGACAACAGTGTAGTAGTAGAATATTGTTATTACATATTAACGTCAAATATATATGTATACATACATATATATTTTTTTAAATGTATTTATTCATTTATAATTCTTTCTTTATCTATATAATATTCATTATTATTTTAAATTTGACATTACAAGGCTGGGTTAGCTTTAATTCGCGGATAGTTACATGACAAAATAACATTCAAGTTATTACACATTTATATTATTCAATATTATTATTATTATTATTTATTATGAACGGCTATGCTATTTTTTTAAAAAAATAATACACACTGATTATTACGATGTAATAAATGTAAGAAGGTTAACTTCCACTTCCGCGGCCCATAGTCATTTAAATTCCAGAGTCTATTTATCTTCCATGATACCCGAAATAAAATTACATATATTTATAAGTAAACGATTACAACATTTAAATATAATGCGCACCCGGTTTACTGATTAAGACATTTCGCCTGGATACACTGTAAAAAATTTCCGGAGTGAACACGGAGTGGATGATTTTTTATTTATTTATTTAATTCCCTCGGAGTAAATTTCACTTCGAAGGGAAGTTTCGGAAAATAATAATTATAAAAAAAATTACTAATACATAGTGAGCTTAGGTCTTTGATATCATGACATTTATATTGAGTTCGGAAATAATTACGAGTTCCCTTTCCATATATTCACGCGAACTGATTTTTAAAAATGATAAGCAGCTGATAATAAAACTTTAACAAATATAATTCTACTGAGTCACAAACTGTCGTATGATTTAGATCAATCATACCACGAGATAACATTTCATATTGTACCGAAATATAAAATTGATATTCCCATAAAAACTATATCACTAGAGCTATTCAATAATTTAATATTTTCACTATGTATTATATATATGAAATTATAATTTAGTGAGTTACTAAAACATTTTATAAATTAAAAACATAATATTTTAATTTTAATTATTAATATCTGAATAAATTATTTATTGAAATAATTATGTTTCTAATTAACAGCTGTTTCTATTAAATATTAATTTATTTAAGTATCAAAACTCCGGACCGGAGAGAATCTGGATTGAAATAAAATCCGTATTCACTCACGATTTTCCACAGTGTAAAGATATTTGGAAATGTTATAAATTTAAATAAAAGTCAGAGCACTTGTGAGAGGCGGCTAACTAGTAGTGACACCTACTGTTGATTAGCCGAACCTACAAATATTCAGATACATCAATACTATGGTGGCTCTTATCAGATGACAGATTGGACGATTAATAAAAATAAATTATGTATAAATGTTCAGATAAACTCAAATTTCGGTCAAGTATTGAACTGATTACAATTATCAGCATGTAACTTTTTTAACTGGAATGTTACTTTTATTTTAAATTTCAATTTTCATTTCCTTTCGTTTCAGTTTTTTATTTTTTTTTTTTTTTCAACATTTTTTTTATCACTTTATTTATAAAAATAAACTTTTCTACCCCTGAGATCTGTCAGATAATAAAAATTACAGGAATTTAAAAACAAAATTGTCATTCACTCTCCGTTTTGCAAATTCGCTTGTAATTTCTCATTCTCAAGGAAAAAAGACGAATATTTTTATATTAATTATTATCTTTCAGATTTCACGAGATACTGCCAAAATCTCTTAACTTGAACAATTAACAAACATTCTGTGCTTGTTACAAATATTTATACATATAATATATAGAAGAAATTACATGATTTAATATTTCTTATAAATCCTTTAAATTTATTTTTTTTTTTTTCAAATCAAATTAATGAGGAATGCCCTGTTTTTAAAAATGCACCCGTCTAATATACATATATTTTATTATTATTTTTTGTTATATATATTTTTTATATATTATTATTAAATATATTCATTATAATAATTAATGTAAAGGGACTTGTATCAAGCTCGGTGAGCATATCTGTACTTTTGTTACAATCCGGAAGCCAGAAAGTGTAGAAGACACATTTAAATACATTTATAATTCTATTTATTTTTTAATTAAACTATAGATAAGTCACTTTAGTGTGTCCTTGTCAGTGTGTACATTTACACAGAAAAAAATAATTTCTTATCGCAAAAAATTTTTTCTTGGCTCAAAAAAATTTTTTTAGTCCTAAGAAAATTTTCGTTTTCAATTCATGATGCAAAAAATTTCTTAGGAAAGGTAAAAATTTTCTTAGGACGAGAAAAAAATTTTTTTACGCCAAGAAATTTTTTTTTCAGTGTATTAATTTTGTTTTTAAAAATTCTTAAGTTATTAAAATCACATTACAATCTACGGTTAATAATTTACTTGACAAGTCGAACATTGTGTGGATTCATATAAATTTTTATTTTATTTTCAAGAAATATATTTTTTACTTATAGACTTTTTTTTTATTTTTAAGAGAGGCAATTTCTATACATGTTAAAATGTGTTTATTTAAATTTTTAATTTTATCATAATAATTAAATCGTATCCAGAAAAAAATTAAACACAGCCTCGATAATCGACGGTTTTTAAGGGAGGGAAGAAATATTAAAATATATAATATACTTTTTTTTCTAAATTTGATGATACTAATCAGGTAAAAAATTATATTATAACAAAATATGTATAAATATTGCAACAACGATGCAATTATTTAAATCCATATTTATTTTATTATTTTTAGTAATTGTACGTATCGAAGTTTTATTTAAAATTGAAAAATCAACTTTTTACTTGAGATTTTTTTTTATTTTTATTATTATTTAAATTTAGTATAATTTTTTTTGCTTAAAACTATATATGACACTAATTTATTAGATCCAATTTTCTTTATATAAAAAAAAATAATATAAAATAAAAATAAATTATACATAAGTTCTTTCTCTTACAAAATACTTTCAAATGTACCGAGCTAATCTGTGCGAGACAAATTTTAAAAATAATATTATATTATATTATATATATTTATACTCTTATTATTATTATTAGTATTATAGTAGTGTCGGTAGATATCTATAACAACTTGAGATTTAAATGTTTTTTTTTTTAATATTTTTTACGTAGAATGTCAACAGTCATATCTACTCTCTCCCTAAGTCATCGGGTGTTTGATATAAGAGCTATAAAAAACCGCGAATGACCGTAACCGCTTGTTACAATAAAAAAAATATATGTATATACATATATTAGACTGTGCCAAATAAAAACAATTTTTTTTTTGCTTTCATATGAAAATTACGTTGAATGTAACAGAAAAAAATTGGGTATCAAGTTGGGTCTTGCAACTCAATTAAAAAACGCGCGCTCGTTTAAATAATATGGGAAAAAATTATTTTTAATTTTGAAATTTCATAACTTTTTAAGGGATTGATAAATTGAAACGATCATGAAATATTTTTTTAGAGAATTGAATGCTCTACAAAAAAGGACTCTCATGATTTTTTGATAAGTTAACCGTTCAAAAGTTATTTGCTTAAATTCAAATTTATGATAAATTTATCGTTTTTTTTTTACTTTTCTATCAAAACTATCAGTCTTATCGCAAAACGTCTTAGGACCTTTCTTGTAGATCATTATTTTTACAATCAAAATATGTTATTTAATAATTTTTTACTGTCATAGTTAAAAAATTAGAAGTTTTAGAAATTATTTGGGAAAAGAACTGAAACTTTCGTAAAAAAAGTAACTTTAGAACGGTTAGATTTATCAAAAAATTATAAGAGACCTTTTTTGTAAAGCATTCGATTTTCTACAAAAATAAATTACGGTCGTTTCAATTCATTTATCCGCTTCCCAATCATAAAACTTTAAAGTTAAAAAAAGTTCCCATGTTATTTAAATGAAAAATCTCATTTAAAAAGCGCGCGTTTTGTACCTGAGCTCTAAGGCCCAACTTGCCACCTAATTTTTTATGTTACATTCAACGTAATTTTCGTGTGGGACCGAAAAAAAAATTGATTTTATTTGACACAGTCTAATACATATGTAGTTTGACAATTAATTTAAATGTTTACATACAATGTGGTAAGATGTACATAATATTAATAATAACTTACAATTTCCCAGCCTGCGGGATAAAATTGTACAATCCTACGTCGGAATAGTTGATGATTTAAAATATTAAGCGGACTAAAGATCACCACAATAATAACAAGCAAAAATTTTAATGCTGTGATAGTATTTTTTATTAAACTGATAAGTATTTAGATTTATATTTTTATTCAAAATTTATTTCTCATAAATATTATATTGATATCTATCATAGTTTTTAATGGTTTAATCTGGCCCGTTCGACCAGCGAACAAAATCATCATCAATATATCATCAACAGTCGTTAAATCTCCTCTCTCCCAGAAAGTCACAACCACTGACGTTAATTCGTTGTGACCATTATATTTTATTTATCAGTGTCGCGTCATACGACATTAAAAAACAAGAAAAAAAAATCATAACGTAGATAAAACTATTTCACAGTAAATTTAAACAAAATAATTTGAATATCTACGTTATTATTATTATTATTTCTTTTTATTGTTTTAACTACTAGGTTTTTTAAAACTTTTCCTAGCTAATGAGTGAAAAAATAATTATAAAAAATAGGGAGGGACCTAAAAATTGTATTGGGTCCCCCCTGGCCCGTCTCATTCTGCTGGAGTGCTCGCGGCCCATTTGTCAAATTCAATACCCGAGTCGGGACTCGGTCCCAAGTCAACGGGACTTAGAAAACTCGGAGCAGGACAATTGCATGGTCCACCAGGTTGACAAGCGCCAATGCAACGGTTGTTGCGTTTACGATCATCTCGATCACGCAACTCGCTCTCAAACCTAAACAACTGTTCCATAAAATTGAAGTTCGGTGCCACGTTTGTCTTTTTATTTCTCACAAGGTTGAATGCGTCATTGAGACTTAGATGACACTTGTGCATCAGATAAGCAATCGTTATCGTAACTGATCTTGATACACCAGCTAAGCAATGAACTAGGACGCCTTTGTCAGAGCTGCGAGCTTCCTCTGTAATTAAAATATTATCAATCAATTATTTATATTACTAATATTATTATTAGAATTATTATCAATATGCCTCGCTGTTGCTCATGAGTCAGACAGTGATAAGACACCACCACTACTACAATATTGTTTGTTATAGCATACAGATAAGTGTAATAGGCATGACTGATGTCAAGGTAATGTACATATATAACAATAGTATGAGTACTCATATTGATAACGATGTAATGTCTAATAATTAAAAATAATTTATTTTACAAAATAAATTATTTGTGTATTTTTTTATGATACTGAAATTAGTCAACGTTTGTTAATGTTTGGATTTTTTTTAAATCGATAAATTAAAAAAAAAAATTTTATGCATGTGCATATTTTCAGTTTTTATTTATTTTTTTTTTAGCAAATAAATAACAAAAAAAAATGCATGTATAGAAAATTAAAAAAGCTATAGGTGCAATTTTTTTAAATATTTTTTTTTTAATTTATCATTTTTAAAAAAATTTCACAATTATTAGACGTCGGCTAACTTCATTATCATAGTTAGAAGAAAATTCAAAAAGTTTCGTTTTTTTTTTAGCAAATAAATTATTAAAAAAAAAAAACTAAAAATATGCATATATAGAAAATTAAAAAAGCTATAGGTGCAATTTTTTCAAATATTTTTTTTTATAATGTATCGTTTCTAGAAAAAATCGAAAAATTATTAGACGTCAGCTAACTTCATTATAATTATTTTTTTGTTTTATTTTTATTATTTACATAATAACAATATAATTGAGGGTCGTCAGTATTTCTTACAAGTGTAAGCCACGTAGCCCAACCCTGAGCGGACATCCGTTGTTTAATTATTTAGCATTTACCGCCCAGCACGTGGGAAATTTTTTCTATTTATAAAAAAAAAATCCCTCACCCAAACACCACCCAGGCGCCCAAGTATTTAAACAGGAAATCCTGTTTAAGATGCCGCCGCCGCTACCACCGACGACGACGACGTGATCCAGGAATTTTTGTTCTGAGAGACCGACACTATAAATTAGACTTACGTCACTCAATGAATGAATGAAAGAATAAATAAAAGAAAAAAGAGAAAAATAATTAAAAGACCAAGATAAGTTGATTCCGAAAATATTTTTAGTCCAATTAGTAATTATGAACTGAACAAGTGACGGTTTAAAAATATTTTTTTATCAATTGAGTGAGATTTAATGCTGGTACTGATGGTAATGTTGACGCTGACGTGATGCAGCCAGAGTGCATGCTAGTGAATTACCACTTAGTTAAGTTTTTCTCTTTATATCATCTGGCGCAACGGACAAATTAAGTGTTACGATGATCAAGTCAAGTACATTGAACCCATTTGATCGTCATTACAAGTAGGGGAATTGTCAGTAGTTGGATATGAGTGTGCTATTCATTGTGCTAAGATTTTATTGGATTTAATGTGTAACGTAAATCATCAATTAGATCAGCTTTATTTAATCACACAGACTTTTATATTTATTTATTTATTTATGGATGTTTACTTAATTACTAATCAAACTTACCGATAAATTGAATGGCCTGAGGAAAAAAACTCGCTAAATTTTGACTATGGTGGTCATTGATGGGTATCTGCATGTATTTTATAAATCCTGCGTCCTCAAAGACATTTGGTAAGTCTGCAGTTACGTTAAGTATATACTGTATTCTATGACGGGATAAAGCGTCATGGTCTTCACTATTTGCCGCATTACCAAGATATAGGTGAGGTAAAATTTCAACTGGAAAGTCTTTGTCTTCTTCTGGACCTACTTCACAAAATAAAAATAAGCATATTAATTATTTATCATTTTTATAAAGTTCAGGGTCTTTTCAGACAGTGCCTCCACTTTTTAAAAATTTTTAATGACTCGTTATAAGTCTATCAAAATTTTATCAATTAATTAAAAATAATTAAAGCTGAGATATAGGATTTTAAAAAACAAGTAAAAGTTGATATCATTTAGGAGTTAAGGACATTCTCAGTGCCCCCTATTTTTTTTAAATATTCGATGACTTTGAACTCTCATAACAGTATTAAAATTTGATTAATTAATTTAAAAAAAGTTAAAGCATTAATTAAAAACAGGGTAACGCAGTTACAATTTCGTCGAGATATAGAATTTTAAAAAAATTGCTCACAGTTGTCATCAATTAGGAGTTGAACTAAATTTGGTAAATTTCAGACTACAAAATTTGAAAGTTCGAGTTACAAAATTGACATGAAGATTTTACTGAAATTTATTGTCCAAATTTCGTATAACTCTTCATTGATATCAATTGTAAATAAATTTAAAAAATTCTATATCTCAGTGTTGTTTTTTTTTTCAATTAATGCTTCAATTTTTTTTTAATTAATTGATAAAATATTGATACGCCTGACAGTTAAGTCATTGAAAATTTATAAAAAGTAGGGGGCACTGTCTGAGGCTGGCCTTAAATTGATAATTAAAAAAATAATTTATTATTACCAACGGAATCGCAGGTGCTATCACTGTCAGAGTCTGAGTAAGCTCTTGTGGGCGGTGTAGAAATTCGTAAAGTCCTAAGACCCATTAGCTCGCCTACATTGTTCTCCTGGCCTGGTTGTCCTTCAGCATTTGCTTGGCTACCTTCGCACCACTCTGGATATCGATCTCTGAATGTTCCAAATCCGCCTACAACAAAATTAAAAATAATTTTCATTATTTAATTAAAACAAAACATAAAACAACGAGTCTTATTTTTTTTTTTCAGTAGTCAAGTAGTCAATCAGACATTAAATGAAAATATATTATTTTAAAAATAATCTCTCATATTTATTACCATACATGAAAGATGCTAATTTATGGTAATCAGGTACGGCAATGAATAAAGATCAAGATAAGTGTGAATGGACAACACACTTATGACAGTTGTATGAATGAGTGACCATAGGTATACTGTATATATACCTATATAATCTATATACATATATATAGATTAAATAGAATCAGTTTAAACTAAAGCTACAAATTATATTACTCTCTCCCTCTCTCTACCGCTCTCGTGCTGTCTCTTCGTCCTCGAGTTGTACCAGAAAGCCTCCCACACAAATCAATACTTCATTCACAACTTCCCCTCCGATTGTGTTTCAGCTGTCTGTAAATCTACTACTTACTGTTACCGAGATGTTTGATAGATGGTCAACGAGACACTAAACCACTATCATTTAATGTAATTTGCTATTTTTATTTTTATTTATTTTTTTTTTTTTTATTTCAGAGACAGGGGGCAAAACGGGGTACCCCCAAAATTTTATAAAAAAAAATTTGTTCTTTTAAATATATTTTAAAAATTTCAAAATTACTTGTAAATATAATTGGGCATTATTTTGAATTTTTTTAAGAATCGAGTGTGAGTCGAAAAATTTTAATGACTTGTTTTATGATAAAAATTATTACAATTTTTTTTTTATTTTGCATCCTATGATTATATAAAATGTAATTTTTCTTTATGTTAATTACTTGCAAAAAAATTTATTTAATATCTAGAATTTATTTATTTATTTATTTATTTTTTTTTTTTTTTTTTTTTTTTTCACCTTTTTTAAGGGATACCGTTTTACCCGCAAAAGTGAAAATTGTTTTTTTTAACAGCAACTGAAAATTTTTTATGTTTACTTTGATGTCATTAGAAAAAAAAAGATTCAGAGTATTTAGGTCCTCAAAAACAGTATTTCCTTAAGTACTCCGTTTACCCCCCTCCCCTCCCCTACTTTTAATTCGTTTTATGTTGCCACAATATCTACAGTGTACAGAAATACTAGCAATTAAAATTTATCCTACATATGAATTCTTGTAACAATAATTTTTTTTTTTTTAATGAATTTATCATCCTACATACGCTGGGTTAATTGAAGCCCGTACTGATGTCTAATGTCGAGTTAAATCTATTGACCTCTCGGTCCTATCCAATAATTGACAACTTGAGTATTAAAAAAAAAAATAATAATAATAAAAAAAAAATTAAAGTCTCACCAATAAGAGTCGCAACATAACCACCCGAGTTTTTCAATCTCCGGCTCAAGACCTGTATTGTCTCTCCCTGATGTCCAGCTGGGTCTGTCGAATCGCCAATCAGGACAAATGTACCTCTGCTGTCGTCATCGCCGTACAAAAAAACCTCGACTCGATTTCTCAGCTCAAGACACCTGATGGTAGCCAGTAGATCAACTTTACCCGCGGCTAACCTTCTCAGCATGATGCTGGGTATGGCCAATGGTACCGAGTTCCTGATGTGAGCTTCCAAGAAGTCTGAGTGTGCACGGCAGTCCAAAATAAGAAGCCTGTCGGGTCCACCTTGTGACCTGAGTTCTCTGAAAAGCCACTCAGGCCCAACGAATCCCTCCTCTTCAACCATTCCTTCACCCGGCATTTTCAAATCCTCGATTACTATTGAGATTTACAATCTCAAACTTTTATATCAATTTATTATTCTCACCAGCAGCAACAGCAGCAAATATGGCACAAGATCTAGCTGTCAGTATTGACATACATTTAAAATAATAAATAATAAAGTCCCAGTCTCAATGGCACTTGGGTATAAAAATCACGAGAGCAAACGTCGTTACATCCATTTGATCTCTTGACCCAGCGTAAATGTTTTATTATTACATAAACCAGCAGCGTTGTGTGCTAATTTGAACCGGGTAAAAAAAAAGTCAACAGCAGTTGCCTTATGCAGTCTTCTGATGCTCGTCACCTCACGATTATCGATCCCACCGTTAATTTAAACAGCATACCGATATAAATTCATTTCCGGTCCACTGGAATGTTGTTTACTTAAACTTAAATGTACACATGTACACATGTCGCCACCATGACACCACTTTACATAAATCAGTACCTACACAAAAACAAAATATCTACTCTCGTATATAAAATATACTTACATATATTTTTATATAAATATATATACACATTAACCGGTCTCTTTGGTGTACCAAGTCATCCCTACGTCACTTTAAACCGTGACAAGACGTTTTATCTTAAGTGTATCCGGCAAACCGTGACCGAGCATCGTCTCCATCCCTGCTGTACCTGGACACCTTTTTTTCCGGTACAGTTCCAAGTACTCGTGCTCTGATCTCACGGGGATGCTGCGCGTACGCCGGAATCACTGCTCTCTTACTCCCTCTGTTTTATATTAATTTTTAAAATCCGTCTTCTCGATTATCCAACTTCCTGTCACTCAGTAAAATATTTTTTTCTTTTTTATAATTAATTATATCCACTTTGATCGGCTGTAAAATTCATAAAAATATTTTCCACTATCTGTCAAAATTAATCACTTAAATAAACTGAAAGTCTGTAGTTAAATAAAGTACTTACATAAATAAATAATTTAAATATTTAGTAAGAGTAGTTTTACACTTGATACAATAAATGTCGTCAACTCACTGTTAAATATTTCACTGTCTACCGCAACGTTATCGCACAATTATCGTCGTAGATATTATTATTATAATTATAATTATTATTATTTAAAAATAATAGTAATAGTAATGGCAACAATATATGTATATGTCATGTGTGTAGATCTTCATAAACATAACGAACGGAGTGATCAACAGAGTAACAGTGCAGTGGAGATCAACCGAGAAACTAAGGAACGACGAACAAAACTAACGAAAACGAACACAACCGATACGAGTTCTGACGATACAGAAGCGATGTGATGATAGTGGATGTGGATGATAATTAAATGTCTTTTAAAACGGCAATGTCTCTTTTTATGTATGAAAAAAAGTTATCGCACATAGACCGTTTGCTTGCTATCTATCGTTCTCGTTCTCGTTCTCGTTCTTCCTCGTCCGCTTACCCGCCGAGCACTCAAAGCAAAACCCCGTGGTACCCGCGATCGAGAGAACCTCAGCCTCAGCCTGAGCGCAGCCACACCTTACCGCGAGCGTCCTTCCGTCGAGAATGGGCAAATGGCGGCATGGACAAGCGCAAGGGGAACCAGAGATTCTGTCCAATTGGTCACAAGTCACGAGGTACCACTTTCGGAGCCAATCGCTGCGCAGACTGACGTCAGTTCATTGACAAAAGATGTTTTCATTAACGAGGCGTAGGTTGCTGCGCAAGCGGGGAAATGATATTCTAGGATGCTCGAGTGTGTGCTCGCGATGACGATGGAGGGGAAATCGTTATGTTGCTTATTCACTTTTTCTCTTCCTCTAGGTATTTATTTGTCTTTTTTACTCATTGCGTGGGCAGCGTCCCGGACTCTGTGTATGAACTTTAGCTTGTGTGTTGGGTCATGAAAACAAAATATATATCAAGTATACAAAAGAGAAAGAGAATAAGTAAAATAATCTGACAAGAGCTAATGTAAATGTAAGTGATGATGCGCACGCAGGACTGCGTCCACCTGCATAAGAAAAACCGCGGATTTACGGATCACACATTGGTAGAATTAAATAAGAAAGTTAAATAAAATAAACCAGTTTGTATGCACACATTTAATATTTTTATTTGTGTGTTGTGTTTATGAAATACAGAGTACGGAATAAATAATAGAGAGAGAAAGAGAAAAAGAGAGGGGGTAGAGAACTATCACACGGTCGTACTACACGAAAGGCCTTCAAGTTGGGCGAATACTCCCACTCGTCACGAACGTGGGCCAGCATTCCATTCATTTGGTGACCTGGTCTGGTAGGGTGGTGGCGATGGTGATGTCGGCGGAAGATCCTCCACGTTCGATCGTCGCTTACTCCCCCACACTGTCCCTACTCGCGGTGTCCTCGAAACAGCGGCGGAGAGGAGCAAAAGATGCAAGATAGAAGATAGAATTTATATATATGTGTATATACATAATATCAAGCTAGTAGAGGAGAACAGAGGGATCAAGAGACAGAAGTAAGAGTGGAGGAGAGACCGACTATAGTATATATAATACTCGACCTTCTGCGAAGTGGAACCCTGGCACGTGAACTCGCGTGTATGGAATCCTGTTCTCTCCCCTCAACCCCTGCCCGCTGAATCCTGGTACTCGTTCTTCTTCTTCTTCTTCTTCTTCTTTCTTCTTTCTTTCTCTTTTACATTACCCGTGTAGTGTCGCCCCTTTCACTCGTGAAACTCTCTCACGCTACCCCAAGACTCACACTTTTCTTCTCACCTACACAATCCAACTTTCGACAGCGTATTTATTCGCCTTCGGCAACATGGTTACTTCTCAGTAACTTAACTTACACTCAACTCGATTCGCCTTTGGCTTTACCTTTCTTTCGTCTTTTCATTCATTCTTGGACTTTTGTACCTGTGTTGTGTATATGTAGGCATCTAGGTAACTATGCTACACTACATCAACTTGCGCTTTAAAGAATTCAGCCATTGTCAGCTGCGAGCTGTAAGCTGTCTAACTTTAACTAGACCCCCAACTTTACCATCTTGCATTCATCAATCCTATCCTATTTTCTTTTTACGCTTAGGTCATGCTTCTAATCATTTAAGTCTTACATACATATACACACACATACATACAAATATACCTCAAAGTCTATTGAGCTATCGATTATCTGGGTCTTGGCATCAACATCAATGTAATCAACCAACAACAGGAAATACAATAGCCTTCAAGGACTTGTTTTCTCTCTTACTTTATTTTTTTTAACTGTCCAACATTTTATGAATTGAGCTGAAGAATATCAGGTAGGTCATGCACGTTATATCAAGTAGCCAGAGCACGCACTTGAATTACGTAATTTCGTTTTTTATATTTTTTTTTCTTTACAGTCACCAGATGTTTTTTATGACACATTATACAGCTCAACTACTTCTGGTAGTGCTACTGCTGCTACTGCTGCTGCTATTATTATAATTCATTGTATATTTCCTGGATACTGATGTTTAATACGTCATACATGGCATATACTTGCGGTCGTCAACGTATGGTAGTTATACTGCGTTATTATGAAATGTAAAATAACACAAGTACATATATATGTATATATGATGTATTCTGGCACACTCGTGGTCAGCTAATATATTTAACACGTGGGCGGATGACTGCTGTGTGTGATCGATCAGCCCACGAAGTTTCCAGTTAATTTCCAGATGGACCGGAAACACCACCCACGGCAATTCTACATGCCCTGTCAAGTAGAGTAATCAATTAATATAATCTCAGTTACATATATGTACATATATAATTAATATAACAACAAATAATTTCATTTAAATACATAGGGTTTCATTTTTTTTAATGTGTGTGACTTTACTCAAAATTTTTTCTCATAATTAACGCACTTGCGGCGATGCGACACGTAATGTCATATTAAGGTACACACACCCACACGCACACTAAAATTTGTGAGGTTTTAATGACTGTGTACAAACATTTCTTTCAACCATCAATGAAATTAAATAAATAGTACATATATATTGTGGGCGTAATTTAAATCGTGGGCAAAAGAGAGGAGCATGACCTTATAAGTAATCAGTGATAGATGTCACCGTAATAAATCAGCAAACAGACTGCCCATTAAGATAAAATTTTACGTGTCCATAGTAAATTTATTAATAAAATTTCGGGAACATTGAAGATTAAGTAGACTCCGTATTGTAAATAATCTCGAGTCACGGAAGTGGAAGTTAATATTCTGCTGAGCCAAGGGTTGAACGGGTTTAACTAAACAACATAAAGCCTTTTTTTTTAAGGCTTAATATTTGAACCATAGACAGAGGGAGACAGTGATGGAACAGGAACAGGGATAGGGACAGAAACGGACTCACACCCATGCTCAAGTATGAAGAGGAAACCGATTATCGTTGGTGAAGTTTCGTCCAGATGTTGTCTTGATGCCCGCTCCTATGCATACCGGAAGCCGGTGCCTACAAGCATAGCCAAGTCATCACGAGTAGGAAACTCATCATGTATTCATGTTTGTGTGTGTGAGAATATGTGATGGTTGTACGTGTATCAACATCTTAACGTCTTGACACTGTTTATGTTGTGTATACTCAAGTGTGATGACTGTAAAACTGCGGATGAGTGTAAGAGCGTGTGTAAAGTCCATGTGATTACCACGAAAGGAGGCCCCAGGTTGACAGGAAATGCTTCGAGATAAGATAATTTCGTCCCTCGCCTCTCTTGCATCCGGAGTCGTATAGTAGCTTTCTTTGCCACTATCCTTCACCACCGCGATATTATGCCGTGTAGTTTGACTTTTATAAAGCCTTCTTTATATTCCACTTAGACAGGTATGTATATGCATATACATATGTACATACATGTAAAAGAAAAACATATACGTAGACATACGTATGGACGCAAAAGAGAAGGATATATAAAAGTAAACGATAAAAATGATGCAGAGCTTTACTTCCTTTGATATGTATCTATATCGAGAGAGGCTTTTACCATGTGTACATCCGCTCTCAATTTACAATTGTTTCTTCATTATTTTTTATTATCATTATTAAAAATAATATTTACCACAATTGTTGTCTTGTAGCAATCTGTTATTATTTATAATTTTTTTTTTTTTCATTTCCATGACCATAATAATATTTATAAACACGAGATTGTAATTTATTATTTAATTAATAAATTAGTTTACTCAGTAATAGAAAAGCGAGGATGTAGACGTCATTATTTTACTGTTGATTATATTACTAAGTATTATTATTATTATCAAAGGGGTTTAATAATTAATTAAATGTTTCAGGCGAGCACGTAGTAGGAATAAAATTAAATGAAATAATGAAAGTAAAAATAATATCCGTGTATGTGTGGTAGAGTATGATAATGATAATGATAATGCTAAACGTTGATAATAATGAGGATGATGGAAACTGGTGTACAGTAGCATTACCCGGAACGACTTTTCCGTAGAAAGTATCCCAGAATAGCTGAGAGTAACAGCTTTCACGTTTAAAACATGCAATGTCTCATTTTAAGACATGACATGTGAATTCTATTGGACAATAATAAATTTATACAGATGCTAGCAGACCGTCTAACTAATCAACCAACACAAATCCAATGTGAATTAATACGCTCTTCCCTCTTGATTGCAGTAATTGATTATTTAATATCCTAAAATTAGAATTATATATAGTATACATTAAGTTCTCCTATAATACTGATATACTGGGAATAGAACGAGTTATTTTATATTAATAGTCATACATATATATATGAATATATCAACAGAAAATATGAATTTTAATAGGATATATAATAAAAATAGAATATTTATTTAATACTAAAATATCCTTGCGTGGAATAAAATCATTTAAGTTTTTTATTTATAAATTCCAGGTCGCGAAGTTGTTTTATAATATATACATATATTTAAGCATAAAGTTGAAACGGCTGTATGATGTTAACGTCTACAAAAAATATTAAAATAAAAAAAAAATTAAAGCTAAATCCCAATATAGATGGACGAGAGACGCCTCTGACCTTTCTTGCTACACAACACAACACTGGCAAAATAGACCGGCGATATCAGAGCCCTAACATATATAACATACAGCATTGATCGTTCGAATCAACGTGTGATATGTATATATATGTATATGTGTATATATAAAAAATAAGATAAAGATGGTGGGAGAGTGAGATATTAAAGGGAGAGACTGAGATGAAAGTACTGAAGTCATTATGAAGACAAAACAAAATATATAAAACGTTGAGCTGGAAATAGTTAATAATACTCTTTGAAGTTAATAATACTTGAGCTGTATACATATTTTTTATTTTCTTTGTTTTCCCTCCCTCATTTTAAAGGATTAATTATATGTATACAGTATATATGTATGTACATAAGATTGTGGCATGGAGTGAACATTAAAGCTCGATTTAATAATGAATATATATACTGGTATACTAAGTACTAAGTATGTACACACGTTTCCTTGGTCAGAGTTTATGTAATGGTGCAGTGTGTACCTGTGTAAGAGAACACGGCGTGGGCAGAGTGGACGTTAA
This sequence comes from Microplitis deprimator, assembly GCA_964016945.1. Lineage (NCBI taxonomy): Eukaryota > Metazoa > Arthropoda > Insecta > Hymenoptera > Braconidae > Microplitis > Microplitis deprimator. Next base: position 5,366,860 of record OZ024710.1, on the reverse strand, counting down.
AGGGGAATGGAGCACCGAGCAGATGAGATCCATACATGCCATCACCAGCACCAGAGTATATACATATACCCAGAGTGTAGTAAAGAGGAGATAAAAAAATGTACCGGAGAATCAGAGGAGGATGAGAGCCACGAGAATCTGAATATGGCCGTCCGGTTGGTTTACTCAATGAGTAAAACTCTCTCAAAAGCTGTGCGCCCACATTCTATACTCCAGGTTTAGTTATTGTAACTATATACATTTATATTAGTCAACCGTAAATCCAGTCGGCTTTTAATATCATTTTTTTTATTAAGTCTTTGATTTACTCTTATACTCATATATATTTTTATTTTTTTTATTTACTAGATGTACCAGTTACGATAAATGAGAAAAAGAAAGAGAGAGGGAATTTAAGAGTAAAATAATTATTTGAACGCACGTGTATTGAATTGCTTGGTCTGATGATTTGCAACTCGTTCACGCGAGTATCTGTGAACGATGATGTATTACGTAAAATGTGAAATAGAAAAGTGAGATCCGCGGGAATATAATATTTATTTTTATTTTATATATGAATTGTATACATTTGTACAATTGAATATCCACTTTACATGTTATTTCGAGTAATTGAATGAGCTCACATGATATAACTTTCAAGAGGAAAAGAAGATAATATTTATCAAATAGTATATCGTGATTTGTAGGCGGAATTTAGGTCTGCAAGGGAGTAGAATATGACTGGAGTAATCGATTGGGTTATTTTGGGATAGATGTCACCAATAGCTCCACGTTTCTCACAAGTGCATAGATAAATTATTCTTGTTTGAAATGGTATGGTACAGTAAAGTTGACGGAAATCGAAATAAACACATGCAAAAATTACTATGACCATAGTAAAATTAAAAATGGTTACAGTAATTTGTGATATAATCGTTGTCAATATTACTATGGACATAATAATTTTTACATGGGTTTATTTTAATTTTCTACAGGTGGCCAATATGATCCGGCTTTACTATGACGCAGCTACAGAGAAATTATTGTCGTTTAAAATTCCTGTGGTGTAGTAAAGCCGGACCATGTTGACCACCTGACGAAAATTGTAATAAACTCATGCAAAAATTATTATGACCATAGTAATTTTTCCATGTGTTTTCATACGTTATTACAATTTTCGTCAGGTGGCAAACATGGTCCGGCTTTACTATGACACCATAATATTTCCAACGAGAATAATTTCTTCATGTGCTCGTCATTATAAAACGTATATAGATGACCAAACAGAGCACGCCTTAAAAATAATGAATCTAATCAGATTTTTTACTGAAAATAAAGACATCGTATTGATTTCAGTAAGACAATAATTTAATTTATAAAAATACAAATAATATACAAGATAATGCAAGTTAAATTCGAAGGACAGAAATTGCGAATAATTTTACTATAAGTTATCTATACTCTGTACAAAAATAATTAAAAAAAAGTTTGAGAATAATTCTATTACATTTACTTCATACTATTTGCGGTAACTCGAAAATAAAATACTCCGCGATTAAAATATTATGAATTATACAGAAGTGGAAGCTATTTTTGTCTTCTATCATGCCGGGAATTACACAAAGTAATCATGAAGAAATTGATTTATTTTTGTAAGTGAATTCAATGTTATAATAGAAAGGAACCGAGAAAAAATAATGGTGGTTTAGTCCGGGAATCAAACCCATGTCTTTTCGCGTTGATTTATTGCTATTTATTTATGTAATTATTTTAATGTCAATAAGTGGTTTGACCAATCTCAGCTAATTAAATATTTTTATTTAAATAAAAAAGCGAGGGAGTAATATGAGGGGGTGAAAAATTATGCGCGACAGCGCCCACGCTACTACACACGAAACCTCGTCCTGACATAAACTTTAGCTTGTATCCCACGTAAATTTTTTATCTTTCATTCATTTCTCTTTTCTATATCCAAGTTATCATTTTATATTTTATATTTTTTATTTTCCATCCATTCCAGCTCCCTCGGATTTTTTTCGCATGTAGGCGGCCGTTTAATGCAATCGCAAAAGTAAACTCACATCCCAAATTATCGTCTTTTTTACGGATCAAATAATTCGATAAAAAATTACTGTCTATTTATAAATTTTAGTGTGTGGCTCTTGCAGACTTTATTAGTATAAAAATAAACTCAATATTTATTTATTTATTTATTTATTTTTATACTCATACCCAATTATTTTTTTTTTTATTACGCATGTTATATATATTTATTAATATAATGAATGAGAGCTCAGTCAGACAATAACAGGAAAATTTATCATTGTTTGCGGTAGATAAAAATTATGTACTTATGAATAGTGATAAAATCATTGAGTTTTATTGATTAACATCGCGCTTATCATTATCATAATAACTTTTTATTAACATAGTTTCGTCATATCATATCAATTATTATTTCAGCGACCTTGGGGAGTTTAAAATTTTTTTTATGAATGAAACTCGTCAGAGTACACGTGTATTTACGTTATTAATTACATTTTGTTTCCGGGCTGATAAATTAATTTGCAGGCTCATTATTATTAATATTTATTCCAAGAGTAATTAAAACTCAGGTTAATTAGAATAATTACATATTTAGTATATATACTTCTCATAAATTATTGATTAAATTATAACATATATAGATAATTATATTTAAATAAAATATATATGTTATATATTTGAAAAAAAAAACTTAACGGCTATCGGTAAAATAATTTCGAGTTATCAATTAGTAGTAAAATAAATAATGAACGTTACCGAGTAATGGTACAGGTAAAATAAATCATTTTTTATAGTATAGAGGGCAGTAATTACGCAAAAATATGTAGGAGATTGTTTACAAAAGTAATGAAAAAACAATTGAACGGCGTCAGGTTTTTTTTTAAAAGTATAGAAAATTTAAAATAGTTATTAATAAAAAATACATTTCATTGATTTGACAATAACTTGATGGCATAGTAATTATACGTTTGTAATTTAATTGTAATACTTAAAAACTGGAACCTTGAAGATATTTTTTTTATAAATATATATTGAGGATAAGGTTATAATCCAAGCAAACATAGATCCTGATAACACGTAATTTATTTATTGATTTCGCATTAAGGGATGATATTAATAAAACGCTAAACTGCAATTATGGACTCTGATGAAACAAATAATTCTAAAGTAAGATTATTATTGTATATATGTATATGTATTTATTTATTTTTACTTCATTATTTAATGCTTTTTGTCATGCAACCAACCAATAGTTTGTTAACTGACTGTATATTTTTTAAAATTTTTGTGAACATGAAGTTACTAGTCAATTAACAATTTTTGAATTTTTTTTTTTTTTTCAACAATTTGATTAAGAAAAAATAAAATAAAAATATGCACATGTAGACACTTAAAAAAACTATGGGTGCAATTTTTTGAAATGTTTTTTTTTAAATTTGTCGTTTTTGAAAACAGTACAAAAATTATTTTCGTCGGCTAATTTCAGTATCTCATTTTTTAAATCCTGAAGTTAACAGACAATTTTTGAATTTTTTTATCAATAATTAAATTAAAAAAAAAAATATATGCACATGTAGAAAATTAAAAAAACTATAGATGCAATTTTTTGAAATATTTTTTTTTTTATATTTAGCGTTTTTCGGTATCACATTTTTAATGAGTATAAATGTAGCTGACCATATAAGTGTGAATGTAGCAGACATCAGACAAATTTAAAATTATAAAAAAATAGAGTAAGTAATTAATAAAATAAAATTTTGAAAAAATGCACTTATTAATTTTAAAATTTTTTAAATGTGCATTTTTTTTTTAAATTTAATTTTATTAATTATTTAGTCTATCAATAATTTTAAATTTGTCTGATGTTTGCTACATTTACACTCATCTGACCATTCGCTATTTTTTAAATTCTAGAATAAAAAAAAATTTCAGTAGAATAAAAATTAAAAAATGCGTAATTAGATAATTGAAGAATCAGTACGCGCATTTTTTTCAACTTCAGAATTTTAATTTATTTATTTAAAATTTTTACTGTCGCATCTGCTACATTTCCACCAATTATTTTTAAGATCCTGGTTACCAGAAAATTAACAATTGTCGATTTTTTTTTTCATCAATTCCATTAAAAAAAAAAAAAAAATGCATATGTAGAAAATTAAAAAAACTATAGGTGCAATTTTTTGAAATATTTTTTTTTTAATTTGTCATTTTTAAAAACAATACCAAAATTATTAAACGTCGGCTAATTTTAGTATCATTATTTTTTTTTAAGAAACCAAACACACGTTACTCCCGTAAGCAGATTGTCACTGACAATGTAGCCAGAAAATTTCTCCAGAACTTTGATCCCCAGAGTAGCGAAAGAGAAAAACGTAAACTCCATCGTCGTCTTTACCCGGGAAGTAAAAAACACATTTTGTATGACGAATGCGGTGTATTTATACAAACTGGAACAAATATCTGTGACTGTCTACAGCCAGATTGTTCGGGATGTCATTTCCCATGCTTGAAATGCGGCTCCACCAAGTGCGCTCACGAGTGCAGGTAATTTATTTCAAATTTATAAATCAACTTTTACAAACAAACAACCACATTTTTAAAATATTATTCAAATTTTAAATTTATTTTCAATAGGATCCATCGCAGATGGACATATGATTCAATTGAAAATGAAGGAAGTGACATAGTTTTAAAAAATCCAGTAATTAAAGACTCTTAGCGATAAAATTTTTATATTTTAAACTGAACTCTCTCAAAATAATGCTTAGAAATTTTTAAAATAATATTTATTATCAATAATACATGAAATATACATTCATTTTTTATTTAAAATTTAAAAAAATGTTTTATTAAACTTCCAAGATTAATTTCCATTTAAAGTCTTGATAGAAATTGATTGAAGTTATTAATTATTAAACTAAAAAGGATTTAGTAACTTAATTAAATTATTAATTATTATAAGTCACGCTTTTAAATTAATGCTGATAAGCTTTTACAATTATATATGTATGTAGATGATAAGTATAGATAGATATATCATACATATATTATTGTAAAAGCACAGTGGCAATTTATGAGCACCTACACAAGTAAAAGCTTGCATCCGTCCCATCAACTACCACCCTCTCGTCGGCTATTGATTTTTCATGTCTTCGTAGAGCATTACGACTGGTCGTCGTAGGACGCCAGTGCGCACATATCTGCACACAACGAGAAACGCGCTCGAACCCGGTGTTGTTCCTAGTGGGTGTGCTTCAGAGAGTCCTCGCGACGCGAAATAATAAAACCCACTAGCGTGTAAAAAATTTTAAAAAAAGTTAAGAAAAAAAATTTTTAATTTAAATTAAAATATTCCGTAAATAAAAATAAATAATTGAGGAGAAAAAAAAAAGTCATTCGTGTAAACCAAAGTGCCGACGACTAAATTGAGCAACGAACGACAACAATAATTAATAATTAAAAATAAAAAAAAGTTAATACGGATGTTATTAACTTTTATAAATAAATATATACAGGGTAGCAGTGCGTCGACCCAGTGAGGACAGGAGTGGCTGCACTCTTGACTTTTCTCTGTCCTTATTCGCTGGTGCTTCCTACGTATTCTCTTAACCTGCAGGAGCAGCCCCCACGCGCTATAAACTTACTGGGGGATTCAACCCCCGTAAACTCACTGGAGTATCTCATAAAGTTTGATGCTCTTATCAGTTGATACAGATACAGCATATAGGGTTTAGTCCTACATCATTACATCTTTGATGTAACTCTTGGTATAAACGTGGGTGTTTTACTTCCGTCATCTACAGAATTAAAGCTTTGAATACAAAACAAAGACGCGTTTTCAGTCAACTTCATATTCAAAACGCCCGCGCTAATTAATTGAGTTATTTTTAAAAAATATTTTAATGTGATAAAAGGTGGTACAGTCTGTCACGTTTTAATTTAAGTACTAGTGCCGTCAGATAGTCTCAGTTACAGCCTTGACACTGGTGTAATCCAGACACGAGAGTGAGTCTCATTGAAAGACGATACCCAAATAAACGAGTATTGTTCGGAATTATGAGGGTTGTTTCTGATAACCAGCAATAATAAATAAATAAATAAATAAATACATGAACTCTGATAAGGCGGAAAAAAATTGGTGGCTATTTTGGTAAACCAGACGTATTTGGAGTCAGCATAAATTGAATTGTTGTTCTTGAGGGGATAATTATTGAATTGTAACAGATTTTTGTGTGCGTCATCGACTCTGTCGTCACCAGTTCTAGAAGAAACGACAACAATTACGACTACGATCAGACAGATAAGAGGGGAAAAATTATTATAGGTTGATATCTTGATTAACTGACGGAGGAGAGAAGATTATTGGGTAAAAAATATAAAAATAAATCGTCATCAGTGGCGGTAAGATTGTGAGGTGGATAATCGCATGCTCCTTTAGCCTCGTGCGTGAGCACGGGTAAGTGAATAAATAATCAACGTATATAAGGGACCCCGTGACCGGGGGTATAATCAGTCGCGACGGCAGATGTCAGGATGCCGGAACAGAGTAACGACTATAGAGTCGTGGTATTTGGAGCCGGTGGAGTTGGTAAAAGTTCGTTGGTATTACGTTTTGTGAAAGGAACTTTTCGCGAATCTTATATACCAACTATCGAAGACACCTATAGACAGGTACTTTTTTACTTTTATACTTTTATTCATCCATACTCGAATTTAAAACAAAAAACACTGGAAAATATTACTGGTGAAAAAAATTATTAAATATAGGGGAGGAAGGGGCAAAACGGAATTCTTAATTACAAAGTGAATAAATAAAATTTTCAGTTGCCGTTAAAAAATAAAATTTCATTATTGGGCAAAATGGGGTACTCCCTAAAAAAAATTAAAAATTTCTGAATATTAAATAAATTTTTTTGTAAGTAATTTACATAAAGAAAAATTAAATTTTACACACTGAAAAAAATATTTATTTGAACCAAAGATATCGTATATTTGGATATGGCCAAATAAATATTTAATTGTGAGAAAGATATAATATATTTGAGTAGTTTAATTGCGTGAAATAAGTGATTTATTTGTGATAAAAAAAATGATCCAATTGCTACAAATAAATAAGGGCTTCAAATATATGTATAGTATCGCCAAATTTTATATTATTTGTCACAAATTTAATATCTTTACCACAAATATATCAATTACTTACCACAGATAAATGATATATTTCCGTCAAATTATAAAATTATTTGAATCAACTGTCATATTTATTTGTACCAAATATATTTATTTGTCATTAAGAAATATTTGAAAAAAAGCCACAAATAAATTTATTTATTTGGGACAAATATTTCTTTTTTTCAGTGCATAATTATTGGATGCAAAGGAAGAAAAAATAACTTTTTTTAACAAATAGTTTTTATCATAAAACAAAAGTCAGATATTTTCCGACTGACACTCGATTTTTCAAAAAATTTAACAAAAAAAAATTCAAAATGATTCTTAATTATATTCACAAAATTGATTTTGGATTTTTTAAAAATCAAACTTTTTTTATAAAATTTTGAAGATACCCCATTTTGCCCCTCCTTCCCATATATAAAAGAAAAATTATAATAGTTTCGGTCTGAGTTTGAATCTTATTTCCAAATAACAAATTTTTTATCAATAAATTTCAGAACTTATTGAAAAAATTAATCTCTTATTTTTATTGATTACTTTTCACTGATGTACAAAATAACGAAAGTCATAAGCCACGAAAATTCGATGACTAATAATAAAATCTGCCCACATGAGTAAACCTCCAGTAAAATTTTTTCCAGTCAAGTTTTTTCTAATATCCACCCACTCATACATTTTATTATTAATTTTTACTATTGCAATAACTGTTAATATTCATACTCGAATTACAAACTTTTATTTGAACTCATATATTCATAGCTCTAAATAACTCGCTGATTTATATTTATATTTAATATACTTATGAATATATTTATGAAGCAGCAGAGTGTCAGAGGGAGTATAAAAACTTTTAGTCCCGTTTATTCATAATTCAATGCTACGGGACAGGGAAAATATTTAAGGCTGATGACCCGTTGAGGGTCGAAGAACCAAACTCGAGTACTCAAACGAGTCTGCCTGATACTACAATAATGTACATACAGTAGACACAATGTCACTGTAATATAAACTGTGTACTACTACTGTGTATCCCCTGTCTCTACCTCTGGTACTCCAGCTCTAGTCCATTGTTTTCTGGTCTTTAAATTTTTTATAAACAACTCTTTTAATAATTAAATAGCTGAATGTAGGTAAACTGGCTTGGGATCTGTGCTGTGCACGTCTATGCGACGTGTGTGCTTTCTACACATCGTTGTCTATTTACTCACAAACAACTACACACTTAAATTTTATTTGTTGCTCGAATGGATGAAAATATTTACCGACACTCGTTTTTATTGATACGTTAATTCCAACACTGCTCCGTCCAGTATAAATAAAATTATTTTTATCGTTCAAATAAACAAATCAATAAAAATTATCAAGGACTCGGTGTTATTTTTAAAAAAAATTTCATTTATTTTATGTCAACTAAATATATATACGATGGTATAGAGCTCAGTTGTCTGGTTTTGATCTTCCATTACTGATTTACATTTTAATTTTTAATTCCTTATCTTAAGTTAGCACTCGGCGCTAGATAAAAAATTTAAAAATATTAAAATTAAATAGTCTGTTAAATTCTTATTCTCGTTTTATCGATCGACTTTACCAATATACCGGTAAATTTTCTCTATCTCTCTCTCTCTCTCTCTCTCTCTCTCTCTCTCTCTCTAGCAGTACATCATCGGGATTCCCATGCGGCACATATATCTACTGCAGAATTGTGCAGTTGCTTGTAGATATATATCTACAGAGAGCCGGAAATGTAGCCTCGTTTTTACTCGTCTCTTCACACCATCCCTTGCACACCCTCTATAGCCGATCCTTGTACCGTGATGTTCATCATCTCTTTTCCGGCAAACTCAATTTTCTTCCATCCGAGCAAAACGCTGACAGTGTGAGGCTGAGGCAAAATACTCGATACGAGTTAAATTACAAAACACAAATAAGTCAACAATAATAATAGTAGACGACACAAATAAATAGAGTTTAAAAAAAAACAATTATACAATTGTAGGTGATAAGCTGTAATAAAAATATATGCACACTTCAAATAACGGATACAACCGGGTCCCACCAGTTTCCTGCTATGCAGCGGCTTTCGATAAGTAAAGGTCACGCATTCATCCTGGTGTACTCGGTCTGCTCGCGGCAAAGCCTAGAAGAATTACGGCCAATCTGGGCAGTGATACGAGAGCTTAAGGGTCAGGATATTTCCCAAATACCGATAATGCTGGTAAGCACGTTAACCCAACGTTAAGTTAAGTCAGGTAGAAGATGAGTATATATATATATATATATATATACATACATGGAGAGAAATGTCATGCTGTTATTTAATGTAATTATTACTTTGTCGTATAGTATTTAATCCACGATAATCAAAGTAACGTAAATTTTATTATGTCATGTAGTAAATTCTCATATGCTTACACTGTAAAAATCCGGGAGTGAAATCGGAGTACTTACGAATTTTATTTAAATCTGAATTTACTCCGTCACTCAGAGTTTCGGAGTTTCGGAGTTTAAAAGTCACTTCGCATATCGACGTTCTAATTAGAAAATTGTCTAACTCCATTTCAGAAAATCCTCCATTTATGCGAAAAAAAAGAACTTAAAATTTTTTTTTCATCTAAAAATCAATTCCATATCTAGTATATGTATAGTATTTCTGTCAAGGTTGCTCAAATGATATTTTCTCTGACTATTAGTATCTGAAAATTGCACAGAATCACCTACGAAAAATAATCAGTTAGACAATTTGCTAATTAGAACATCGATATGGAGTTAATAAGGAGTTTGTCTTTTCGTGATCGGGATTTTATTTAAATCCGCATTCATTCTGATTCGGAGTTTAAATATTGAAATAAACTCCGCTTCGGAGTGAATTTAACTTCGAGGAAATCAAATAAATAAACAGTCATCCGCTCCGCATTTACTCCAGATTTAATCTGCGTTTACTCCGGAAATTTTTTACAGTGTATAGTATACTGTAAATCGAAATGTTTAAATTTAAAACACCTAAGTCTTTTGTTGCCATTTAAATATATTGTAGTCACTTTTTAAACGTTTGCAAGTGTGTAAAAAGTGACTACAATGTATTTAAATACCAACAAAAGACTTAGGTGTTTTAAATTTAAACACTTCGATTTACAGTGTAATGAGTCCTATGCTGTCAAGTACTTGTTTTCAAGTACTTTTCTTTTCAGAAAAAAAAATACTATATATAAATATACATACAGTAGTTAGGCCTACGCAGCATAGTAATGGTTACATTACAGCAATCTGCGTATTACGATTTTGTAGCGTACACGCAGAAAATTTTTTAGCAAAAATTACCTAAAAAGTTTGTATAGTAAATACCTAAATTTTTCCTATGCACATTGTAAAATATAATACTCGATAGCATGGATATGAAGTGCAATTTCTAGTAACAACATACGAAAAATTTAGTTACTACTAGATGTCCTCACAGTACAAAACTTTTATGGGTAATTTTTACTAAAAAATTATCCGCGTGTACGAATTACTTTACTGTTAAAAGGACATCAAACAAAAAAATGCATTACTGTGCTGCAATGTAATTATTACTATGCTCGTAAAATAATATAAACTATACTTTTTAAATCACATAGGAATATTTACTATATATTTTTCTCCGTGTAGGTATATATGTTAATATGTTGAGGAGAAATAGAAGAGAAAGAGGAGATGCCAAGGTAAATGGTGATTAATTGATAATTGATAATTGATAATTGACGTTAATGGCAATGATGGAGAGAATAGAGTGAGATGACTAGACGTGTCGATACCACTCAACTTTGTAATGGCCTCAAACTCCCTCGTACCCGCAGATAGACTAGACCGCAGACCTAGACTTAGACAGACTGCTATGCTCTACACTACCCATGACTCTTACTGGTCTATATATATATATATATATATATATATATATATATATATATATTTATGAATATACATGGACGTGTCAATCACTTATACTTCTATTGTCTTTCAATAAGTCCATATATGTACATAAATATATAAATATAAGCTCGAGCTTCTCAAAGACGAGGCAACTTTTATCGGTATAGATAAGTTGCCTTTGTTTTATATAACCGACTATTGACAAACTTCTTTGTATATACTTATACCCTCGGAAAATACATTTGTTGTATTCAAGACATATTTGTTAAGTACTTTGGTACAGTATTCATTACTTTAAACAATTATTTTATTTACTTACTTGAGTATTTATAGACCGCTAGAATTTAACTTTATTTCTGTATGTTTTCATGGATGGACTGAGTTAAGACGGATGATCTCTTGTTTTGATATTAATTTAATGTATGTTGGGATTAAATAGACGGAGATAAATAATGATAATAATTTTGAATTAAATTAAAGTTTTATCGTTTTGAGTTTCGTGTGATTTTTTAATATTGTTATGATTTACAATTATTTTGTTTAAAAAAACCTGAGGACTACTCAAGTCTTCTGTAAAAAATTGGAAGTTAATTCGGAGTGATTATGAATTTTATTTAAATCTGAAGTCACTCTGTCACTCGGAGTTTTTAAAAAATCGCTTCGCATACTCAGTAAATAAGGAGTTAGTCTTTTCAACAGAGTAATTTCGTAGTGATCTGAATTATTTTTGAATCCGATTCAGAGTTTTAATAATAAAATAAACTCCCCTTTGGAGTAAATTTCATTCCGAGGGATTAAATAAATAAGCAGTCATTTATTCCGGATTTAATCCGCGTTCACTCCGAAAATTTTTTACAGTAAATAAAAATTGAATAATTTTCGGTAAAATAAAACTGATAAAAAAAAATTTTTATTAATTTTTTATGAATTCAAATGAAATAATTGAAAGATCATACTTTATAAAGTTCATATTTTAATTAAAAAAGTTTTATTTACATTTCATATTATAGTTTTTAATCCGCAGTATTACATTTAAGAGATACTCATATTAAAAAAAAGTCCATGTGAATATTTAATATATACAAGATATCATATTTTTTTTAGTATTTTATTTCAAGTACCGCTCAATTATAATAATTAAAAAACAAAAACCAGGTCAAGTTGCTATGAATGTTAAAGTTCTTTTTTTAAAAAAATTAAAAAAAACCAAAGGTTAATATCGCTGAGTTGAGGGCACTCTCTCTTTTCATTTCCTCCTCTTCTATATACTCATTCAAAGTCTATTCATCCAATAGCTTTTTAATATATATATACCTGAATATCTATACATGTATAGATAAATTTATATAGACTAAAATATTGATGTAGACGTGTGGCGTGATGTTGATTCTTGACAGGTCGGCAACAAGTGCGATGAAAGCCCTTCAGTACGCGAAGTATCAATGAGCGAGGGTGCGGCCGAGGCTGCTAATTGGGGCTGTGGATTTCTTGAGACCTCTGCCAAGACTAATCACAACGTTAATGCACTTTTCCGCGATCTTCTTACCCTTGAGAAGAATCGCTCGGTCTCATTACAGCCGGTGCAGAGCAACAACGCGATAAGCCTTAAGGAAAAATGTGCCGTTATGTAAATTTATCATTAAAAATTATTACTATTAATTACTATTAGTACTTAATTAATTAATTAATTAAATAATTCAATTCATTCATTAAATACTTATTGAATTTTATTGGCTTGTAAGTATTACTAAAATTAATTACTTTAGGTCATGGTCTCATGAAAATAATTATGACTAAATTTCATGTCTATCCATTAGGTCGTGAACTATTTTATTTTAAATAAAATCCATTAAATTTTATTTTCTACACTAGAAAAGAATGGTGTTAAAAAAATAACACCGATGTACCCGGTGTTAAAATCGGTGTAAAAAATTAAACGTATAGAAATTAGAAACAAAAATGACCCTGAAGTTAGCAGACAATTAAAATTCTCAAATTTTCTTTTTAACAAATTGTTTACAAGAATAAAAAAAAAACAAAAATATGCACATGTAGAAAATTAAAAAAACTATAAGTGCAATTTTTTCATATATATTTTTTTTTATAAATTATTGTTTAAAAAGAAATAAAAAAATTATTAGACGTCGGTTAACTTTAGTATCATAAAAAAAATTTATTATTCAACACTAAAAAATATTTTAATACTGGGAAATTTTTTTAACACCATTTTCGGTGTTTAAATTAAACACCGAAATTTTTAACACCAACACCGCCTGGATTTATCCCGATTTTTTTTTACAGTGTATATTTTAATTAATAATTTACAAGCACAAAATAATCGTACAAATATTTTTATTTAAAAAAATAATTTTATTTTAATTAAATTTATATTTTATAGATATATTATTATTATTATTTTAATTGAAATGTGTATAATAAAAAAAATTATGTGGTATTTTATTGTTAAGACGAAAAAAAAATTTAATATCGTTTACGATCTGATGGCATCGCACATATAAAAATAATAAAATAATAATAAATAAATAAATCGGACGACACACAACGCAACCGTCCGTTATTTAATTGTTTAACTGATATTGTGTAACATAAAATAAACCGAAAATTGTTTTTATTGGACTGCGCTTGTATTTTTACTGATGACGAATACAATTGTCTGTAGATTTTATTGTTAAAAGTTATTGGTAGTTGCTACGTATAAATGCTATTTCTATTTATTTTATCCAAGACCAATTTACGATTTAACGCTCGAGTTATTTTAAAGTTAATGAATATAAATTAAATATAAATTCAAATCGGTTTTGTGTCGCTCGATTTAAAATGTAAAAATTTTTAAATAAATCAGTGCGATTGAATAATTAATTAATTAAATAAATAAACAAATAAATGAATAATTTACTAGGGAAAAATATAAAATAGATGCAGTGTAGATCGCTCGATATTATATAATAAGAAATCGATTTAACTAAAGGTATACTATAAGAAAATAAAAAAAAATTTCTTCTGTTACTATTATTGAAAATTTATTATCAGATAATTGAATTATTAATGTTATAATTAATCAATTAATATAATTTATAAACAATAAAGCCAGCTGTGAACACAACGCACGACAACTCAGACTTAATTTATACATCTCATAGCAATTATTATCTCTATAGCAATTCAATTTACAATGATATATTAAATTTAATTGATTACAGAATTCCAATGACTATATCAGTCATATTCAGGCACACATATAGTACATTATAATTATTATTACTATAAAGAAATAATCCTATTAATATTTGTATTAAATAATAAATAATAATAATAATTGATAAATAATAATTATATCATACACAACGATAATGAAACGTTTCATAAACGCACAAGTAAATACACAAGACGATAATTGTTGAATAACTGTGATTCTAAAAAAAAAAAATATGTATATTTAAGTCTGAGTCGTCGATTCAATTTTTAAAGATTATTGTAATTATATTTTTTTTTTCAATATGAGGAAAATAATGATTTCTGGTAGAAGTTACTCAGATATCACTAAGTTAATCAGATAATCAGATATCAATTCAAATATGATCATATATGATCAAATGCAATCATGTGTGACCATATGCAGTCGTATGTAATCATATGCAGTCATATGTGGTCATATGTGATCGATATGGTCATATATGATCATATATAATCAAGAAGATCAGATTTGTAAATATATGAATCCATAGAATTGATAATAGATTATAAAATTATCTTATCTGATTATATATGATCATATGTGGTCATATGTGGACATACATGACCATACATAACTCAGAAGATCATATTAATGAATATATGAATCTATAGCATTGATAAAAGATTATAAAAGTTATCTTATCTGATTATATATGATTATATATGATTCTGCATCCTCATAATTCAATGTATATAACTATTAATAAACAGAGGCGACCATATTTGTTTATATATGATCTTACATGGTCAGATAGGTCTGTTTGTTTATCTTGTCAGATAAAATATTGGTCCTTTTGGATTAAATATGGACAGATATGATTATATATGCTCATATGTGACCGTGTATGTAAACTATATATAAACAGTTATGGTCATATATAGTGATATTTGTTTATATATGACTCTATATGATCAGATAAAGTCATTTTTATCCGATCAGATTTGAATATTCAGATGTGAACATATATGATCAAAGAGAGTCATAATAACGAATAAATGAACATTAAGAGCTGATTAGATAAGAAAGTGGTTTTATCTGATCATATAGGAATATGCGTGACCATATATGTTCGTATATATCCACTCATTTTAAAATATGGTCATCTCATTTATAATTATGTTTATTCATATATGACTAGTATCAGATAGGACCATTTTTTGTATATGATCATATCTGAGTACTTTTTATCGGTTATCATTATCGTGATTACCTACAAAAGTTAAAAAAGAGCTTCTAAAATGCAATATCAGCTATACAAAAATATGTAATAATTATATGTAATTTTATTTTTCATCCGTGCAGAGAATAAAACTCGAAGTAAATAAAATAAATAAATAAATAATAAAATGCGATTAATATTATAATTAATAAAATTGTTATGAGGTTGGTTTTTGTTGAATAGTTGTAAGATTTTTGTAATGATGCTATTAGAATTTATCGTGTGAAAAATAATTATATAACGTATTAACTCGCGATTTAGGGACTAAATGAGAGAGAAAAGTAAATTGTGTGTAAATTAACGTAATGTAGAATTTATTTTAAAAGTTATAGTAATTTAAACTAAGCAAATTATCGCGGTAATAGAGTGATTGATAATAAATTATCAAAAAAAAAAATAGTAGTTATTAATGTGATACCTAGTGATTCAAGTAGTAAATATTATTCAGACCATTAAATCGTAAATAAATATAAATTTACATTAATAACGTATTCTAGACTTTCTCGTTCCGTATTTTCAATCTTCAAATATCGTTTACAGAGTAGATCATTTTGAATTTTTTTTTTCGCATGTATAATTTTTTTTTAAATTCGGAAAGTTTATTGCCCGTATGTAGATTCAGTGATGTAGTTAAATAACAATTTTCATGAAAGATCAAAGAAAAATGTAAATTTAATTTAAGTGAAAAAGCTGTGGAAAATATATATTTTTTTTACTCTCAAGCTTGAACTTTCATACAATTGAAATGGTAATAAATGAAGGAAAAATACAAAAGTTCAAACGTATTAAAGTTGAATTGGATAAAGTTTGCGCAATGAATAAAAGTTGTTTGGAGGGAAACTTTTTTCTTTACTTTAAATTTAAACAGTTGTATTATCAATTATAATTACAATATCCGTTATAGTTTTTTTTTTTATTACTTAATGTTTCGCTACTAAACTAATTAAATGTAAATATTCATAATTAAAAAAAATTCTATAATTACTTTATGATAAAGTATGAGCGGCAAAAATTAATTTTCGTATAATTTAATTACATTATGACTGAATTGTGTCATAAAAAAATTATAAATAAAAGAAATGCGGATTATTACTTGAAAATTTATTATTCAAAACTTATAACATTATTCAAATGGGAATACATTTAATTAAATTTCAAACTCTTGTCATAAAAAAACAATATATTTTTTTCATGCTGCGAAATAATTCTAAAATAAAAAAAACTTTATAAATATTTCAAAAAATTACTTACGAGAAAGTCTTTGATTCAAATAAACGTTTTTAACTTGAAGCATATCGATGACAATGAATTATCGATTATTGATTAAATAAATACTTGGCATATCTATTGTAGAAAATAATAAACGAATAAACTCTTCATATATACATTAGACTGTGCCAAATAAAATCGATACTTTTCTTTTCGGTTCCATACGAAAATTACGTTGACTGTAACATAAAACGCGCGCTCGCTTAAATAAAATTTTCTATTTTGAAAACATGGAAAATTTTTTTTTTTAAATGAAATATTCTAACTCGTTAACGGATCGATAAATTAAAATGACTATAAATTTGAACTTAAGCTTAAATAACTTTTAAACGGTTAGATTTATCAAAAAATTATAAGACACCTTTTTTGTAGAGCATTCAATTCTCTACAAAAATATGTTATGGTCGTTTCAATTTGTTAATCCATTAACGAGTTATCAAATTTCAAAGTTAAAAAAAAATTTTATGATTCTGAAGTTAACAGACAATTACTAATTTTCTTTCTTTTTTTTTTTTTTTCATCAAATCGATTACAAAAATAAAAAACTAAAAATATGCACTTGTAAAAAATCAAAAAAACTATAGATGCAATTTTTAAAAATATTTCTTTTTTTATAATTTATCGTTTGGAAAACAATCCAAAAATTATTAGACGTCGGCTAAGTTCAGTATTATAAAAATTTTCTCATAGTTTTTAAATGGGAAATCTTATTTAAGTGAACGCGCGTTTTTGTTATTGAGTTCGAGGGTCCAATTCAGTACCCAATTTTTTAACTTCCCGCTGAGAAAATTGAAAATTAAAAAAAAAAGGAAGTTATTTTCTGTTACATTTAACGTAATATTCGTATAAGACCAAAAAAAAATCGATTTCATTTGGCACAGTCTTATATATATTATAATACTGAAAATATTTTAAAAGTTTAAATAAACTTCTCATCATATATTAATAACATATTTAGATAATAAATTTAAATAATTAAATATAAATACGTGAATATATTTTTGTGTAATTTTATTTTTAAAATTAAAAATTTTCATTTTTTAAAATTTATTAACGAATAATGTTGATAGAAAAAAAATCAATGATATATATATATACATATATATCGGCGCGTTGAATTAGTGTTAGAAATATGACGGGATAATAAATAAAAAGAAAAAAAATAAGGAATAGAAGAAGAAAGAGGAAATGAGAAAAGGCGAAAAAGAAGAAATACTAATGTTTATTTTACTTAATATTGATTATTAATGTCTATTAAATAAGTTGATTAATCGTTAATATAAAGAATAAATTAAATACATATCTCTATGGGTATTCTGCGACATGATTATGACAATGACCATTATTAATACGTGATAAAAACAAAGTAAAAATAAATTTAAATGACTGTAAGAATCTGATAAGAGTAAGGGTGTACTGTGTATTAATAAATAAACGATTAAGCAAAAGCAATTTCATTAAAAAACATAAAGAAAGATTTAAATATGTACTAAAAAAAGTATAATAATTTATGATTTTTCGGGGCCAATTGGAGTGAGGTGAGCGTGGGATTCACGCGTTAAATTTATTGTAAAAGCGCGCCGAATTTAAAAATTATTATTTTTTTTTTTTTGTAAATGAGTTTGAATGTAGCAGACATGAAACAATTTATAATTTTTAAATAAATGAACTAATTAATTAAAGTAATTAAATTGAAAAAAATGCACATACAGATCTTGCATTTATCTAAATATGCATTTTTTTATTTTTACTCTACTTACATTTTATCCATTGATTTTAAAATTTTAAAAATTTCCATTTGTCAGCCACATTCACACTCGTTTTTTAAATTAAATTATTTTCTTTTGCATTTTTAAAGAAATAAAATTGAATGTATACTTTAGTCTATCTAGTGATACAGGTGATTGGTTTATTTTTAATTGAAATATTTCCTTGTTGCATAATAATGAAAAATAAAAATAAAAATTAAAAAAAGGTAATTTTATCTCGGAACTCAAGGACTATGACTATGAGAGTTAATTTTACTTTAAAGCGTAAAAAGGTTTTCTTGGTAAATATTTAACGCTAGGACGACTCTCAAACGACCCTCATTATATCCTGCATGTGGTTGTAGTATGTGTTAGTAGCGGGTTGAGAAGCTTAGCAAAGCAAACTTGTACATGACATTTGTATGCCACGAGATTACAGATTATACTAGTAGTTCTCTTACTCAATGAGTACTCGTTAAATATAAAAAAAACTTTTTATCATCTTCTTGCTCTTCTTCTTCTTCTTCTTCCTCTTTGTGTCACTGGGTCAATAGACTAAAGTAATTAACATAAATTCATTTTATTTGTTTATCGAGCCAACAAAATTTATATTAACTATAATAATAATAATTAAGTGATATAAATTATCGTAACATAAATGAAAGCTATTTGTCCTGCATTTTAAGAAGCTAATGAGCTTTATTATAATTATTACGTTAAATAAATTTTTTTTAGTTCTTGTAATTATTTATTTTGAATAATTAAACTTTGCCTGAATAATTGTAATACGTGATTAATATTAGTAATGTTAACAATAAATAATAATGGTGATGTTGATGATGATGACTATGGAAATGCGTGTTTGTGACATTAAAACAAAGGGCTAAAAATGTAATTCAGACTCTCGTTACTTCTATTCTTCTCATTGTTTGCGGAATGAAGAAAAGAAATGTTAGAGGTACAAGAGTGTAATTTAAATGTAAAATATGTGATGATGATGATGATGATGATGATAATTGTGATGAGAGTCGTGGACTGTGAGTGGAAAAAAATAGGGACAAAAGAACGGACCACATATCAAGAGCAAGTTCCATAATTTTGGAAATTGTCAGTGTATTGTACAGTAATTTTTTGCGCGTAAATAATTTTAGTACAGAGAAAATAAGTATTTCTTGGTGCAAAAAATTTTTACTCACCCCAAGAAAATTTTTAATTATCTCAAAAAATTTTTTGAATTATAAATTGAAAATCAATTTTCTTGGAACGAGAAAAATTTTTTGAGGCAAGAAACAAATTCATGCCTTAAGAAAATTTTTAATTGTTCCAAGAAATTTTTGGCATAAATATGAATATAGCAGACATCAGTCAAATTTAAAATTAATAATAAATAGAGTAAATAATTAATAAAATTAAATTTTAAAAAAATGCGCATTTAAAAAATTTTTTAATTAATGAGTGCATTTTCCATAAATATTTTTTTTTTTATTATTTACTCTATTTAATTATAGTTTTAAATTTATCTGATGTCTGCCACATTCACACATATTTTTGGCTCTAAATTGAAATCAAAAATTTTCTTGAAGCAAAAAAAAATTTTTTGAGGCGCGAAAAAAATTGTTGCCTCAATGAATTTTTTCTTGTCTTCAATTTATAATGCAAAATATTACTTGCGGCAAGAAAAAATTTTTTTCTGCGTATAAACAGTAAAAAATAAATAAATAATTAAAGGTGTGCTTGATCGAGCGATCAATTATTAAATAAAAATAGAAAAAAAATTGTTCATTTAAAGTTATATATATATATTTAAATTGTTATAATAAATTGCTAAATTTTAGATCATTTATTTAATAAAAAATAAAAAATTGTAGAAACGTATTATTAAATTAATAAAATTTATACGTCAGTTAAAAAAAGTATTTAATAAAAATTTTGTTTTTTTTTATTTTTAATATTTATAGGCAACTTTTTTTTAAAAATATAAATTTAAGGTTTTATTGTTGAATAATTTTTTTAACTGACGAAATTTATTGAAGAATGTTATATTTAAAATATATACGAGAATGACATCTGTACTCGTTGGAAAAAAAAAAAATAATAATAATATCTTATACGAATTACACGTGTTTGATTCTTGCAAGTAAACATTTTTATCCAGTCTTTTCATTTATCCCGTTTCTGTTGTCCGTATGCTAGTTTATAATTAAATTTATAGTACCAACATCTAAAGCAACAACAATAGGAATACGAGGGTAAAGTATAGAAATTCCAAAGTTAATAGACGTGATATTGACTATCTGGATTGGGTATCCATGCACGTAACACATAAATCCGATAAATACAGTAGTGACACGCGTACTACTGAAATAAAAAACTAAAGAATCATAAGACGAACAAGAAGAAGAAGAAGAAGAATAAAAAGAAGAGGAAGAAGTATAAGAATGAAGAAGAAGAAGAAGAAGAAAATAATAAAGATGAAAACAGTGGTGTAGAATCCTAGTAGGAGTGGCGTCTAGAGTAAACAGAATAGAACCAATCGAGTATAAAGGGTGGTCCAGCTGATGTTTGTCTTTTAACCGACTCTGGAGGGATGCTCAAGTCACGTTTGGTCGACACCCTCGGATATCCACGAGGATCTTCCAGAGCCAATCGTCATCTTGAACCCGCGGTTAATAGTTTACGAGGTAAGCTGTCCGAAAATAATGCTCTTCAGTCAGTGATTAAGTCTCTGATCTTGTTGACGAGTTTAATTTAAAACTTTTTTCACGATTAAATACAAACGCTACTAATGTTATCTTGTTTTTTTTTGTTTGTCATGATCAATTGCCGCTGAAGAAGAGCTGCCGAGCAGAAACTGGTGTTTAAGTTGAAGTTTAACAATAAACGGGTTGCGGTGGTCGCTGGCAGTAAAGAAGAAAAGGACTGGAAATGCTGAGAGGAAAGTCGGCTAAGAAAGATCATGATGAGGAGGACGGCAAACAAAGACGACCAAAGTGCGCTCGTTGCAGAAATCATGGACTCATCTCCTGGTTGCGGGGACACAAAAGAGAGTGTCGTTATAAAGAATGTCTTTGTGCGAAGTGTTCTCTTATTGCTGAAAGACAACGTGTTATGGCTGCCCAGGTAAACACTAAGTATTTTTAATTATTATTTTTATTCTTACTCCCACTCTTATTGTAATCACCATCGTAAAGTTGTCATTAACTATTCCATTTAAAAATCTCGGTTTTTTAAAAATAGCAACCGGGTGTCAAAAGAGAGTGGATACGTATTTAGCAATTCACTCTAGTCGCACTGAAAAATTAAAGAGTTTCTTTTAGAATCACGTAATTTTCTTGTGCTACTGGTGTATGCTCTTCTCTTCTTTGCTCTTCTTTCTCTCAGTACTGTTACTGTCATCACTCTCAAGTAGAATCCATTAACGCCCGGTGTTGCGTTTCATCTGTGTGTTTGTACTGGCATTACGACACTCGATCCTGAGTCTACATCATAGCTTTCAATCCGTTCCAGTTACTACCATCAACTCAAGCACTACGAGTATCGCACCCTCTAACATAATCATCATACACTTGACTAAATATGTATTATGTGTGCAGTTAAATATCGAACTGTCAGTATAAAAGCTTAGCACTGTTATATATATTTAATATGATATCAACATCACGCGATGATTGATGTTCTTTTAAATTAAATTCATCGTGTCTACGTGTCAATACCAGAGTATCGACTTGATGGACATTGATAACTTCACTTGATAAAAATTCTCTCATATTTGTATTGATATTGATATAAATTGATATTTTACAATCGTCACGGATAAATTTCTGACAAGTTTTCACTTATTATTATTATTTTGTAGGGATGTGCGAATATTTTCAACATGAATTATTTGTATCGGATTGAATAATTCGAATTATTCACAAGTTTTCGAATTATTCGTAAATTTTTTTTTTAACGACTTAAAATTGTAATATTTTTTCTAATAATTCAAATTTTTATCAGAGCGCTATCAAAAAAATCCATATGTGTATTCAGCCTAGATTCCTATGTGGGTTCCCACATGGTGTTTTCGGATGGATTCCCATATGGTTTTCTATAAAAATATTAATATGTTTTTGTATTCATATACACGGAAAAAAAAAGCAACAGGACGCAGTCCTGTGGGAGCAACAGGATTTTTCCTGTGGAATAAATAGGATAAGGAACAAGTTTTATGTACTAATTTTTTTTGTCCATATAATGAAATTTCAAAATTTGAAAAAAAAATTCAAAGTTTGGAACAAAATAAAAATTTATTTTCGAAGTTAATTTTTTTTTGTCAAAATTGAAATTTTTTTCAAATTTTGAAATTTCATTATACGGACAAAAAAATTAGTACATGAAACTTTTTTCTTATCCTATTTATTCCACAGAATGTGTCCTGTTGCTGCAACAGGATTTTGTTCTGTTGCTCCCACAGGACTACGTCCTGTTGCAGCGCCTATTTTTTTTCTGTGTACGCGTGTCAGTAAACGATAGACATCAAAATCCAGATCCCCTGGATTCTATAGAAATTACTTATATTGAAACCCAAATTCTTATAAGAATTTCCCACAAAGACATCCATGTATCCAAGTTCCTATATGGGAATCCATTAACCCATGGTTTTCTACATGGATTTTATTTATATAAACCTATACTCCTATATCAATTCCTATGAATTCTTACATAAATCCATACTTTTCTTTACGGGTTCCTATGAGTTCTCATGCAATCCCACATGGATTTTTTTGATAGGGAGGTGAATAGAGCCCAAACACAAATTTTCGAAAAAATTGTTATTGGTTACTTTAAAAACTAAGCTCTACATTAAATAAAAATTGAATACTTGAAAGCTGATCAGAATTTTGTCGATTTGAATCGAGTAATTTGAAAAATTACAAATAATTCAAAAATTCGAATTGTTTGATTCGATTCGAACCCAACTCATACACTCCTATTATTTTTTATTTTATTTTTAAATAAATATTTTTCTTTTCACGGATAATGCTACTTGATATTTTTTTCTTCTATAAGTTAAATAAAACTCTCGTAATGTTATTGAGCTTGAAACAATATTTAACGGGTGGTCTTTTACTAACACTAATAATAATAATAATAATAATAATAGATGAAGCCAAATGTGTCCAAATGTGTATCTCCATATAATGTTTGACGTACTGTAAGATGTCACGCTGTGAAAATATATCTATATAATACATATTAAATGTATACATATGCGGATTGCGGGTATATGTATATATACACTAGAGTATTGAGGCCGTGACGAGTCCATTTACAGAATAGGATCAAGAGGATCGATGTCATGAAAGCGAACTGAAATAGATTTCCAAGATAGAGTGATAGTCTTTACTGCTCTCTATTCCGTATAGCGACTTTGAGATGCGGAAGATTACTTGATTTAAATCGAGCGATAGCGCAAATAGGTTTAGGGAAGAAGAATAAAGATACCAGCGTGATAGATAAGAAAAATAAAAATAAACAAATTCAAATCAAAGGATAAATTTTTTTTTTTATCTTTTTTTGGGTTACAGGTCGCATTGAAAAGACAGCAGGCCGCTGAAGATGCGATAGCTTTGAGCATGGCCAAAGTTGCTACCGGGCAGAAACTGGATCGTTTGCCACCTGGAAAAATTTTCGGTATGGCTGTAACTGACCCTAATCCTCAAATAACATCCCAAGTTAAAGCTGTCATGGATACTGACGCTGATGTTGACGTTGATCAACCGACAAATAACATTAAAGAGTCATCCGAACCAGAGGGTGGTAATTCTGCCAAAGAAAATGAGCTTAATTTTAAACTGAACTCATCACTCGTAAGTCATATTAATAATAATTAATAATTAATTAATTAAATACACAGTAAAAAATTTTTCGTATTTGTGTAAAGAAAGAAGTCTGTGTTAAAAATCTTATGTTTAATATTTAAAATTTTCGTGTGTTAATTTAACATACTGCTTTTTTGTTGTTTGACCAGTTCATTATTAACACAAAAAAATTTTAATTTAAACAAAAGTAACATTTACTCAGTGTTACTGTCCAAATAAATGTTAACACTTTTAAAAGTTAACTTTAACATAGAGCGCGTGTTAATTTATTAAAGTAACACAAAGAATGTAAATTAACACTTTACGAGTGTTGCAGATAACATTTCAATGTGTTAAAGTTCTAGAGCTGGTAACAGAGAATATTAACATTTTTTTGTGTTATTTTTTTTCACAAATGAATAATGTTAAAACAATATAAAAATTTGTGTAAAATGTTGTTCTTACACACAATTTTGTGTTAATTTTTACTAAATTTTTTTACTATCTAATAATTTAATTGATTTTATCAGGACAAAAAGAAAAGCAGTATCTTCAATGCCGTCAATCGAAGTGATTCAGAAGACCAAAGTAGCAAAGAAACACCAGCTATTTCTCAGACATCAGTTGAAACTCTCGCGCGATTATTTCCCAGCACTAAATTATCGGTTTTACAACTGGTACTCCAGAGATGCGGCCAGGATTTACTTAAAGCCATTGAGTACTTTGCCAATGACAGCAACCCATGCACCACATCGGCGTTTCGCCCGCTCCAGAGTTCATCGTCAGATTTACGAACCACCACCGATTACCCCAGTGTCTTTACACTGCCTCCAGTTTACTCGAATTTATCCCGGAGTTTTTACAACGACGGCTACTGTCTTCTCAACATCTTGCCGGACGCGGCATTGTCACGCAGCGGTGAATTATCTCGGGTCATCAGTCCGCTAGAACAAGACAGCAGCGTTGCTTTCAATGTTCAGTATAATAATTATTTTAATGCCGACATACAGCAACAGTTGCGTGATCACACGTCAAGATCTGCTGGATTACTTCATTTACCTCCGATAATTCCTGGTGTTCCCTGTGTTACTCCTAATTGCACTCAATGTTACAAATTTATATGATGTTATTTTATTAAAATTATTATTATTATATTTGTAGTGCGATGTATACAATAATATGAGCTTGATTAAAAATATAAGTATATATTTGGATATTTATCAATACTATGTTTTATTGTAATATTACACTGTAAAAAAAACGGTGTTAAAATGAACTCATACTAGTGTCGCGGTGTTATCCAACGGGTGTTAAATCGGTGTAAATAAGGAGTTAATTAACTCCGATCGGAGTATGAGGATTTGAGTACACAGAAAAAAAAATGTTTATTGGTACAAGAAATTTTTACTCGTTCAAAAACAAATTTTTCGTACTAAGGTAAGAGACCCAGCACCCGATCACTCATGTATTTGTATATCTATAATATATAAATTTTACTAAGTATAGATATACAAATACATGAAGTGATAGGGTACTAGGTCTTTTACTTTATAAATTTAAAAAAAAAAATTTCTTGGAGCGAAAACAAAATTTTTTAGAGCAATAAAAAATTTTTTGTATCAAGAAATTTTTTGTCGTTCTAAGAAAATTTTTTTTTCTGTGTATAAATGTTTTAAGTTCTACAAAACAAAAAAAAATAATCATAATGTTTCATTACAATTACGATATTATCGTTAATTAAGATAAAAACAATTTTATTACCTATAAAATAAGAAGTTACTTTAATTACACTGAACAAATGCCGAAATTTTTTATCTCTTATCAAATTAAACATTTAGAATCAATATCATTATTATTTTTATTATCTCTGATGTTTTTAATGAAGTAATAACTGATTTGAAGATGATAAACTAATCATTGATAATTTTATTTTATTTTTCTCCCTAATTTAGTTCGCAGAGACTTGAATCATAAAAATTAATTTTCCATATTTTATACAATAACATTAAAATAAAATTGTGGACAAATATTCTATAGATTTTTCCACAAATTACTAAATCTGTCGTATCATTAATTTTTGAAACAATAAAATTTTTTTTTGTATATGAAATACAATTCGACTTCTGATACTTAAAAAAATTAACACCGGAAAAAATTTTAACACCGTTTTTGGGATTAAATTTAACACCGATAATTTTAACACTGGGGCAGCGTAGGCACACCTTTTTTTTACAGTGTATGTATTTTTTTTTATTATATATATTATGAATGATATGAATTTTTATTTTTTCCAGTATAGCAAAGGTAATAGCCTGTGATAAATTGAGTTAACAAGATTCAATTGGGAATACAAATAGAATAGATATCTCCGACACTTGTCCTGAGGCAATCGCTGGTTTGTTGGATTAGAAAAAAACTCTGCTTACTTTGGCTTCTGTTTTACGAATAAAGAAAAATACTAAAGTCATCCTTCCAGGCATATATTTCTTTACTCTATTTTGTTTTATCTTATTTTTTTTTTTTATACATCTCCGTGACTGGAATTATTAAACACACGTGAAACTTGACACCGCCTCAAGATATCACCTTCCGTTGTTTTAAGTAGCTTCGAAAAGTTTTACAACAGAGTAAAAAATCTTAAAGTTAGTTAACAATTTATGTTTTTTTTTTCACAGTAAATGTTATAAATAGAAAATTCCTTTCTTCAACATTTTTTTTTTATTTACTTCGGACGAATCCGTTGAAAACTTTTATTGTGTACAATGAAGAAATATATGAAAAGACGTTTTTTTTTATCTGTTCTAGAGGTATATAGAACTAAAGTCATACTACGTATTAAAATAGTTGATAATCTTTAACAATTGAATTAAAACTTTTTTGGTGAGTTTCGTTGGCAGCTAGAACGTACCCCCATAGTTTCATTGCAGTTGAACAAACACGTTGAATTTCTTCGACTTCTGTAAAAGTCATTTCATTACGCCAGTGAACAGGCGCCTTTTTTGAATCACGGAATGAACTGTAACTATTGCCTAAATTAATTTGAGTGTGCGTTTCCAAAAACTTTTCAACATTAGGATGAAAGTTCAGACCATAAAATTCAAATATTTCTTCCGCTTCATGCTGAGGATCAAGAGATAAATCTTCATAACGTAGAACTCTAGAAAAGAAGTTTATCAAACAGATGAATTAATGAAGGCTGCGAAAATGATTTTTGAATATAATTAGTCTAATTTTCTGAATGTCGTACTTGAAAGTATGTGGATATTTTTTTTTAAGTTCGACGGCAACTTTATAGTCTGATACCATATCGTTACATAGAACTTTTGGATCTGAGCAATCAGTAGTATTTTTACACCAATCGAGTCGCCTACGTGATTGCATGACTCCTCGTGGATCTCTCTCTAATAAAATCATGCGGACTCCCAGGCTAGAGTTAAAAGTATTCAAAAATTAATTAATACTTATATTCATGTAGAATTGCATAATAATTAAAAAGATTACTGCTCGTCCTCCAGTAACAATTGAGCAGATTCTAATGGCAGCCGAACGAATTTCATCGACTGAAATGGATACAGCCGACAAACTGCAGTTAAAAATATTGGATCTGAGCATAAGTCTCTTTGTTTAACACAAGGCGGCCCTAAACCTTGATTGTCCTTGTAAAACCGTAGCTTGGGTTTGACGAAATTTATAAAGTGTTCTACGCATAATCGAATAATTATGTTATTTTTTTTTTTATTCGTCTAACATAGTTAATCTACTATCAAAATGTTCATTAAATTAACGTTAAATAATTGTCATTTATTCAAATAAAAAGTGTAAATGATAATCCTACGCTAGCCGGAGTAATGTCGCATGAAAAGATGAATTTCAACTTACGTAATTTATCAAATTCACAATTAAAAAAAGCATTAATACTTTTAATTGCAGCATTGACAATCAGGGGATCCCGAACTCGCTCATTACCAAAGTCCCACAGTGGTTCGTTTAAATAAAAATTTGCAGGATGTGAGTTAATTATGTCACCAGTAAAAGTACTTCCGGTTCTATAGCCAGCAACAAGAACATTTTTCATTGGCCTGCCGCCTTTTTCCATTAATAAGTCATCAAGATTGCTAAATTAATAAACAAAATACATGACATCTCGATTTATAAATCCTATTATTATATATTGAAGTAAAATTTATAGGACACCTTATATTTCGACCATACTTTCCATTGGGAAATTCGTAATTCTCCATTTCATATTTGATGTTGCGTCGCAGCTGATCAACAATATTCTTAATCTTTAATGAAAGATTATCTTCCTTTAAAAAAAAAAAAAACGTTCAATTTAATGTTTTATTTGAGAATTCTTATGTTACAAACTTTAATGCAATCAATTAATTACATTATTTTGAATTTAATCCGGAGACACGGCAGTGTCTCGCGCCAAGTACACGCTCAAACACATATGAGTGCGCGTGTACATGGGCGGCGCGAAACGACCTTGTCACTAATCATGAGTCAGAGGCTTGTTGAACCTTATTCATATTTCAAACTGATAAATATTAACTACGGCATGTTTTTATATTTTATTTATTTATTTATTTATCAGTAATTATCTTATTTCTACCGAAGTTATTCACACTTTTTTGTCAACTATGAGATATTCATAATTTTGACTACAATATGATTACAATTTGAACCACTAATTGTTGCGGTCAAATTGTCGTCAAATTGAAAGAAACTTTCACTGATTTTAAATTGACTAATTAGAACGCATAAAAAAATAATTCGGAGCTTGAAGGAATTACTTTTTTTTTATATCCCAGAATAAAGTTTTGTATCAAAAAAATAGTTAAGTAAATGATTTTGCTCTAAAAAAATATTTGAAATCGCTCCCGAAAACAGATTCTCTGTGAAAAGTTGCGCCAAGAACAGGTTCAACACTGATCTCAGGCTGCATTAAAAGTAACATTTTTATAAAAAAGTTTGAAATCATAAGAACACCAAGAAACTGAGATTCTTAAAAATTGAAAAAATAAAATTCAAATACAAAAATAAAAAAAAAAAAATCAATAATACTTGAACGTAATCGGTATGCGTTATGAAAAAAATTAATTATTCAGTCTTGTCATATCTCTTGAATGTAAAAATCTCAATTTCTTGGTGTTCTTATGATTTTAGACTTTTTTTTGTAAAAATGTTACTTTTAATGCAGCCTGAGATCAATTTTGAACGTGTACTTGCCGCAACTTTTTACAGATAATCTGTTTTTGGGAGCGATATCAATTTTCAATGACCGTAAGGTAATTTGAGAGTGGATGCGATAATTGTTTATGATAAATGAATTTCGACGTTTACTTGATATTTCACGAGTTTCTTGTATGACAGATTATAATTGTTTTTTTTTTTACTATATTATATGTCTCAATAAAATGATGATAAATTTTTTACTTACTGATATAATTGGCTGTGACTGGTACTCAGTAATTCTATTACGATGGTAAAAAAAAAATACAAAAAAGCAAAAGAACATAAGGACAAGTAGAACAAAACCTGTTCGTCTAGGCATTCCACTTGCTGTAAAGAAATTATAAAAATAATTAAAATAAATCAAAATTAATAGTAATTGTCCCATCACGTCCATATTCACTTACATATAAACTTCTTCATTGTCATTTTATTCCACGTTATTCTATTGGAAATCCAAATAATTAAATAATTTACTGTAAATTGAAGTGTAACGTGGTAAAATGAGTTACATTATCGATCGACATTGCAATTTTTCACGGATGGTCACTTACCCAAGCTGTAATCACCAAGGAACATTCAAACGAGTTTTCCGACTTATCGCCGGGCGCGCTAATTAAATGAGCTCGCATGCCCTGATAGCCAAGTTGGCGAGAAACTGACGAGAAACTTGCAGCCGCAACTGAACACTAAGTTGGCCGCCAACAGTTGGTCCCTCCAAAGTTGATAGACATTTTCTGAGAAAGTTGGTGGCAAAAGTCGCTTGCAAAAGTTGGAAATCATAAGTTGGCGGTAAGTTTCCTTTCAATTTTCTCAGAAACTTGCATTCCAGTTGCAGCTCCATACTGGCGCCAACTTTCTGAGAAAGATGGCGGTAACTTGTAGCCAAAAGTTGCAAAAGCTAAAGTTGTCGACAACTTGTCGTCAAGTTGGTCGGAAACTAATGAATAACCAACTTTTTCACGATCAACTCGTGCTATCAGGGTGCCAGTTCTAATTATAATAAAGTAGGGATGAAATTTTCTAATCGTGGCTGAAAACAATCGAGTGCAATTTATATTAACGGAAGACAGCAGTGGAGACGTGACAGAGCCGGGTGAACCGGGTGATTTTGACGTAGGACTGTCAATTCAAGTCACACTCGACTTTTATTGTGGAACCAAGCGACAGCTCTATTTACTTTATTTACGAATACCAAGCAGGGGGCCAGTGTTCTTTTAATTGGATATAAGCAGGTATTGGAGTAATAAGAACGATATCATTAATCACGAGAGGATCGAGGAGAAATAAGAGAGAGAGAGAGACTACGGACTGGACAAACACGAACAAGACATAAGAAAAAGACGGAGACGACATAAACCGGACCACCAAAAGTGAAGGAGAGTATTCGTCGCTTAAATAAGATCGTCAGGTACTTATTAATTTTGGGTTCTAGGCCTGGGCCGGAATTCCGAATTAATAATTATATTTAATTGTATGTCGTGTCCGTTAAGTGATAATCGCGTCTAGGCTGCAGTACACTCAGAAAATTAAATAATAGGAGTTACTATCTAGTTATGGTAAAAATTTCTATGTCAATCAGATAGTAGTAAATATTATCTAGATGATTGTATAAATCATCTAGATTGTAATATTCACCATATTTATGATAATTGTTATAATCCTGGATGTTAACTAGAATCAATTATTATTAATCATTCTAGATGGTTGGAATTAAAAATTTAGCATAATAAACACAATTACTTAATTTTCTAAGTGTCGGTCAATTCATTATTCCACGGAGAGAAATTAATTGTTCTATCTACAATACAAAATTTTTAATTTTATCTATTTAAAATGGTAATAAAATTTTTCACCGGTAAAATAATTAAATTTACCATTGAAAATGATAACTGTTACAATTGATGATGGTAACGGTTGCTATCGAAGATGCTAATTGTAATTATTAAAAATTATAATTGTTACAATCGAAGATAGTAACTATTACCATTCAAAGTTGTAAAAATTCTTAACTAAGAATATGCGTGTGTGTGTGTGTGTGTGTGTGTGTGTGTGTGTGTGTGTGCAATTAATACTTCCTCAGAAACAAATTACACATGGACAAGCGTCAGACTATAATGCTGATATTAAAATTTTTTATTAGCTTAGATGGTCATCATTATTTAGGCTGATAGTACCTATTACCATCAGGTTATTAATAATTACGATGTTCATAATAGTAGTAATTATTTAAGATAATAAAAGTTATAATTTCTGATTATCATCAATAATTGTAGAATTTACCATACCGTTGGTAGAAATCACAATTAAAATTGTTTAATTACTAATTTAAATGATATTCATTACTATGGAAGTCAATTTAAAAATTGTACTATAACTTAATGGTAACTTTACCATAAAATTCTCTCCGTGTTTATTGCGATATTGAATAATTTGTTTTATTTCAATCCTCAAATTTAAATAAAAATCGATTTTACTCGAAATTAAAGATATGAATATTTATTTATTTATTCATTTGATGATGCCCTGTCAATTTTACAGTAGAAGTTACGAATGTAATAAAGTATAAAGTGCTATGCTAAAATAATAACAACTATGGTATCATATTAAATGCCCTTTTGACATCTGCTCATGTGGTGTATACAACTAAAATCACATTATATATTAAAATAGTCGATAATTATCAACAATCGGATTAAATTCCTTTTGGTGAGTTTCGTTGACCGCTAGAACGTACCCCCATAGTTTCATTGCAGTTGAACAAACACGTTGAATTTCTTCGATTTCGGAAAAATTCAAATCATTCCACCAGTGAAAAGGCGCCTTGTTTGAATCACGGAATGAACTGTAACTATCGCCTAAATTATTTTTCGTATGTGTTTCCAAAAACTTTTCCACATTTGAATGAAAGTTCAGACCATAAAATTCAAACATTTCTTTCGCTTTATGCTGAGGATCAAGAGATAGATCTTCATACCGTACGACTCTAGAAAAGAAAAATTTATCAAATACATTAATTAATAAAGGATGCATAAATTATAATTTTTTAAATGTCGTACTTGAAAGAATATGGATATTTTTTTGTAAGCTCGACGGCAACTTTATAATCTGATACCATATCTTGACACAGAACTTTTGGATCTGAGCAATCAGGAGAATTTTTACACCATTTAGGATGCCTACGCGATTGCATGACTCCTCGTGGATCTCTCACTAATAAAATCATGCGGACTCCCAGACTAGAGTTAAAAGTATTCAAAAATTAATTAATACTTATATTCATATTGAACTGCATAATAATTAAAAAGATTACTGCTCGTCCTCCAGTAACAATTGAGCAGATTCTAATGGCAGCCGAACGAATTTCATCTGTTGAAATGGATACAGCCGACAAACTGCAGTTAAAAATACCGGATCCGAGCATAAGTCTCTTTGATTAACACAAACCGGTCCTAAACCTTGATTGTCATTGTAAAACCATTGCTTGATTTTGACGGAATCTATGAAGCGTTCTATACGCACAATCGAATAATTATGTTATTTTTTTTTAAATTCGTCTAACACAGTAAAACTGCTGTCAAAATTTCCACTAAATTGACGTTACATAATTGTCATTTATTTAAATGAAAATTATAAATTATAATCATACGTCAGCCGAAGTAACGTCACACGAAAAGATAAATTCCAACTTACGTAATTTATTAAATTCACAATTAAAAACTGCATGAATATGTTTTATTGCAGCATCAACTAACAGGGGACCCCGAATTCGGACATGACCAAAGTCTCGCAGTGGTTCGTGTGTATAAAAATTAGCAGGATGCGAGTTAATTATGTCAGCAGTAAAAGAACTTCCGGTTCTCCAGCCAGCAACAAGAACACTTCTCATTGGTCGACCGTCTTTTTCGATTAATAAGTCATCAAGATTTCTAAATTAATAAACAAAGTACATGACGCCTTGATTTATAAACCCTATTATTATATATTGAAGTAAAGTTCATATAATACCTTATATTTCGACTATATGTTCCATTAGGAAACTCGTAATTCTCCATTTCATGTTTGATGTCACGTCGCAGCTGATAAACAATATTCTTAATCTTTAATGAAAGATTATCTTCCTTTAAAAAAAAAATCGTTCAATTTAATGTTTTATTTGAGAATTCTTATGTTACAAACTGTAATGCAATAAATTAATTACATTTTTTTGAATTTAATCGGAGACACGGCAGTGTCTCGCGCCAAGTACACGTTCAAACACAAATGTGTGTGCGTGTACATGAGTGGCGCGGAACGGCCTTGTTCCTATTCCTGAGTCAGACGCTTGTTGAACCTCACTAATATTTCAAACCGATAAATATATAAATAAATAATAATAAATACTGATAAATAAATATTAATAACTATGGCATGTTTCTATATTTTATCTATTTATTTATTTATCAATAATTATCTGATTTCAACCGAAATTATTCACAGTTTGTTGTCAACTATGAGATATTCATACTTTTGACTACAATATGATTACAATTTGAACCACTAATTGTTGCGGTCAAATTGTCGTCAAATTGAAAGAAACTTTCACTGATTTTAAATTGACTAATTAGAACGCATAAAAAAATAATTCGGAGCTTGAAGGAATTACTTTTTTTTTATATCCCAGAATAAAGTTTTGTATCAAAAAAATAGTTAAGTAAATGATTTTGCTCTAAAAAAATATTTGAAATCGCTCCCGAAAACAGATTCTCTGTGAAAAGTTGCGCCAAGAACAGGTTCAACACTGATCTCAGGCTGCATTAAAAGTAACATTTTTACAAAAAAGTTTGAAATCATAAGAACACCAAGAAACTGAGATTCTTAAAAATTGAAAAAATAAAATTCAAATACAAAAATAAAAAAAAAAAAAATCAATAATACTTGAACGTAATCGGTATGCGTTATGGAAAAAATTAATTATTCAGTCTTGTCATATCTCTTGAATGTCTCCCAATTATATAATATTTCAAATTTACTTTAACAGCACACACCATATACGTCCAATAATTTTTTTTTTAATTTAAAAATCTCAATTTCTTGGTGTTCTTATGATTTTAGACTTTTTTTTGTAAAAATGTTACTTTTAATGCAGCCTGAGATCAATTTTGAACGTGTACTTGCCGCAACTTTTTACAGATAATCTGTTTTTGGAAGCGATATCAATTTTCAATGACCGTAAGGTAATTTGAGAGTGGATGCGATAATTGTTTATGATAAATGAATTTCGACGTTTACTTGATATTTCACGAGTTTCTTGTATGACAGATTATAATTGTTTTTTTTTTTACTATATTATATGTCTCAATAAAATGATGATAAATTTTTTACTTACTGATATAATTGGCTGTGACTGGTACTCAGTAATTCTATTACGATGGTAAAAAAAAAATACAAAAAAGCAAAAGAACATAAGGACAAGTAGAACAAAATCCGTTCGTCTAGGCATTCCACTTGCTGTAAAGAAATTATAAAAATAATTAAAATAAATCAAAATTAATAGTAATTGTCCCATCACGTCCATATTCACTTACATATAAACTTCTTCATTGTCATTTTATTCCACGTTATTCTATTGGAAATCCAAATAATTAAATAATTTACTGTAAATTGAAGTGTAACGTGGTAAAATGAGTTACATTATCGATCGACATTGCAATTTTTCACGGATGGTCACTTACCCAAGCTGTAATCACCAAGGAACATTCAAACGAGTTTTCCGACTTATCGCCGGGCGCGCTAATTAAATGAGCTCGCATGCCCTGATAGCCAAGTTGGCGAGAAACTGACGAGAAACTTGCAGCCGCAACTGAACACTAAGTTGGCCGCCAACAGTTGGTCCCTCCAAAGTTGATAGACATTTTCTGAGAAAGTTGGTGGCAAAAGTCGCTTGCAAAAGTTGGAAATCATAAGTTGACGGTAAGTTTCCTTTCAATTTTCTCAGAAACTTGCATTCCAGTTGCAGCTCCATACTGGCGCCAACTTTCTGAGAAAGATGGCGGTAACTTGTAGCCAAAAGTTGCAAAAGCTAAAGTTGTCGACAACTTGTCGTCAAGTTGGTCGGAAACTAATGAATAACCAACTTTTTCACGATCAACTCGTGCTATCAGGGTGCCAGTTCTAATTATAATAAAGTAGGGATGAAATTTTCTAATCGTGGCTGAAAACAATCGAGTGCAATTTATATTAACGGAAGACAGCAGTGGAGACGTGACAGAGCCGGGTGAACCGGGTGATTTTGACGTAGGACTGTCAATTCAAGTCACACTCGACTTTTATTGTGGAACCAAGCGACAGCTCTATTTACTTTATTTACGAATACCAAGCAGGGGGCCAGTGTTCTTTTAATTGGATATAAGCAGGAATTGGAGTAATAAGAACGATATCTTTAATCACGAGAGGATCAAGGAGGAATAAGAGAGAGAGAGAGACTACGGACTGGACAAACACGAACAAGACATAAGAAAAAGACGGAGACGACATAAACCGGACCACCAAAAGTGAAGGAGAGTATTCGTCGCTTAAATAAAATCGTCAGGTACTTATTAATTTTGGGTTCTAGGCCTGGGCCGGAATTCCGAATTAATAATTATATTTAATTGTGTGTCGTGTCCGTTAAGTGATTGTCGCATCTAGGATAAATTAGGTAAATTAATTATTAGTTGTTAATTAATTAATGCCTAAATAAGCTCGCGACTTGGGTGTGACAGATAAAAAAATTCAGATCCATTTTAATATTAATAAAAAATAAATAATGATTAAAATTATGATTGAAAGAAATTTTGACAATGCTTCAAACAACAAAAACTTTTATAAAAATAAAAATTGCAAATTCTGGATGTTTTTGACATCTGTTCACGTGGTGTATACAACTAAAATCACATTATATATTAAAATAGTCGATAATTATCAACAATCGGATTAAATTCCTTTTGGTAAGTTTC
Organism: Microplitis deprimator; assembly: GCA_964016945.1. Taxonomy (NCBI): domain Eukaryota; kingdom Metazoa; phylum Arthropoda; class Insecta; order Hymenoptera; family Braconidae; genus Microplitis; species Microplitis deprimator. The sequence continues at coordinate 5,330,204 of OZ024710.1, read as the reverse complement.
GTTGACCGCTAGAACGTACCCCCATAATTTCATTGCAGTTGAACAAACACGTTGAATTTCTTCGATTTCGGAAAAATTCAAATCATTCCGCCAGTGAAAAGGCGCCTTGTTTGAATCACGGAATGAACTGTAACTATCGCCTAAATTATTTTTCGTATGTGTTTCCAAAAACTTTTCCACATTTGAATGAAAGTTCAGACCATAAAATTCAAACATTTCTTTCACTTTATGCTGAGGATCAAGAGATAGATCTTCATACCGTACGACTCTAGAAAAGAAAAATTTATCAAATACATTAATTAATAAAGGATGCATAAATTATAATTTTTTAAATGTCGTACTTAAAAGAATATGGATATTTTTTTGTAAGCTTGACGGCAACTTTATAATCTGATACCATATCTTTACACAGAACTTTTGGATCTGAGCAATCAGGAGAATTTTTACACCATTTAGGATGCCTACGCGATTGCATGACTCCTCGTGGATCTCTCACTAATAAAATCATGCGGACTCCGAGACTAGAGTTAAAAGTATTCAAAAATTAATTAATACTTATATTCATATTGAACTGCATAATAATTAAAAAGATTACTACTCGTCCTCCAGTAACAATTGAGCAGATTCTAATGGCAGCCGAACGAATTTCATCTGTTGAAATGGATACAGCCGACAAACTGCAGTTAAAAATATCGGATCCGAGCATAAGTCTCTTTGATTGACACAATGCGGCCATAAACCTTGATTGTCATTGTAAACCCATTGGTCAGCTCTGACGAAATTTATAAAGTGTTCTACGCACAATCAAATAATTATGTTATAAAAAAAAAAATGTAATTTTCCTAACACAGGAAATATGCTATCAAAATTTCCACTAAACTAACGTTAAATAATTGTCATTCATTCAAATGAAAACTATAAATTATAATCATACGTCAGCCGAAGTAACGTCACACGAAAAGATAAATTCCAACTTACGTAATTTATTAAATTCACAATTAAAAAATGTGTGAATATTTTTAATTGCAGCATCAACTAACAGGGGATGCCGAATTCGCACATGACCAACGTCCTGCAGTGCTTCATCTAAATAAAAATTAGCAGGATGTGAATTAATAATGGCGCTAGTAAAAGAACTTCCAGTTCTCCAGCCAGCAATAAGAACACTTCTCATTGGCCTGCCGCCCTTTTCCATTAGCAAACCATCAAGATTGCTAAATAAATGAAAAAGAATAACATGACGCCTTAATTTTTAAATATCATAACTATATAGTAGAATAAAATCTATATAATACCTTATATTTCGACTATATGTTCCATTAGGAAACTCGTAATTCTCCATTTCATGTTCGATGTCACGACGCAGCTGATCAACGATATTCTGAATCTTTATCAAACGATTTTCTTCCTTTAAAAAAAAAACGCTCAATTTAATGTTTTATTTGAGAATTCTTATGTTACAAACTGTAATGCAATAAATTAATTACATTATTTTGAATTTAATCCGGAGACACGGCAGTGTCTTGCGCCAAGTACACGTTCAAACACAAATGTGTGTGCGTGTACATGAGCGGCGCGGGACGGCCTTGTTCCTATTCCTGGGTCAGAGGCTTGTTGAACCTCACTAATATTTCAAACTGATAAATATTAATAACTATGGCATGTTTCTATATTTTATCTATTTATTTATTTATCAATAATTATCTGATTTCAACCGAAATTATTCACAGTTTGTTGTCAACTATGAGATATTCATACTTTTGACTACAATATGATTACAATTTGAACCACTAATTGTTGCGGTCAAATTGTCGCCAAATTGAAAGAAACTTTCACTGATTTTAAATGGACTAATTAGAACGCATAAAAAAATAATTTGGAGCTTGAAGGAATAACTTATTTTTTTATATCCCAGAAAAAAGTTTTGCATTAAAATAATAGCTAAGTAAATGATTTTGTTCTACAAAAATATTTGAAATCGCTCCCAAAAACAGATTATCTGTAAAAAAGTTGCGCCAAGTACAGGTTCAACACTGATCTCAGGCTGCATTAAGAGTAACATTTTTATAAAAAAGTTTGAAATCATAAGAACACCAAGAAACTGAGGTTTTATTTACTGAGTTTAATTAAAAAATTCATTATTCAGTCGTGTCATATCTCTTAAATGTCTCACAATTATGTAATATTTTAAATTGACTTTAACAGTGCACACCATATTCGTTCAAGAACTTTTTTTTTAATTTAAAAATCTCGGTTTCTTGGTGTTCTTATGATTTCAGACTTTTTTGTAAAAAAATGTTACTACTAATGCAGCCTTAGATCAATGTTGAACCTCTATTTGGCGCAACTTTTTACAGATAATCTATTTTTGGGGGTGCTATCAATTTTCAATGATCGTAAGGTAATTTGAGAGTGGATGCGATAATTGCTCATGATGAATGGATTTCGGTGTTTAATTGATATTTTACGAGTTTCTTGAATGACAGATTATAATTTTTTTTTTTTATTATATTACATATTTAAAGAAAATGACGATTAATTTTTTACTCACTGATATAATTGGCTGTGACTGGTACTCAGTAATTCTATTACGAGAATCAAAAACCAATAAAAAATAGCAAAAGAACATAAGAACAAAGAGAACAAAACTTGTTCTTCTGGGCATCGTAATGGCTGTAAAAAAATTATGAAAATAATTAAAATAAATCAAAATTAATATTAATCGGGCCATTACATTCACATTCACTTACATATAATTCTCTTTGTTATCATTTTATCCCACGTTATTCTACTGTAGATCCAATTAATGAAATAATTTGTTGAAAATTAAATACTAAAGCTATAAATAGTATTCGTTCTGTCCAAGGTACACACCAAATGAGCGACAAACCATTAGGTATCCAAATGATAAGTAACGTTTATCTACATTGCAATTATTTAATTAGTGTTTTTTTTCATGAAATTCTAAATATAGTAAATTATACTTGTTACTGCTAAGTACGTCTACGGTTATTAAATTGTAAAAGAATTTTTAAATAAATCTTGTAAGCCAACATTGTGCTGATGTACCGATAAATTAAACATTTTTTTTTTTTACCCTATTATTATCAAAACCTTCTCCAAACATCGCTATTATCATTCCTCAGGGCTAAAAGTAGGCAATTCCCAGCCTTCAATTTCAAGAAAATCGGCCGCCAGAGAAATTCTAAAGAAAGTCTGTAGAAAAACAGGACACTGTCTATGATGGAAAAAAATTTTTCCCGACTCTACTATTGTCAAAATCTAATCAGCATTATTTTTACAATTTAATATTAATAAGCAAAACATAGAGGAAAATTACGATTACAAGAAATTTTGACGATGCTTCGAACAACAAAAACTATTAAAAAAATAAAAATTATCAACTCTGTATATAAAACTAGTCATACTATATATTAAAGTGGTCGATAATCTTCAGCAATTGGATTAAAATTTTTATTGGTAAGTTTCATTGACAGCTAAAACTTTTCCCCAGTTTTATTGCAGTTGAACATTCGTTGAATTTCTCCAACCGGAAAATTCATCTCAATATGCCAGTGAAGCGGCGTCGCATTTGAACCCTTCAATGAACTACAACTACCCGCGAAAAAATGACTAAAACAAAATTTGATATCAATGTTTTTATCGTAGAGGTATTTTATTAATTAAAACCTAATATTAATTTACTTTATAATAAAAATTAAATTAAACTAAAATGACAGTAGACTGGAATACACGATGAAAAAAAAAGTATTTATGTAGATACAATTAAAATTGAACATTTATTATTTAATACTATACATTTTAAAATATATATATATTTAAAATATTTAAGCGAAAATTTAAAACCTTAATAAAGGTTTATTTTTGACAATATGTTTATCCAAGTGTTCCCAGAAGCGCATCAGCGCGGCGCGATCAAGATGACGTTTTGTGCGACTCAGCTCAATGACAGTGACAGCCCACCTGGCGACATTTGCATCGAGCCGCATCTCATCATACTTCAAATGAAAAGCGCAAATTTTTGAGAAAATTTCAACTGGATTACCATCAAAGGGCCATCCCTTAAATTGCCATGCTGGTCCCATAACAAAAACCGCGACGACTCGATCCCAGTCAGCGTTGGTCAGTTTCTGCGGATTATCAATTACTCTATACGGTACCGTCAGTCCTCCCTCTTTTCTCCTTTGCAACAAGATTTCATTTTCTCTTTTCGCGCCACTCGCTTTCTTTTCTTCATTGCTGACGAACTTCAAATCCTGCAAGGCCTCTTTAGCATTGAACATCGTGATAAGAGACGAATTGGCACTGGGGATTATGATTATCGGAGTTCTGCTCGGGCGTTTATTCTGAGCAGCTTGTTGGGGCGTAAGTTTGGCAGCTGAAGTTGGCAATAGACCTGAAGTAGGAGTCGAAGAAGGATTCGGTATCGGTTTCCTTACAGCCGGATTCGATCCTTCAGTCACTGACTTCAATGTCATTCCGTGATAAGTTCCCATGGTGTCAATTTTGAAGCCTTCAGTCTCTTCTTTCTGTCTGATGAATCTTTCTTGATCGTAACGATTGTAAACAGCCGGTTGTGGTATTGGTCGCATTGGGGTCGATCGTGGAGTAACCATCGGAGTCGGTACTGCTGGACCCTTGTGTCTGCCTTCTTCTCTTGCTTTAATGCTTTGTAAAATCGCAAATATATTTTTACCAAATATTTTACCACTGCTTTGTAAAATAGTCGCACGAGTTCTCCACTGTCTTTCCCTAGATACAATGTCTTTAGTATCATCAACGTCCATGTCCAAGATGACTCGCAAATCTGAGCCCATGCCGATGTCGTCGTTTTCTTTTATGGTCGTACGTTTTTTAGCCAAACGTTTAGCTTTTATAGCAGCTATTTTTTCAACGGACATGGCTTCGGACAGGGATTTGATGTTATCAACAGTAACTGAAGCTTCTTTGGGTGCATCTAATCTGGCAGCAAGCTGATCTTTGACTCGCTGCACATGTGTCTCCTCGAATCGCGGTTTTTTTGATAAACCTGAGTCCAGACCATCTTCAGCAGCTCTTTTAACCTGGGTCGGGATTTCCAGTGGCGCTGATTTGTCAATCGCAGCTGATGTCGCTGTCTCTCCATTGAGATATGCCAGTAAATCTTTACGATCTGGCCGACGTACGACAGGAATATTTTCAGCCGCAGCCTGTCGTACGTACACTGGATGTGTGAGCTGTACATGTTTTAATAGAAAAAGCAGGCACTCTAGAGTGTAATAATCTTTTGCCGTTCCTTCTTTACCAGATCTAAAATAAAAACAAATAAATAATTAGCCTTGACGTCGTTTTGAAAAATCTACAAACTTTCTCTTTGAACTCGCACTTGACATTTAATATTTTTACTGACGTTAATTCATGTATTTATTTATGTAATTATTTAGTAAATTATTGCAACTATAAAAATTTAAAAATCTGTCAAAATACCAAACAAATTTTTAATTTAATTGATGTCTGTGGTGTTGGTAATCCAACAGACTGGCGCAAAAAATAAAGGTTTTGAATTTTAAATAAATAGTTCAACTTACCCATAAGTTAGATAATTTGTTTTAACATTTTTTGGCCACGAAAATTCACCAAATATTATTTGATTTTCACGTTCAATTATTTCTTTTTTATTAACATTATACTGCCGCAACAAACTCAACGGATCCGCCATTTTTATGCACTGATCACTCAAAACCAACTTTCAACACACTGAAATAATGTTTTTTTTTTTTTACAGTATTGCAAATACTGCTCACCAGGCTCCGCCAGGTTCTTTTTCTGAAATCTGTAATCGCACACTAGCTTATCTACGGTTCAAACTAAAGCGCGGGTTTTTTTAGATTTAGAAGGGCAGAGTGAAATTTGACGTCTTTGTGACAACACAAATTTTTAGTTTTTCTAAAAATTTAAATCCCACGTTAAGTATCGAAGATTCATTAGCAATAATGAGGAACGATTTTGTAGCTGATTAAATTTTTGACAAAGTATTCGACCCACTATTAGAAATTTTTACGAGTGTGAAATGATCGTAAAGTTAGCGGACATCTGACAGTTATTAAAATTTTGAAATAATCAATTAAAATTTTGATAAAAGAAAAATAAAAAAATGCATCTTTAGAGAATTAAAAATTCAGTAAATGCATTTTTTTAAAATTTTATTATTTTAATTATTTAATTTTTTTATATGTAATTAGAAAATTTTTGTATGTCTGCTACATTTCCATTCATGAGTGTGAATGTAACTGACAAGTGTCAATTTTTTAAATTTTTGAATAAATATATGAAATTTCAGTAGAATGAAAATTAAAAAATGCGTATTTAGATCAATGAAAAATTACCACGCCCATTTTTAAAAATTTTAGTATTTTAATTTATTTATATGAGTGTGAATGTATCAAATACGAAACAATTTATAATATAAATTTTGAATAAATAAATAAATTAAAATAATAAAATTAAAAAAAGTGCGCGTACTGATTTTCAAATTATCTAAATACGCATTTTTTAATTTTTATTCTACTTAAATATTATTTATTTATTCAAAAATTCGAAAAATTGACACTTGTCAGTTACATTAACACTCATTTATTAATTTAAAATTTATAAATTGTCTTATGTCTGCTATTTCATACTCATAAATTTTTACTTTTGCTCTAAAGTTCGCAAAAAAAAATTTCGAGTGTTTTTTATTTAAATTGACAACATCAAGACTCGAGTTCTGAATTTAAAAATTAACATTCTCGGCTGAATATCTATTTATCGATGATACTAGAAATGATAATGAACAATTTTTTAGTCCTTTAAATAATTTTCTACTGTAAAAATTATTTAAGAAAGCTGGCAACTGGTTATTTATTTATAAAAAAAATGTTTTTTTTTTTTTTTTAATTTAGTTTTCCCCATTTTCCCTGGAATTTTTTTATTAGTACATGTATGATAATAAAATGAAAAAATTCCTTCAGCTTAAACCCCCACTATTAATAATTGAACTGTCGTCAACACCAACAAAACAAACAGCAATAAGCATGCAGATCACATGGAGCGCATGTTTACTGTAACAATGGCGGACCCGCTAAGTTTATTACGACAATACACTATCAGTAAAAAAGAAATAATCGAACGTGGAAATCAAATAATATTTGGTGAATTTTCGTGGCCGAAAAATATAAAAACTAATTATCTAACTTACGAGTAAGAAAATAATTAATAAATTAAAAACTTTAATTCATAATAATAAATTTGAAAAATAATTTTTTCGCTTTCATATATTTCATAAAATAATTTACCGGATATTGTAAAAAATTTAATTTATTATTTTAATTACAGATCAGGGAAAGAAGGAACGGAAAAAAAATATTATACCCTAGAATCTCTTATATTTTTTTTAAAACATGTCCAACTTACACACCCAGTGTACGTCCGACAATCGGCAGCAGAAAATATTCCATCAGTACGTCGTCCAGATCGTAAAGATTTACTCGCATATCTCAATGGAGAGACGACGACATCAGGTGCGATTGACAAATCTACACCCCTGGAGATTCCGATCCAAGTGAAGAGAACTGGAGTTGATCTGGACTCGGGTCCTCCTAAAAAGCTAAAGTTTGAACAGATGCAGGTGCAGCAAGGAAAGGAACAACTTGCAGCCAGACTGGATACTCCCAAAGAAGCCTCTGTCACTGTCGACAACATCAAGTCACTTTCAGAGGCTTTGCCATCAGAGACAATCGCTGCCATCATCGTCAAACGTATTGCCAACAAACGTAAGACCATCAAAGAAAATGATGACATTCACATGAACTCTTATCTCCAAGTTATGGTGGACATGGATGTTTACAACTCAAGAGATATTTTGTCACGTGAAAGACAATGGAGAACTCGTACTGTTATTTTGCAAAGTAATGGTAAAATATTTGGTAAAGATATTTTTGCTACTTTACAGAAATTAAATTATAAAGTTACCAGAGATGTAGAAGCTAAAGCCAAAAGTCCATTTTCTACACCACAAGTAATTCCTATACGATTAATTCAACAACCTGCTGTTTACAACCGATACGTCCAAGAAAAATTCGTCAAACGAGACGATGATACTGAAGGTTTCAAAATAAATACCATGGGAACTTATCATAATATGCCTGCTAAAATAATCACTGAAGGTGAAGGTTCAAATCCCAGTAAAGAATCTCTACCAAAAGCAAATTCATCAACTTTAGTACCAGAGCAGGGAGTAAAAAAAAGTAAATCCTCGAATAGAACTCCCATTATTATTATTCCGAATTCAAATTCTTCGTTGATAACTATGTACAATGTCAATGAAATTTTTGGACGACTAAAGTATGTAACTAATGAGGAACAAAAAGCTGCTGGTGTTCGAAAGAAAAACCAGATAATTTTTCAAAGGCCAAAGAAAGATGGTTCAACTGTAGCATATCAGATAGTTGATAACGTTCAGAAATTATCAAGCGCAGACTGGAACCGGGTGGTCGGTGTGTTCGTCTTGGGACCAGTTTGGCAGTTTAAGGGTTGGCCTTTCGACGATAATCCCGTTAATATTTTTTCTAGAATAAAAGCTTTTCATATTAAATATGATGACATGAAACTGGATGCTAATATTGCTCGGTGGCCTGTTAATGTCATTGAATTGAGCCGGACTAAAAGACATTCTGATCGCGCTGCTATTATTAAATTCTGGGAGACTCTAGATCAATACATTGCTAAAAATAAACCTTTTTTGAAATTTTGATATAATATATATTTGATAATTATTAAGGTGATCCCTCTTTACATTTCAGCCAAAAATATCTCATGATAAAATATCTCCTTGTAAAAATATGAGGTGTTTTTGTACTCATATTGGACATGAGATTTTTTTCCGGACGTCATTTCTGAAATAAAGTGAGGAAAAGCCGATAATTAAATGCATTGTTGAGTAGATTAATATATTTTGATATAAAATATTATAATACAGTTGGTAGAAGTGAGATATAAAAATTATAATAATTATTTTTATATCTAAAATAATTACAAAAATTTATTTTACAGTTGATCTTTAATTTGGAAGAATAACATTTTTAGTAAATATAAAAAAAAATATATATTCATTGTTATTATAATTATTTATGTAAAAAAAAGTTTATAAATCTTCTGGGTATAGAAAAACTTGTGACCTGTCATATTAAATATGCGTAGAAAAAATAAACGGATGTTAGTAGATGAGGTAAAAGTATGACATTAATTATTTGAAGTTTTATAACTCAACACTGTGACGTTGACTGTCTTGGCTTTTTGTATCAAAATTGTCAGTCATGTTGCACTTTTTTTTGTAATCATTGTAAACTAAAAGTGCGACATTTCTACCGCCGATAGCACTCATTTCCATGGCACTAGCTGCCCATTCAATAGCATTGACATGATATAGAGAATTATAGAGCTTGAAATTATTATCAGATTGTATTGTTGAGTATTTTGGGTACGCTTTCCATTTAATTTCTTTAATTTGCAGTACCTAGAAAAATAAAATTATATTGATAATAAATGACTATTAATTATACGTGAGTTACATTAATAAAAAATAATAAAAAGTACTTGTTGGAACATTTTATCAATAATATTTTTTTCTACTGAATTCCTAGAATATATTCTCCAAACATTTGAATCCTCGCCTTGTACAGTAGTCAATTTTTCAATAGAACACACAACAGTTTTGTTGAAATCATTACTCAAAATAACGTCAATTGATTCCTCGAGTTTGAAATACCCAAGATTAAGTTCGCCTTCAACAAATGTTACGTGAGACGTCTGATATTCTCCAGCAGGTTTTAAGTCAACTTCTTCTGGAAAGTTTGAAAACTCTATGGGCATTTTTTGATCGTGTGTCAGTGGCGTTGCTATTATGACAACGTCATAACTTTTCCATGTGTCTTCAGATTTTCCTGCAATATTTATAAAATCCATTGTAACATAATAGAAAATCCAGTTTTCCAAAAAATTTCCAGGTGGGTGACGTTGAGTGTCATCGACCCCAGGTGCACCCGTTGCTAGGCTCTCTAATTTTGAGGTATTTTGTAGGGTTTAAAAAATAAAATAAAACATTAAAAAAAATTATAAAATTATAAATCCTCCGATGTCGCATCTCTGGTTTCCCTAACAAACGTTGACGAGGCCTGGGTCTCATGCCTAGACATGAGCTTAGACTACAGACCACGACAGTGTTCGCGGAAATGGTTCATTTGCTTTAGTTACTCTGTTGAAAAATTTTTCTTCATCAGAGTGACCAAAATGTTATATGAGTGTGATGTAGCTGAAAATTGTCAATTTTATAAATTTTAGAATAAAAGAATAAAATCTAAGAAGAGTATAAATTAAAAAATGTGTATTTAGAAAAATACAAGATCCGTACGCGCATTTTTTTTAAATTTCATTATTTTAATTAATTTATTTATTTATTTAAAATTTACAAATTGTCTCATATCTGCTACATTCACACTCATAGTTTTATTTTATGTTTAAAAAAAAAAATTATTATATATATATATATTTTTTTTTTAATTAGAAACCTCACGGAACGTCACAATCAACATTTATAATTTTATTATTATCATAAATATATTAAATTTTTACCTGTGTCATAGTAGACGTGATATCCAGGAGATCCATCGTCTTTGGGAGCATAATTTATTTTATTAACTACTGCAGGAATAACTTTTACTCTCTTATTCATTTTGATAAGATTCTCTGGCACCTTAAAAATAGAATTTATAATAATAAGTAAGTAGTAATTTATTTAATTGACTATTGATAAAATATAATAAATTAATATATTACTTTTTTATTTCCTCCTTTTACAGACCACAGAGGAGATACTGATACAGCGTACGATAAAATACCGAGAATACTGTGAGCACTATCCGCATCATGTCCAAAATTAGCTGTCAGTGTCGGTTGCATTAATTCGTCAATTAGTGCAGAAGAGAATCCTTTATTAATAAAAAAATCTCTTGTGGATATTTTGAGCATTTCTGGAAATTTATTATTCATTTCAGCAAGCAAACTTTTCAAGTTTTCAAAACCTATTTCTGCTTGCTGATATTCATATATTCGTCCAAAGTCACCGAGTATTGAATCAATAAACCTGTTAAATAAATATTCATATATATTGATCATTCCATTTAAATAAATATTTATATCATTCATTAACTTATTAATGTAAAATCTTTTAATAACCTGTAGAAAGACAATAGTTCAAATCCATATTTATAATATAATTTAAATGATGAAATTAATGGGTAAGGACTTTTGTTAAATATAAAATTATCTCCATTCCAAATGCCAACTTTTGAATTTTTAAGAGGACTATTTTCTTCGAGTTCTAGTATCAGGAAAATGAGCAATAATTTTTTAATTAATTAGTAATTTAAATTCAATTAAATATCAAGTATCCCTGATTGGAAAATATAATTTAAATTTAATCATTTTATTAAATAAATAAAATAAATTTTTTTTTTAATGCTCTGTTCAAACAATAGAATAAATTCTAATTAATATTTATTTAACAATTAATTGGCTTCATATAAATTACTTCTGTAATTAAATTTTTCAAATGCTATTTCCTATAGTGAAAAGTTATAAATCATATTTTTTTAACAAAGATTCTTAATGAAAAACTCCGATTGGTATTAGAAAATTTTTAATGGATTTTTACGGAAATTTCAAAATGAATTTGATTGGAAGTTAATCAGAAGTCAAAAAGTTAATCGGAAAAAAATTATTATTTTCCAATTGAATCTGATCAAAATATTTCAATCGGATTTAATTGAAAAATAATAAATATTTTTTTTTGATTAAGTCTGATTGAAATTCAATCGAATACTTGGAATGCTCCTGAGTGATTCTGATTGAATGTTTATTTCCGATCAAGTCTGATAGAAATCCGATTCAATTGGAGTTTGTAATGAAATATTTAATGTAAGAAAAAAAATTACTCAAAAACTGGGCAAAATATCTCATGTGCATATTATTATACTCAATAACAGAACCACCGGCTTCATATTCATGATCGTTTATTTCAAGTGTTGCCAATCTTCCGCCAATTTTATCAGCTTCAAATAAATCAATATCCACATTTTCGTTAAATAAATTTACAAGATAATGAGATGCCGATGCTCCACCAATTCCTCCACCAATAATTGCTGCAATAAATAAAAATAAAAATAATAATATGATTTATTATTGAGAAAATTTATCTGACAGTTTAATATTTAAGATGCAAAAAAAAAAATCAATTAATAATAAAAATACTGTAGTAAAAGCAGCAAAACGATGATATTTTTTATTTTCAAACAATCAATTATTTTATTTAATTAATTATGACTGATATTATAAAAGAACAATTTTTTAAAACTCATACTAAAGATTTTGCAATTAAAATGCAAGTCTTTGGACGCTTGCTATTTTCAGAATCATATAAAAATATAAATTTACCTATTTTCGGAGTACAATTATCTGCATAAATGAATTTATTAAATGTTAAAACATTTATTATTACAAAAAGAACATTCTTACTAATAGCCATGTTATTTTTAAAAATCGTTTATTATTAATCGGCACAACAACCGGGAAAAATCTTTACAGAGCAATGATTCTACGAAATAGTAGACAAGAAAAAATTGAAAAAAACTGACGTTGAATGTTTACCAGACTGCCGAAAGTGGTACAGAGAGTAATTTTTAATGATTCTAAAAATACTTGTCATTTTAAAATTTTATTGCTTTTATTAACAAAATTACCCATTTTAAAAAAAGTTAATTAAAATTTAAAAAGTCCTCGGTATGATTTTTAAATTTTTTCTATTGATATTGACTTTGCTGACAGAAATATCAAAATTATCAATTGTCTATTCAGTTTACAACCTTATCGACTATTTTTTAAAAATCAATTATCATTTCGGTATCACAAATGAATTTAATTAAATCTATAAAACTTTATTTCACTTTAAATTCTGCAAATAAATTAAATATTAGCGGGCAAATTTTTTTCCTCTTATAGAGGGAGACTATCACGTATTTCTGATGACCTCGTCCACCCATATATTTTTTATTTTATTTGACTTTTTTTCCATATAAATTTATATATAATAAATAGAATTTTATTTATTTTGTAAATATTTAATTTATTTATTTAAATTTTTAAAAATTATTGTAATGTTTAAAAAAAGTTATATTTTTTATTTAATAAGTCTTGTAATATTTAGTAATTTTATTTATGGAAAAGACTGTACTCCAAAGATAGGTAACTTTTTTTTAACCAGTTGATATACATTTTTTTTTTTTTTTTTTTTAAATGATATACTAGAGTATTTATTTATTGTATTTAATTGATAATTATAATAAAAATCTTATTATTTTTTGCAGCAATAATTGGAGGAGGAATTGGTGGAGCATCAGCCTCTCACTATCTCTCAGATTTATTTAATGACAATGTAGATATTGATTTATTTGAAGCTGATAAAATTGGTGGACGACTGGCGACATTGAACATAAACGATGATGAGTATGAAACCGGTGGTTCTATTATTCATTCTAGAAATAAATTGATGAGAAAATTTGTCCAGCTTCTTAGTTAGTTAATTAAATAATAAATAATATAAATATAAGGAATAAAAAACATTCAATATATTTATTTATTTTATTTAATTAATTAATTTATTTATTTATAGAACTTGAAGATCGACCTTCTGAACAAAATATGATTGCTGGCATTTGGAATGGAGATGAATTTGTCTTTGAAGAAAGTTCTTATCAATTAATTTCATTAGCTAAATTATTTTATAGATATGGACTTGAACCATTCAAACTCCACAGGTTTTAGAAATTTTTTTTTTACAAATAATCATTAATAATTAATTAATTGATTAACTGAAGTCAGCCAACGTCTAATAATTTTTTGATTTTTTTTCGAAACGATAAATTATAAAAAAAAATATTCAAAAAAACCCGCGTAAAAAAAAATTTATTCGTAATGAATTTGATCAGGAAACTTAGATCGTGACACAAATATGACTTTCATCATAAATTTGCTTCAAAAACTTTTTGTCTGGTAAATTCGTATCGATTCTGAAATTAATTCATTGCGTATTTGAATCGATGTTGAGATGATTTTGATAGAAACTTGACTGAGTTTTTACTATTAAACCTTTCGTCAAATTTCTCAATTTAGAAATTCCCTTTACCAAGTAAATCAGTTTCGATTTTAAAATTAATTGAGTACGTGTTTAAAATGGACAGATTGACATTTAGGAAAACTTGACTGAATTTTTACTAAACTAAGCGTTAAGTCAAATTTTGAAATTTAATAAATTATTTCTACCTAGCAGGTCAGTATCGATTGGGAAAATAATTTATCACGTGATTGAAATGAACTTCAGATCACTTGGATAAATTTTACTGAGTCATAATTTTCTCGTGCTGAAATTTAGATCTAAATTCATTGTGAATAAAAAATTTTTTTTCACGGGAAATTGCGCGTTTAATTTTTAAAATTTTCTACATGTGCATATTTTTAGTTTCTTTTTTTTGTAATTGATGTGGTGAAAAAAAAAAAAATTCAAAAATTGTTAATTGTCTGCAAACCAGGATCAAAATAATTAACGTGAAATTGAAATATGATTAAATTATTTTATTTGTTAAAAGGTTGATAAATTCAATTCTTGATGAGTTTGATCAGATATACGAACTTCAAAACGCTGGAGTAGGGTTTGAAAATATCACAAGTTTACTGGCTGGAATGAACAATAAATTTCCGGAAATGTTAGAAATTTCGTCAAAAGATTTTCTGTTAAATCAAGGATACTCTTCACTGCTAATTGATGAATTAGTTGAGACAACGTTGGTAGTTAATTATGGGCAGGATACTGACGTTCATAGTTTTGTTGGATTTGTATCACTCGCTGGCGCAGGATATTCTCTGTGGTCTGTAAAAGGAGGAAATAAAAAAGTAATATATTAATTTACTATATTTTATTAGTAGTCAATTACATAAATTACTACTTACTTATTATTATAATTTATATTTTTGAGGTACCAGAGAATCTTATCAAAATGAATGAGAGAGTAAAAGTTATTCCTGCAGTAGTTAATAAAATAAATTATGCTCCCAAAGATGATGGATCTCCTGGATATCACGTCTACTATAACACAGGTAAAAATTTAATATATTTATGATAATAATAAAAAAATAAATGTTAATTGGTTTATAAATATTGCAGGAAAATCTGAAGACACATGGAAAAATTACGACGTTGTAATCATAGCAACGCCACTGACTCACGACCAAAAATTGCCGATAAATTTCGGTGGTTTTCCAGACGATGTAAATTTTGAATTCGCTGGAAATTATCAGACGACTTATGCAACATTTGTCCAGGGCTCACTCAATCCGGGTTATTTTAGACTAGAGGAATCAATAGACGGTATCTTGAGTTGCGATCCCAATAAAACAATTGTCAGCTCGCTTGGAAAATTAACTACCGTTCAAGGTGTTAATTCAAATGTATGGAAAATATTTTCACGAAATCCACTGGAAATAAATATTATTAATAAAATGTTTCAACAAGTACGTACTTAATTATATCGTGTCACTATTCTCAAAAGGACTTATATTTTTATAAGCCATTTGGGTTTAGTCGTTAATTTTAAAATCAAAAGGGCGTATAATTTTTTTTTTTAATTGCTAATCATATTGTAGACTTATTTATCACAGAGAACAAGAAGTTCTTGACGTAAAAAATTTTTACTCGCCCCAAGAAATTTTTTGCATTATACTTAAATTGAAAATAAAAATTTTCTTAAGCCAAGAAAAAATTTCTTACTCAAAGAAATTTTTTCTGTCCTAAAAAAATTTTTCTCTTCATTTTATATTGAAAACTTTTTCTTGCGTCAAGAAATCCCTTTTTTCTGTATAAAGCTGAAAATTTGAAAGTCAAAAGGTCGTATAATTTAATCTATGTCCTTTTGATTTTCAAAATTATTTTTCAAAATTTACGATCCTGAATTTAATAAATAATTACAATTTTCAAAATTTTTTTTCAACAAATCGATTACAAAAAATAAAAAACTAAAAGTATGCACATGTAGAAAATTAAAAAAACTACAGGTGCAATTTTTTTTTTTTACAATTTATCGTTTTGAAAAAATTATTAGGCGGCTAACTTCAGTATGATTAAATTTTTAGCTATAAAATAAGTCTACAAAGCGATTGGCATAAAAAAAATTATAAGTTCTTTTCGTTTCAAACTTAGTGACTACAGCCAGAAGGGCGTGTAAAAATGTCCTTTTGGAATTAGTAACACGATACATTTTTAAAAATTTTAATTATGAATTCAATAAGAATATGGACTAGTTATTAATACACTTTGATATTGTTAGGTACAACTAATTAAAGAAATTAAATGGAAGGCGTACCCGAAATACTCAACAATACAATCTAATAATAATTTCAAGCTCTATAATTCTCTATATCATGTTAATGCCATTGAATGGGCCGCAAGTGCCATGGAAATGAGTGCTATCGGCGGTAGGAATGTTGCAATTTTAATTTACAATGATTACAAAAAAAAGTGCAATATTTCTACCCATGAGTCGAACAAAAAAAAATTTGAAAATAAATCTACCAATGAATTGTAAATTTGAATATTTATATTTTTAAATTAAAATATATGTTGTATTTTTCTATTTATTCGTGTTGTGAAATATTTAAGATTTAAAAAAAAAATGTAAAAAAATTGTTTATTGTTACAGATGAATTTAATGTATGTTGTAATTTTTTAAAATAAATTGTTTATGAAATTAAATGTTTGTAATTATGCGCGTAATTTAAATTAGTGTTAAGTTTAGCAAATATGATAAAATTTAGTTTATATAAATAAAAAATGATGCTCTAAAATATATAAAGTTTTCTAATTAATTTATTATTGTGTTTCGACAACGCGCCAGGAGACTGCGCGGTAAGCGCGCGCGAACCCCGGATCGATCGTATCGAGATGACGAAAAATTTTTTTTAATATATTTATATTTACATTCATTTATATCTCGTAAGTTACATAAAATTTTAATAATCAATGATTTTTCTCATTAATCTAATATAATAAGACACCGATTAATTATAATTAAAGTTGCATCAAATCACGGAATAATCCCGTATAAAGAATTTTAACGTTCTTTTCTTTTTGCCGCGAATACTTAAAACATATAACGATCTGCGCTGCGCACTTGCGCTGTTGTCAGATTTAAATTTTGACATTTTGCCGCGTTTACAATTCATTGGCAATCATTTGATTTAAATAAATAAAACTCATTTTTTCCATTAATTATCTTAATTGCGTTTAGGAGTGAGTAGAAGTAATTGGTTTAATTATTTGCGCTTCGTAATTTAAATGAAATAAATTGTAATAGAATATGACAGTTTCGGATTGTCGTGATTTGAAAATCGGGTCTTAGTATAATTTAGATTTGGCAACAGCGGAAGCACAGATTCCTTGAGCAAATTCATCAGAATGAACGCGGGTGTTTTTGTAATTCTCAATCGCGGTGCACCGTGAGTCCGAGTAGGAGCTAAAGCTAAAATGGCGTCAGCCGTGAACGGCAAACGCGTTTAACTTATCGCCCAGTTGACAACGTTAAACAAAAATGCCACGGCCTAAGCGTAACGTAAGTTTAAAATCGCGTTTAATCACCTTATTTTATTAATTAAATACTTTATTATTATTTTACAATAATTATTTAAATAACCACTAAAAGAAAAAAAAAATCCGCGCCCTCAACATCCGGAAAAAATTGAAAAAAAAAAAAAAAAAAAAAAAACGTCGGAAGTCACGCTCTCGTCAATTTAGACTCGCGCATTTCGCGGTTTTTAAATAAACCCGTGATTATTGTTTTTAAAAATATTTATTACCGGTCGTGTAAATTTTATTTTTTTTTCAACCCCCAACGTCAGTGTCATGTAAATGTGATTTTTTTTTTTACCTGATTTTTTTTTTGATGTTTGCACAGATGATAAATGTGAAAATTTTTTAAATAATATTTAAAAAAAAATAACGCGTGTTTTTATAATTAGAGATTGTAATTAAAGTTGGATGTAATTCAATGCCACTTTGGCGTCATACTCACGCCGTGTCTTATGTCGTTCATCGTCGGAACATGTGAAAAAAAAAAAAAAACTAAATTACACCCCCGTTCCCGCCCCTCGCAGCAGCGCTGCTGTCTCCGACTTATTTCCCTTTCCCTTGTCTTGAAAATAATAATAATAATAATAATAATAATAATAATAATAATAATAATAATAATAATAATAATAATAAGGATATAAAGTTTTTAGTGATTGTCATTCGCGGGATTTTTTTTTTGTATATTTTGTTAATGACCTTAAGCATAACATGTACAGTGTCATTAAAACAATTCAAATAATATAATTACATACATTTTAATGTTAGTTCTGAATAATTTCACATCGCGGCATGTTCAATTGTCGCGCGTCTGTCGACTAGTTCGCATCGTGTTGCTGTCGGTTACTCGTCTCTGATAAACTTGACAATTTTTTTTGTTTTTGTGAAAAATAGATTTTTAAAAATTTAGTGTCATTTAATGAACGTATGTCACGAAATAATTATTCATTTATTTAATTATACACTAGTCTTTCTTTTTTTTAAACTTTATTAAATTAATTATTTATATGACGTTAAATATTTTCATGCGGGTTTGATTTTCTCTCTACAAACATAACCTAGTTTTTTTTTTTTCATTTATAACGACGCGTTCTTTATATAATATGATATTTTATAAAATTTATCATTCATTTGTTATTAATTATTCGTGTAATTTTATTCAAATTTAAATAGTCGCGCTTTTTTTGTAATTAAATATACATGTACTTTTTTATATTTCTTTTCACTGAGGCGCATTACTGAAGCTTTTTTTTTTTGTTTGTAGGCTGGTAAAAAATATAAGGATGCAATGAGCGACGAAAGCAGTGGCAGTGACTTCGACGACGATGAAGATCCCGACAAGATCGAAGTTCCTGGTAAATATAAAATCAAATATATTATGTATTCTATTTGATGTCGACTGTAATCCATCCCCTTTATATCGATCATAATCCGATAAATTATTCGTTAGGTGGAGGGAAAGACCTCGCCACCGCCGCTGGGATCGCGAGCATCAAGGAAGAAAATGAGTCCACCCCAGCTGATACTGCTGTCAAAACTGGTAATTATTATTCACGTTACTAATTTAAAATAGTATATTGTGGGACAAGGGATGAAACAAGACGATTTCAGACCAGGGTGAAGTTGGCTGACATTACCCGCAGTCTGAAATTGTGTTTTATCCTGAGTTACACACTAGACTTTTCATGATCACCTGCATCGGAACTTCAAGAGTCAATGTCAGCATATTTACAGTCACTTATTAAACAGTAAATAAGACAAAAATATTATTTTCACTCATTTTTTATTAATTTTATTTGGTTAATTAAAACTGTCACTTAAAAAATGAAATGAGTAAACTGAAGTGACCAGCAAACAAATGAAAGTAATAAGGCTGCAAATGAACATTAAATATAACTATCACCGGGCAGAAACAATTGTATTTCTTTCCAAGGGAAGAAACACGCGTGTTTCTGTCCACTGTATGAAGGTATTTATGAATTACGAATTTGCCAGCAGTTGTTTGCAGCATCGGCTAGAAATTATCTTGTCTTCACTGGCTGTAGATTCACTAAACTTTAAGTTTCGATGCTGGTATCATAAAATATATTTTTCGCGGGCGTGAATCATCAAGCGGGTTGGTAATTGATGAGTAAATTGATAATTTTTTAGCACCGAGCATAAAAGGAGGTAAAATTCCAGAAGGTTTGGTGACCAAAGCACCGACTCCCGGCTATGAAATGGTTCGTGTCGGTGGTTCCCAAGGTAACCCTCAAAATTTTCCCAATGCCAATATGATGAACCAGATGAATCAGTTCGGAAATACTGGACCCTACGGTCAGTTTCCTCCTAATCTTGGACAATATCCCGGATTCAATCCAGCTTCTCTTCTTCAAAGTAAGTAATTAATTTTTTTGTTGCTTTTTTATGATCCTGGAGTTAGCAGACAATTAACAATTTTCAGATTTTTCTTTTAGCAATTAAATTACAAAAAAAAAAAAAAAAAAAAAAAAAAAAAATGCACAAGTAGAAAATTTAAAAAACTAAATGTGCAATTTTTTCAAATATTTTTTTTTTTGATAATTTATATTTAAAAAAAAAATTTTTTTAATTATGAGACGTCGGCTAACTTCAGTATCATGATATTTTGTCGTTTTTGTCGTTTGAAAATTCATCTGTATGTTTACATTGTTTTGAATGACGTAATTTAGATATGGATATGGGAAATTTGATGGGTACCTTCATGGGAATGGCGGGTATGGGTGGCATGGGCGGTGTCAATCCATTTTTGCAGTTGTTGAACCAAGGAGGTTTCAACCCGAATTGGGCTGCTGGTCTTCCAGGTCCGTTATTGTCCTCGACCTCATTATTTCACCATAAGAAATAAAAAACATTTATTTTCATTAATCTAACTGATAATTACAGGAAAAGCTGTCCAGCAAATGTGGATGAATGCTATGGACCCATCAAAAATGATGCAACCGACGATTCCTGAAGATGAAGAGGCTGATGATGATGAGATGGGCGTCGCTGAAACTTACGCCGATTATATGCCGACGAAATTAAAACTCGGCCGTAAACATCCTGACCCAGTTGTTGAAACTGCATCGCTGTCAAGTGTGGAACCTACTGATGTTTGGTACAAAATATCCATTCCAGAAGAAACAATTAAATCAGGCGCGCTTTCTGCGTTGCAACTCGAGTCAATCACTTATGCGTCACAGCAGCACGAACATCTACTGCCTGATGGGACTCGCGCTGGTTTTCTTATCGGTGACGGAGCTGGTGTAGGTAAAGGTCGTACGATTGCCGGTATTATATTTGAAAATTATCTAAAAGGTCGCAAACGTGCCATTTGGGTGTCGGTGTCGAATGATCTCAAGTATGACGCCGAGCGCGATCTGAAAGATATTGGGGCGGGTAAAATAGACGTACACCCATTAAATAAATTTAAATATGCTAAAATATCATCAGCAGTTAACGGTAATGTCAAAAAAGGTGTTATATTTAGTACATATTCAGCGTTAATTGGTGAATCTTCACAGAGCGGAGGCGCAAAGTACAAAAGTCGACTCAAGCAATTACTCCAATGGTGTGGAGACGATTTTGATGGACTAATAATATTTGACGAGTGTCATCGAGCTAAAAATTTGTGTCCAACTGGTAGTTCTAAACCAACAAAGACGGGTCTGACAGTACTGGAGTTACAAACTAAATTACCTAAAGCACGAGTCGTGTATGCCAGTGCTACTGGAGCATCAGAGCCACGGAATATGGCGTACATGGTACGGCTGGGTATGTGGGGTGAAGGAACTCCGTTTGCCGAATTCAATGACTTCATAGCAGCTGTTGAAAAACGCGGTGTCGGTGCTATGGAAATAGTTGCGATGGACATGAAGCTGCGAGGGATGTACATTGCGCGGCAATTGAGTTTTCATGGTGTGGCATTCAAAATTGAAGAGGTTCCTCTGTCTGAAGAATTTACGGATGTCTATGATTCTTCAGTGAGACTATGGGTGGACGCTATGCAAAGGTTTCATGAGGCTGCGGAGCTTATAGACGCTGAAAATAGAATGAAGAAAACAATGTGGGGTCAGTTTTGGTCCTCGCATCAGAGATTTTTTAAGTACCTATGTATTGCTGCTAAAGTAAAACATGCTGTCGCTGTGTCACGGGAAGCTGTAAAATGTGGAAAATGTGTCGTCATTGGTCTTCAGTCAACTGGCGAAGCCAGAACACTAGAACAACTCGAACGCGATGATGGAGAATTAAGTGACTTTGTGTCTACAGCCAAAGGTGTACTGCAGACACTAGTAGAGAAACATTTTCCAGCACCAGATCGTAACAGGATTCAGCGGCTTCTTGGTCTTGAGCCTCCTAAACCAATAGTACCAGTAGTAACAGTTGAGGATGAATCTCCGGTTACTGTTGCCAGTGGCAGTAAGAGAAAACCTGTAAGACAAGCAGCACAAAGGGCCACTAAAAAAGTACGCGCGTGGGAGGAATCCGAGGAGTCTATATCTGATGAAGAAAAAAATGGTGGTCACAGTTCGGGGTCGGAATTTAAAATAAGTGGATCTGACAGTGAAGAGGAGGCGAATCGGTCAGATCCTGAGAGTAATGTCAGTTCAGATTTTAATCCATTTTACAGTGACAGTGATTCTGACGCTGATCCCTGGGACAGACGAAAAAAAAGAGGAAGAAAACCGAAAAAACCAGTGAAGAAAAGACTTACTACCCAAGATAAAATACAGTCAATGTTGACACTGAAAACTCAAAACTCACAACGCAATAATAAGAAGAATGGAGACAATGTTGGACAAACAGTGGGTATTAATGCTGCTGGACGACCTACAATGGTCGGAGCACCACCACGAGATGCGATTGAACGCGCGTGTTGTATGAAAGAAGAATTATTGGCGCAAATTGAAAAACTAGGCGAGAAACTTCCTCCCAATACACTCGATCAGCTCATTGACGAACTCGGCGGCCCGGAAAACGTCGCCGAGATGACTGGCAGAAAAGGCCGAGTTGTACAGACTGAAGACGGGCAGATTCAGTATGAATCGCGATCTGAAGTTGATGTTCCTCTGGAGACTCTCAATCTTACTGAGAAGCAGCGATTTATGGATGGGGAAAAAACAGTGGCCATTATATCTGAGGCTGCTAGCAGTGGTATTTCTCTGCAAAGTGATCGTCGTGCCCGCAATCAAATGCGACGTGTTCACATAACTCTCGAGCTTCCCTGGAGTGCTGATCGTGCGATCCAACAATTCGGACGTACCCATCGTTCTAATCAAGTCAACGCACCCGAGTATATTTTCCTTATTTCAGATTTAGCTGGTGAAAGACGATTTGCTTCGACAGTCGCGAAACGTCTTGAAAGTCTAGGTGCGCTTACTCACGGCGATCGTCGTGCCACAGAAACGAGAGATTTATCACAGTTTAATATTGACAACAAATACGGACGTTCTGCTTTAGAGGCTACTATGAAAACAATCATGGGTTATGAAGCTCCACTCGTACCACCACCACAAGACTACCGCGGAGATTTTTTCAAAGATGTAGCAGATGCTCTAGTGGGTGTTGGATTAATTTGCAATAGCGAAAATATGCCAGGTGTTCTTTCACTTGACAAGGACTATAATAATATTTCAAAGTTTTTAAATCGAATATTGGGAATGCCTGTCGATTTACAGAACCGTTTATTCCAATATTTTACTGATACATTAAATGCGATTATTACGCAAGCCAAGAAAACGGGTCGCTTTGATATGGGAATCCTGGATCTTGGCGCTTCTGGTGAAAATGTTAAGCGCGTTAAATTATACCGGTTTTTAAGAAAACACACAACGGGTACGGCACCAACAGAACTGCATGTCGTGCATGTGGAACGCGGTATGAATTGGACAGAGGCTAAGGAACGATGGTCCGAATTGACTGGCTCCAAGGAAGGCTTCTACTTGAGTCATCAAATAAGAAACGGAAAACAGACGGCTATTCTTGCGGTTGCTGTTGACAATGGGAAGAAGAAAACCGAGAAAAAAGATCAACTTTATATGGTCTATCGACCGAACACTGGACTGCAATTAAGACAAGAGAGTCTGGGTGAACTTGAGAAGAAATACAAGAAAGTTAAGTTGGAAGAAGCTGAGCCGCATTGGACGCAGCAGTATGACGCTTCAGTGGACACTTGTTCTCATGCTTACTGGCGGGGAAATTGTAAAAATGTAACCCTTGCAATGGACTGTGAAGTTGGTCTTCGACGGAGGTCTTACAATGTCCTTTCCGGTTCTGTTTTGAGTGTCTGGAGTCGTGTCGAGAGCACTCTTGCTGCACGATCTGGACACAACTCAAAAATGCAAGTATTGCGTTTACGAACCGGTAAGTTTGTTATTTTATTTTTATTGTAAAGTTTATTAAATATATTTTTCATGATACCAGCATCGAAAGTTTCAGTGTCTACAGCCAGTCGAAAGAAGCGAATTTCAATCCAATGTCGCGAATTAATTTTAGCAAACGCGTAAATTGTGAATGTCTCAGTCAGTGGGCAGAAACAAACTTGTCTCGTCTCTTGGGAAGAAGCAAATGATGTTTCTGCCCGCTGACTAAAAGCTTTCGCAATTTAAACTCTGATACTTGTCATTTTTTTCATAGTAATTTCAAACCATTAATTTTATTTACGTAAATTACTGTTCTGACTGTGATTAAGTTTTATGAAAATTGGGGTGAATAATAATGATAGTGAAATTAGCTAAGGTTGAATAATTTTTGAATTTTTTTTAAAACCATAAAAAAAAAAAATATTTTAAAAAATTGCATCTATAGCTTTTTTAATTTTCTACATGTGTATATTTTTAGTTTTTTTTAAATTAAATTTTTGAGAAAAATATCCGAAATTTGTTAATTGTCTGCTAACTTCAGGATCATGAATAAATGATACTGAAATTAGTCGGCGTCGAATAATTTTTGAATTTTTTTTAAAACCATAAATTAAAAAAAAAATTTTTTTTTTTTAAATTGCACCTATAGCTTTTGTAATTTTCTACATGTGCATATTTTTAGTTTTTTTTTTTTTATTTCTTTAATAAATAGTATTTATAGTTTCTGCTTAATTATAAATTACAAATGACAATTTACGCTCACGCTCATAATTGATCTTAAATTTACTTATTTCTGACTGGCTGCTGACAATGAAACTTTAAGTTCCAATGCAGGTAATCATGAAAAATTTAGTGTGTAACTCAGGATGAAACACGATTTCAGACTGCGGGTGATGTCAGCTAACTATACCCTGGTTGAAATTTTTTTGTTTCATCCCTTGTCACCCAATATACTATATTATTAAAGTACTTATTTTTTATTATGTATTAGATGATGGATTAAAAATTGTCGGCACATTAATTCCAAAATCATGTTTGGATTCATTAATGGAAGTTCTGTCTGCTGATGCTGAAAAAACCGAAGAGCAAGTTTTTTGAACATCCTCTTCTCTAAACAGTAAGCGCTAAAAAATTTTTTTTTAATTAAAAAATTTTAATTGCATTGAATACTTATATTAGAAGTACATTTTTTTTTTTTAATTATAGATAGTGAGGGATCAAAAAAGACTGCCGAGCGCATGATATTGGCAGGAAATAATGCGTTGGAATCTGTTGTTCAGGCGCCGTTTAAACAAATAAATAAACCAGCTGGAAAACGTTTAAAATAGACAGTATTGGGTCGTATATTTAGTGCAATTTCCCAGTTAATAAAATACATTAATGGATTTATCACTGAATGTGCGGCACAGTCAAACTGTCTGCACAATAAAAATAATTAAAAAAGTTACACCTAAAAGAATGAAACAAAAATTAAAAAAAAAAAAAAACTCCCGCGATATCGCTTATAAAACAGCAACATCGCGCGTTGCTTATCGTGATAGAATTTAAGTAGTTAGTCGCCTTGTTTATTAATTTTTTTTGTTTGTTATTATTGTTTGTTTATTTTTTTTTTTTTTTTTTTTTTTATTTTTTATTAATTTTTTTATTAAGAACACGACGCTCACACCAGCGCGCGCGATTGATGTCAAGCTCTCCCAATAAATTACACACACGCCTAATTTGCTAATTGTTTTTTTTTTTTTTTTTTAATGCTTGTATGCGCAGTAAATTCTGTTTAATAATAAAAAAAAATTATTCTTTCGTATTTAATTAAAAAAATTAAACACAAACAATTAGACTAGAGTATAAACATCAAACATTATTTTTTATTTTATTAAAAGAATAAAAAATGAATTTTTTTTTTTTTTGTTTGACGATTCCGATTTTGGCTGAATAATGATAACATCATAAAAGTATTTCTTATATAATATATAATTTTAATTTTTGATTTAAAAATACAAAAAAAACAAACAAATGAATTATAATAATTAATTAATTAATTAATTAATATGCTAAATAATTATTATTAAAAAAAAAAAAATGATCCACAAATAAATATTATAACTACAACTTTTAGTGATTAGATTCAATTATAAACATGATATATTTATATTTAATAAAAATAAATGAATTAAAGAAAAAGATAAATAAGCATTCGAACAGTAAACTGATAATTCATAATAAATATTATTAATTATAATAATTTTATTCAAAATGGACTGCGAATTTTCGTTGTAAGGAATGAGTAATTTTTTCTTTATCTAATTGTATACGATTAAATACAGAGCATAGAAATAAATAAATAACAGTAAATTGTACTATTTAAAAATAAAAAAATTAATTAATATACATATACTCAACAACAAAAAATATAATAATTTTTAAATAACAATAATAATATTTATAATTTATCTTTCAACTTCTTCGAGTTACATTTATTATTAATTATATAGGTCAATTATTTTTTTTACGCATCGTCATTTCAGGACACTCATACATGTGGTACACGAGAGTGATAATTGTTAAGACATAGAACATATCTGATATCAGAAAATTAATAATTAACATACTAAAATAATAATTTGAATAAATTACTTTGAACTGGTTCAAAAATAATTTTATTAATTAATTTTAGATAATGCCCTTGCTTATGAAAAATAATTAAACAATCGACTGGTAAATTAATGAGAATGGAACGAGCTGACATTTTTTTTTAACGATGTACGGACGCTAATTGATAGATAATTTAAAATATATTCAGAATGTCTCCGGATTTTTAAGCTCTTGGACTAAAGATGGCGAAAATCAACCGGTATCTATAAATTTAATCAAACTGATATTTTCTCCCATTTCTAATAAGTGATTTTTCAAATATTTAAGTTTACCGCGCAAGTAATAAGAATAATTAATGAAAATAAAAAATTTCGAACATACTTTATAGTCTAATTAATATAATTATTGACACTAATTAATTTTAATATAATTATTGAATTTCAATTTTGAAATTTCGCGCCAAGATGGCGCTCCTGCGCGTCACTTTATTCACGTTCAAATTTCTGTTAGAGTGGGGATGGTCGATGAATCGCAAAATCGATTGCTTTGTATCAACTGACGGTTCGATAGCGGCAGTCAGTATCATCGACAACGGCCGTAGTAGTCTAGATCTTTCTTTACGTTTAAATTGAAACACAGTATTGTAGTTGATTCGCGGAATTATCCATAAAATTTATTGCTCATAGTAATTGTTTAATTAAAATATCCAGTGCTTGTAAAATTTAAATTGTGCAGTGTCTGGAGTGTCGTTAAGTGTCGAGTGTTCAGTGCTAGTGAAAAGTGTTGCGAATTGCTGATGCTGATAGCTTCCAAGTTCCTGATCAAAATCATCTGGCATCGTCTGGTGGGAAATAGCAGTTAAGTGACGTTTTTTTAGCTGCAATGCACTTGGAGCAATTTAAATTAAATCTCCAAGTGTATTAAGACACCCTTCTGCATATTATTTCCCCACCAAGGTTTGTTCAAACACTTAAGTGTTTTTCTTTTCTTTAATTTTTTAAATATTTTTCTATCATATTCTGCCGCCGTTTTATTTTGACGTACGATTTTTAGTTGTCTTCAATTTCTAATAATTTATTTTTCAAATATTTAAATTTACCGCGCAAGTAATAAGAATAATTAATAAAGGTGCATTCCGAAATGCGCTACGCTACACCTGCTCGCAGCGCATTTCGGAATGCACCCAGAATTATTATTTTTTTTTTCTAATAATCGATATTGGCTTGGAATTTAAAATTTAAAAAAATTCTGCTTCACTCAGTCATGCATATTTACAATGACCGTTGTAAAAAAAGATACATAACTATAACTATAAATTAGTGCTGAAATTTTCTAATATTTTTATCGATTACATATTTAGTGTTTGAAATAGATTTATTTATTTTATTCACTTACAAAATTTTCCCTAAATTGAAAATACAAATAAATTAAATTTGTTTTTTTATTATAAACATAAACTGAGTACATGACACTTGAGTGATTTAAATTTCTCTCACATTTAAAAATATGCCTCCATCTGGAGCAACTACTAAAGACTTAGTACTAAATCGCATGGGGATTAAAGTTTCTTTGCATGGAGTAAATTCATATTTGGGCAATAATTTCAAAAGCCCAAGTTTTGTCTGAAGCAATCCAATACGCATGCCTAAAATATATGTATTATTATGCATAATAAATAAATTTTATTATTGATATTTTTAATCAAGAAGTATAATTACCAATGCAAACATGTGGACCTTCTCCAAAAGGTAAATAAACACACGGTTTCCGTGTTTTTTTGTTAGCTTCTGAAAAACGTTCAGGATCATATTTTTCTGGATCCGGAAAGTATTCAGGGTCATAATGGAGACCACTAATTGGAATCATTACAGGTGTTCCTTTTTCTAACACAAGATTTGAATTTGGAATTTTGTAGTTTTCATTAGCAACGCGATCTAAGACTGGTAATGGAGGATATTTTCTTAAAGTTTCAGCAACAACCATATCCATGTATGGTAAATTCATAGCCTGTAAATAAATATATAATATATCCTGATAGGAAAATTTTAAAAATTATTAAAAAAAAACAAAAGGAGACCTAACGAAAAAATTGGTGGACCTTAACGGAGCTAACGGAGAGCTATCGATTAAGGTCGTTTTCGTTGCGAAATTCTTAAAATGAGGTGCTAAAATTATTTAGGTCTAATAGGAAGACTTTTTGGTCAGAAAGTTGGTGTCAATTAGTTGCGATCAAATTAACGACAACTTCAGTCTTTGTAACTGTTGACTACAAGTTGTTACCAACTTTCCCAGAAACTTGGCGGCAATCTACTGCCCTGATAGCCTTCTCGCCCGAAACTTGATGTAAACTTGCAGCTGAAATTTGATGCCAATATTCTTGCAACTCATTGGCGAGCGCGACAGTTGATGTCAACTTGTTGCCAAGTTGAATCCTATAGTTGAGCAAATAAAAAGTTGTCAGCAACTTGATGAAATTTTTTTTTTTTTTTTTCAAATTGCCTTCATATTACGACTGCAGATTGTCGTAAACTTTCTGAGAAAGTTGAAGCCAACTTATAGCCAATAGTTGAGTAGTCAAATTCTATCCTCAACTTGATGACACATTGACTGATACTGTTGCTATCTAGGTAATATTCAAATAAAAATGATTGTTATTATTTACCAGGTCATAAGTGACTTTTCCCCCTGATTGCTCGAGTGCTTTTAAAATTTCTGCTCGCAGTCTATTCTGAATTTCCGGTTGGATTGCAATTTCGTAAAGTGTAAAGCTCAAAGCAGATGAAGAAGTTTCAAAACCGGCGTTGAAAAATACCACCGCTTGAGCCAGCAAATTGTCACCATCAAAGTCTTTAAAAAGTATCTTATTAATATGTCATCTTTTCTTATGAAAATTATAGTTATTAAGATAATAAATTACCAAACTCATCATTAAATATTTCAGTCTTGTTGTTTCGCAACTCGATCAATATATCTATTAAATCACCTCTCTTAGCTCCCGATTTTTCTCGCTCATTTATCACATTCCATAATGTATTTCGTAGAAAATTAGCAGTATCATTTGGTAAAACTTTAAGGCCAAGTGGTCCCACTATTTGTGGCGCGAAAAATATCGACATAAATTCAAAATTACGGTAAATTTTTTGTGCAAATATTTTTCTTCCTTGTACACGAAATTCAGCATCTGGATGATTCAAACAATTAGCTCGGATTCCAAAAGCAGTTGTTGCAATCATATCTGTCGTAAATCTTGCCGCTAATTCTTTAACTTCCATTACTTCTCCTTTTCCTACAACATATTGCCAAAAAAAAGTTAATTTATTTATAACCCTGGTAAAAAAAAATTATATGTGAAAAATGGCCCAATATAATTACATATAATGACATGATTATACATGTATATAATTGTATGTATAATTATACACAATTATAGGAGCAGTAGGGGGAGAGGTAAAACGGGGTACTTAAGGAAATACGAAGTTTGCGATGACTCAAATACGCTAAATCTTTTTTTTTTTAATGATGGAGTTTATGGGATTAATTTTGTATGGGATTTTTTTAATGAATTTGGATACAAAGGAACAAAAAAATATTTTGATAGTTTTTATCATAAAACAAAAATCGTTAATATTTTTTGACTGACACTCAATTTTTAAAAGAAATTTAACACAAAAAATTCAAAATAATGCTCAATTATATTTATAAAAGTGGTTTTGGAATGTTTGAAAAACATTAAAAAAAAAAACCTTTTTTTTATAAAATTTTGGGGGTACTCCATTTTGCCCCCTCCCCCGCCACCTATATGATCTATATATGATTATATATAAAAAAACCATCATATGTATTTATATATAATTACATATTATTTATATCTAATTATATATGGATTATATATAATTAGATATGAATTGCATATAATTATATATAATCATATATAATTATATATAATTTTTTTGACCCGGGAATCAAAAAATTTATAATCAATAAATTATTGAAATTACCTCCAGTTTTATAAGTTTTCATCAGCGCCATCAGATCATCACCCACATCAACCATAAGTTCAAACATTTTTTTCACTCTTCCCGATGTATAAATTGGGGTGAGTTTCGTTCTCACTATTTTCCATTGTGGATTTTTAATCAAAAATAAATTTGCGTCGCCGATCCGATCGTGCGGACTTGCTCTAGCAAATCTATCATTAAAAACATTAAAATCCTTTACAAGAATATTTTTAATAAGCTCTGGATCGCGAACTAAAAAAAACGGTCTATCGAAAACATAAAATCCCATGTACGGTAGTCCCGCACTCCATTCGTACATATCTTGAACCCACTGTCCACCCGATCGCTTCATCATCAAACAATCGATAAAATTACCAACAAATGGAATCGGTGGTTTTTCAGCAACTCCTCGTTTTTTCCAGTATTTAAATTTCCGTGTCATATATAAATATGAAAGGAATACTGAACTTAATAATAAAACTACACCATAAATTATAAAACCCATTTTTTATTCTTATTATTATTAATTATAAATATTATATATTTTTTATATAAACTATTTTACTGCACTCGAGTAACTAAGAGCTGCAACTTAGGATGAATGAGTTTATAAATCGGCAAGTGTTCTTCCGTGACTGAATAGTAAATAAATTGCGATTCCTCTATATACTCTATTTTTTGCTGAGTGTACAGAAGTATATATAATATCGTGACGATTTTAATTAATGTTTATTTCGAGATTTGACCGGTAAATTATGTCGTACAGACACTCTTTTACGTACAGTATCTTTGAACTATTGATGATAAAAAAATATAGACAACTCATCGTGACTTTGCGCCAACCTTCATAATTATTTTCATGCCAATTTGATAAAAGGTGAATTATGAATCTATTTTTTTTTTTTTTCGTCTTATTAAATAAAAGTAATTTGCATTCTGATTACATTATATAATATATCAAATTATACCTCAGTTATATCACTAATTTGTTATATTTTTTTCCAATCAGCAGCTAATTATTCTATCCGTATTATTAAAATTTTTATTGTTATTTAACTTTTCAATTAAATTATTCATATTTATTATTTAATTTTCATATCAATAAATATTTATTAAATTATCATTTATTTGTACATTTTAATTTATAAATTCAATTCATCATCACAATGAGCTTCATTCATAAGACTATACGTCTTTTATGCTGGACTTTATTTTAATTGCACACTTTTCTCTCCTTTTTTTTCACTTCACTTTCCGTATCTTTTCCTTTTTTTCGTACGTTGTCTTGGTTGCCCGCTTTACCCTGACTCTCTTAAGGTCCCTTTAATTTTTTTAAGACTGCAGAAATTTATCTTTATCTCCCCCTTTATTTTATTCCTCTGCCTCTTGCGTCTCCTAAATTTGCTCCGATGAAATTAAATTTATAATTATTTTATATATTTATTGATTTTATTATTTAATTTTACGTGTCATAAGTAAAGTGATAATTTTTTTTTAATTTTTACATTTTGATACATAATATTTTATATAAATTTTAATAATCTGAAAACTAACAATTTTTTTTTTTTACTGCTGATATTTTCAAAATTTTATATACTTCTACTATTCGATTAAGTATCACTCGAAAAATATTAAAATTTTTTTTATAAATTCTATTTCAAGCCAATCACAATATTTTAGAAAAAAAATTTTTAAAACAAAAATTGAAGGAAATTTAATTTTCTATAAAAAAGATTTCAAAGCTTACTAACGTAGCTCTTATAGTTTTAAATTTATAAAGAAAAAAAATATGGTATCATTTTACATGAATGTTTTTTTTAACAATTAATTTTTTTACTTTGTTGCAATTACCCTGAATTAATTAGATGTACGTATAAATAATATGAGACCTTTTTTGTAGAAAATTTAATTGGCTACAAAGTTTTTTATATACATTTTTGTCATATCTGTATTATAGTTTTGTCAAAATTTTTATTTTTTTACAATAAAATTGAGATTTTTTTTATTTTAAATAAATAATTTCAATCAATTTTTTTAACATTTAGGAAAACTCCGCCGTCAGCAGTTGTAATTGTTGCTGTTGGGCTTAATCGCATAGGAATCATAGTTTCTTTACAGGCTGAAAATTCATATTTTGGTAGTAGTTTTATAAGCCCAAGTTTTGTCTGAAGTAAACCAATACGTAGACCTAAAAAAATATTAAATAAATTAATAATAATAATAATAATAATAATAATAATAATAATAATAATAATAATAATAATAATAATAATAATAATAATAATAATAATCTCTATAACTACATTTTTAAATAATTTTATAATAAATACACAATAATATATACTTATAAATAAAAAAAAATATAAATAAAATTATATAAAACAAATTAATATAAAAATATTATTATTATTATTATTATTATTATTATTATTATTATTATTATTATTATTATTATTATTAATGATGATGATGAATAATAAATACACTGTAAAAAATTTGCGGAGTGAACGCGGATTAAATCTGGAGTAAATGCGGAGCGGATGACTGTTTATTTATTTAACGCCCTCAGAGTGAAATTTACTCCGAAGGGGAGTATATTTTAACATTAAAACTCCGAATCAGAGTGGGTGCAGATTTAAATAAAATCCAGTTCACTCCAAAATCCCTCTACTGGAAAAACAAACTCTTCCTCTACTTCGTATATATGCGGAGTGATTTTTTCTAAAACTCCGGAACTCTGAGTGACGGAGTGAATTCAGATTTGAATGAAATCCTTAATCACTCCAAATTTACTCCCGATTTTTCACAGTCTAATGAATATATAAGAATTACCTATACAAATATGAGGACCATCACCAAAAGGTATATAAACACTTTGTTTCCTAGATTTTTTATTAGCTTCTGAAAAACGTTCCGGATCGTACTCATCCGGATCAGGAAAATATTCAGGATCATAATGCAAACCAGTCATGGAAATAAAAACCGGTGTACCTTTCTCTATTACCAAATCTGAGTTTGGCAATTTGTAATTTTCTTTAGTCAACCGGTCTAAGAAAGGTAGAGGTGGATATTTACGTAGAGTTTCTGCTACAACCATATCCAGATACGGCAAGTTCATGGCCTAGAATCAGTATAAAACGATAGCGTAAACAACTTACTGCGGGATATAATTATTTATTATATAACGGAAAATAATATGAGGTTTTGTGTACCAAGTCGTAAGTAACTTTTCCGCCAGACTGCTCGAGTCCATCTAATATTTCCTGTCTTAATTTCGTTTGGATTTCCGGCTGAACTGCTATCTCGTATAATGTAAAGCTCAGAGCTGATGAAGATGTTTCAAAACCTCCTGTATAAAATACTACTGCCTGAGCCACTAAATTGTCGCCATCAAAATCTTTAGGCAAAATAAAAATAGTCGCGTACAAAAATAAATAAATAAATAAATGTAATATTTATTCAAATTTATAGTTACCAAAAATATCTCGATTAGAATTTTCGGCATTAGCTTTTCTCAATTCAACAAGCAAATCAATTAAATCACCGCGTTTAAAATTAGAACGTTCACGTTCAAGTATTACACCCCATAATGTATCTCTTAAAAATTTCGATGCACTATTTGGTATAAATTTAAGTCCCAGAGGCTTCGCTAGTTGTGGAGCAAAGAATAATGAAGTCAATTCAAAATTACGGTAGAGCGAAGTAGAAAATACTCTACGACCGGCTTCACGAAATGCAGCATTAGGATCATTGAGACAATTCGCTCGTACACCAAAAGCCGTAGTTGCAATCATGTCGGTAGTAAATTTAGCGCTCAAGTCTTTTACTTCAATTGCTTGTCCTGGACCTAAAATTAAATGACCCAAAAAAACGGTAATTTGAAAATTTTTTATCCACTTTATTTGGTGTCTTACCTCCCAATTTAAGTGACTCCATATGCGCCATGAGATCCTCGCCGACCTCGACCATCAACTCAAACATCCTCTTCAATTTACCCGAAGTATAAATTGGCGTGAGTTTTGTGCGGACTATTTTCCAAGCGGGATTTTTAATCAAAAATAAATTTGCGTCGCCGATCCGATCGTGCGGGCTCGCAGTCACAAATCTATCAGGAAAAGTATTGAAGTCTCTTACAAGTATTGCTTTTACAAGCTCGGGATCGCGTATCAACAAACAAGGCCTGTCAAAAATATAAAATCCCATGTAAGGTAAACCGGAACTCCATTTGTACATATCCTTCAGCCATTGACCTGATGATTTTTTTGTCATTAAACAGTCACCAAAATTACCAACAAATGGCGTGGGTGTTATTTCAGTAACCCCTCGTTTTTTCCAGTATTTAAACTTCCGCGTCATGTACAAATAAGACAGAACTACAAATCCTGACAGCAGGAATAAAAAATCCAATACCCAGTATCGAGTTAAAACAGCCATTTTTCACAGTATATAATTATATCACAAACAATTAGTTATAAATTTGCACACGCTCACAAGTCATCGAAATAATTAATTTAATTTTTTTTCGATCTTTGTTATTATCAATGCAATAACTTGCAGCGTTATTCAATAACTGATTGTGCATGCAAACGTATGCCTCATTTTATACAATTTGCTTATGCTGATTAAATAACTGCAACTTCCATGTTTTTGTTCTTCTCTCGTTTTTAAATATTTTAAGTAGCGTTCTATGTAAATCATGTGTTATTATAAAAAAATATTAAGTATGAAAAAAATTAAAAAAAAAACATGTATGTCAAAATGAAAATTATGGATGTACTTGTCATGACAGTGCATCATTCACTTCATTTGATGACAATGATTGAAAATTTTAATTACCTGATATTTATTTTAATTGACCAGTTTTTTTTTTTTTTTTTACTGCTATAACTGCAAATAAAAAATATTTGTTGTAATAACCACTTATAGTTTATAACCAAAAAAATCGTTTATTAAAAATTATCTGAAAAACAGTTTTATTAATAATTTTTGGGTATGTTTCTTTTGGAATCGGACTATTGCTATGGGTCTCATGATGGAATTATCAAATTATTTCAGTAGAATCAAAAAATACCATCCAATCAAAAGTTTATATATATATTAGGGTGGTCGTTAAAAATCAAATTTTCTCAGACGTTCCAAAAAAGTTTCTTTTTAGTGAAAAAATACCTGGGGAATTTGGTTTTTTCTTTTTAAGTAAGAACACGTGTCTCAGGATGATCAAAGTTCATTTTTCGATACAATCGCAGTTTTTTTTAAATATCTCATGAAATATGCAGATTAAAAAAAAAATCGTAAGAATAATTTTGTAGAAAATCAAATTATTGATAAAAAAAAGTCATATTCATGGGGC
The DNA here is from genome assembly GCA_964016945.1 of Microplitis deprimator. Classification (NCBI taxonomy): domain Eukaryota; kingdom Metazoa; phylum Arthropoda; class Insecta; order Hymenoptera; family Braconidae; genus Microplitis; species Microplitis deprimator. The sequence goes on along the minus strand of OZ024710.1, from coordinate 5,294,138 downwards.
GCCTGAGTAAATTTTATTTTTAACGACCATCCTAATATATATATGTATATGTAATATAACGCACCTTGTCATCAAGATAGCGTCCGCAATTCACGGATCTTCATGAAATTTTATCCACTTATTCATTGGATGATTACTATAATCAAGTTCGACGATGAGCCCAATCGGTTGATTAGTTTGGAAGTTGTGGTTTGAAATTTTTTTTAATTTTCAAAAAAATAAATTTTTTGGCTTTATCGTTAAAAAACTCTCAAATCGAAAGTGATAATTTAATTCCGTAAAATGTATCTTAAAATTCGTACGATTTGCTTCAATTTTCACTACATAAGTTATTTTTTTAGTAATTTGATGATCTCGAAAATTTCACAAAAAATTAGAAAGCTTATTTTTGCAGCCTAGTCTTCTAATTACTTTTGAATGAAAAGGCATGATTCAATTACTGAAAATTCATGTTGTAGCTTATAAAATAAGTATTAATTACACTATTGTAGCGTTATTTTTAATTGAGTAGTTCGTTTTTTTAATCAGGGGTTATCAGATATTTTCGGCTGAGTTTTTTTCGGAAACAAAATCTCTTAATACAAACTGCAGACTGCAGATTGATGCACTACTGTCTAATCTAATGAATTGCGCTTTATTTTTTTGATAATATTCGACGAGTGTAATAGAGAAAAAAGTGCAAACCCCTCTCATGAAGTTTCTAAAATTTTTGTATTTAAATAAGAAATGTTTTTTTTCACTCCGGGTAAGACCGGATGTCACTTTTTCTTATTCAACTAATTAATGATAAATATAAAAAAAATTACGTCTTATTTATATGCTTTTTTATTTTTATTTTTAATTAAAATATATATAATATATACATTCATTACAGATAATAAAAAATAATAAAAATTGTATAAAAATAAACAAATACAATCATTCATTTATTAATTATATCTCGTTCCGTCTAGTTGTTGTTCATAAAAAAAAAAAATGTCAATAATGATGATAGAATTATTGTACAAAAATGCATTTGAGATAAATCCGGAGTTAAAATAGAAAGGTTTTATTGATAAAACTCTACTGTCAATAATAAAGTTTCACTCACTTTTCATATATAATTTTATATATTTAAATTTATTCCATAATGATATTTAATAAATAATGAGGATTAATTTAAGCAAAGTCATTATGTTGTCTCCGGTTAGTAAATACGTTTATCTCAATAAAATTATTGTAATTTATGACGCAATCGTCAAAAAAAAAGAAAACAAGTTATTAAAATTTTTTTCGTCTAATCTAAAATACTGATAATAAAATAGTAGAAACAATTAAAAAAATATAAAAATAGTAATCAGCGATAATTAAATTTTGTTTTCAAACTACATCGAATACTAGTAGAATTTAATTTTATTTATCTAGTCAATTAAAAGTCAAACATTTATTCCGATCGAAGTAATAAAAAAAAAATGTGTTCGTTTTTTTTTAACGCGGCCAAAACAAGTTCTTGAATAACGTCTTGGCCTCTTAAAAAAAAGTTGAATCGCAAATATTTCTTTGATGTTTTTTTTTTTTTTCTCAAAACATCTAAGAAATGGTTGCAATAAATTATCATAATATCTAGTTGATAATAAATTTAAAACCCTCAGTTGTAATTTAAAATTTAATTCCTCGCTATTTTAGAGGACTCTTTATTTTTGGCAACATTTTCCAAATCAAGACCGTCGTACTCTAGACCACCAGCATTGTCATAGTAAGCATAATCATAATCATTTTTCTTGGTGGACTTTGGCCTTGGTGTCGTTGCGTCTGTGAATGTTGAAGTGCTGGAGAATGGTCTCGATGTACCACTGGCATAAGTTGTTGATTTTTGTGTCGTTGAGTATTGCTGTTGTGTTCTGTAGAAACTGTTTGGATTGTAAGTTGTAGGTGCGGCAGTTCGTCTGTATAAATAAATAAATAAATAATTAAATATATATGAAAGTACTTTCACTGTAAAATTTTTCGGAGTGAACGCAGATTAAATTCGGAGTGAATGCGGATTCAAAAAAAAATCTAGACTACTCCAAAATCAATGACATTGAAATTAGCCAACGCCTAATAATTTTTGGATTTTTTTAAAAACGTTAAATTTAAAAAAAAAATTGTTTAAGAAAATTGCACCTATAGTTTTTTTTATTTTCTACATGTGCATATTTTTATTTATTTATTTTTTTTAATTAAATTGTTGAAAAAAAAAAACCGAAAATTGTTAATTGTCTGCTAACTTATGATGCTGAAGTTAGCCGACGTCTAATAATTTTTTGATTTTTTTTTGTTATAAATTAAAAAAAAAAAAATATTTGAAAAAATTGCACCTGTAGTTTTTTTAATTTTCTACATGTGCATATTTTTTTTTTTTTTTTTTTTTTTTATTATAATTATTGAAAAAAAAAAAATCCGAAAATTCTATTATTCCATACGCGAAATAATTTTAAAAAAAACTCCGAAACTCCGAGTGACGAAGAGAATTCGGATTTGAATAAAATCCGTAATTACTCCGAATTCACTTCCGATTTTTTACGGTGCATGAGTACAATAAAAAATAGAAAATTAAAATTACCTTGGAGCAACTGTAGTAGTTTTTGGAGTCTCAGCAAGAAGATTAATGCTGGCGGGACTAAATCCAATAGCAGATTGCGATCTAGCAAAATCATAATTAGCAGTACTACTTTCAAAATATTTTCCTGAGTTATTATTGTCATAATTGTTGTACTGTGCTGCTTTTTTAGGCGCCTTGGTCGAGTCATAGTACTGGGTAGCTTTACTCTGTTGAGTGCTAGCGTCATAATATTGCCCATTATCATTAGACTGCTGATTGCTGTAATTATCACTTCGACTTCCATCATTGCTGGCTTTCTTCGCCGTAACTGGAGAGTAAGTAGTCGGTGCATAATTATTGTTTGAGTAATTAGGGTAGAATTTTGTTGTCTGAGTACTGGACCGAGCTTGACCATTTTTTCCGTTGAACTGATTGTTATTGTTGTTGTTATTATTATTATTATTATTATTGTTAGTGTTGTAATTATTGTTGTTGCTATTAGATTTGTAAGCATCAAATAAATTTGGAGCAACGGTAGTAGAGGGTGCCGATGTACCAGTCGATCTCTGGACATTATTGTAATTTCTTGCTAGGAAATTCGTGTAATCTTGTGTCTGCTGATGAGTACTGGGTGACGCAGTTGTTGTTGTTGATCTTGACTTAATGTTGTACTGCGAGTACTGGTTGTTTGAATTGTCTTGGTAATTTTGACTGTTGGTTGCTGGTCGTGCTGTGCTGGGAGAGTGCTGAAGATTTTGGCTGAAAGTCACTGGTTTAATAGTAGTCGGGTTGTTTTGCACATAGTTGTTCTTTTGGTTGTTGTTATTATTGTTGTTATTGTAATTATTGTTGTATGAAGCTGGTTTAGTAGTGCTGCTAGGTGGTTGATAGTTCTGTTGGGGAGTAGAGGATGGACGGTATGTTGACGACGGGGCTGTGTACCTCTGGTTATTCTGTTGGGTTGATCGTGCGGTTGTTTGAGCTCGTACTGTTGTTTGAGGCTTCTGTGTAGTTGAGGTTTCATAATTTTGACGATGATTTTTGTAATTGTAATCAAAGTTATCGTTGTTGTTACTGTAACTGTTTTTAAAGGTTTGACCAGTGGTAGGAACTGAAGGATCAGTTGTCGATGGGCTTGCGTCGTTATTGTTGTTGTTGTTGTTGTTGTTGTTGTAGTTGGCGCCAAAGTGTTGTTGTTTGCGAGCTATTTTACGCACTCCTGATTTTTTCTTGGGTTCAATCAATGGCTCGTCGCGGTAAGTTTTTTCGTTTTCGTAATCGTCTTCTTTGCCGTTTCTGTTGTTGTAAAAGTTGCTGCTGCTACTGCCGCGGAGAATGTCAAGGTTCTTGTTGTTGTTATTATTGTTGTTACTGTTGTTGTTGTTGTTGTTGGTGTTGCTGTTGCTTGAGGAAGCGGGAGCTGACTTTTGGCTGGTGTAGGTGTTCTGAGCAACGCGGTTTAGATTGTTGGCGGCAGAACGGACGGGGTCGTTTGTTTCACTGCGCTGGAGATGATCTTGCGGCTCGGCATCAGTACGAATCGAGTCGTAGTGAAGGGACTCGAGGCCTGAGCCTAGACGGTAAAGGTCGAAATTATCACTCGCGTAGTAGAGTGTGGCTGCTTCACAATCCACGTCGTACCAATCGGCACAGGTCTGACTTTCTTGATCAAAGGCCGTGTTATTTGGACATAAAAATCTTAAAATTATAAATTTTTTTTAGTTTACTACTTTTTTTAATAATTTAGATAGTCAATTAAATTTTAAGAGAGTTGGGGCAAAATGAGACACTATTGTGACTAAAAAAAATGAGGTAAGTTGGTCACTTCAGCAGTAAAAAGATTTTTTATTTTGCAGAATAAAATGAGTCATTAGAAATTAAAAAAAAATTTAGTAAAAATTTTGGAGTCACCGCACTATCAGTGGGGTGGGGGGGGTCTACTTACCCCACCCCCTCTAGACCCCGTAAATAAATTTGAATAAAAAGAAAATGTTTTTTTTTTTTAAGCTGAATTTTTGTCTCATTTTGCCACAGGCTCGTCTCCATTATTTATTATTATTATTAATTTAAATAAAATAATTTACTTGTAATCTTGGATGAGACCAGCTACTGAGACACACACATGAAATAATTGACAGTCAGTCTCAGGATCAGCGTAGTAACTACCCACGATCTTGTTGCGACAAGAAAATGAAGTTTCCGGCATAAATTGTTGCGAATAACTTGGTGCTGGCCGCTGTAAACCCAACACGCAACTCCAAAGGATCCCAGCTGTATACAAACAATGCAATTACACAATTAAGAACATCATTAACTTACTTCTCACAGGCTTTTCATTTCAGTTTATATCGATAATATGTAAGTAGGTATTTTATATTCCCCTTGTATTAAAAGCGCATTTGAATATTTCTATTCAATTTTTAATGATCTACTCTAAATTAAATGTTTTTTTTTCTCAATTATTAATTGGATAATTAAAGCCGGGTGATTTATTTTACAATTGAGTTAATATTCGTCATTTAAATAAATATGTTTTCGAGAAAGTTTTAATTGAATTAACTTTTGTTTTCGTCTACTCTTTAAACAAATTGTTGGTGTTAATTTTTTTTAATTTACTAAGTAATTTAAGAGGATATTTATATATACATTTGCAAAGATGATCGCTATCTATCCGGTGGACATAAGTTTCTGTACCTTTCTACAAAAGATATTTCTGTGTAATATAAATAATATTCACACGATCGTGACGCACGCATACTCTAGTAGACAATTAAAAATTTTTTTATTTTTTTTACAACAAATCAATTACGAAAAAAAAAAAAAAAAAAAAAATATGCACATGTAGAAAATTAAAGAAACCACAAGTGCAATTTTTTAAAATAATTTTTTTTTATAATTTATCATTTTGAATAAATTCCAAAAATTATTAGATGTCGGTTAACTGCAGTATTTAAAAAAAAACATACAAAATTTGAATTTTTTGTTTATTATTATTAACACATTTACACACTCACGAATAATAACAGTCACAATAAAAATTTTTTTCAAAAAAAAAATTTTACCAAAAATTTTTTCAGCGAAAAAAATTTTTCCAATAAAATTTTTTTTTTTTACACCTTATAAGATAAAAATAAAATATAAAAGAAAATATTTTAAAACAAACCAATGACAACGACGAAAACGTTCTTCAAAGACATCTCGATACTTAAAAGAACTCGATGTTAAAAAGAATCACTTGTATACAAAAAAAAAAAATTAATAATTAAACAATTTCTTCTACTTGTGATATACCGGTATAAATAATTAGTTTCTCCACGAGCAGAGAAGAACCGTTTGAAATCGCTTCGAAGATGCGACTGCGAGAGTGCCAGTGAATGTCTAGCTGAAGAGGAGAGTTCATGAGCCACCTGAGGATGGGTATAATCTTGAGAGTAGGGGTCGAGAGGATCCAAGACCCAGGAGAATGTATACAACATTTTGTGAGAGATATTCCATACGTAACTTTTTTCGTTACGTCACTTGACAAATCCCAAGAGCTGTACAAAATGTATACGACAACGACTACTACCATCATCATCATCATCATCATCATCACAATGATCACCATCATCATCATCATCATAATGCTTGCAATGTTCATAGACTATTTGTACTCACGACACTTGAAAAAGTTTATTCACCAGTAGGACATTGTTAAAATAACTCTCTAACATTTTTCCAGCACGCCAACAAGGGAAGTTAATAAGATAAAAATCCAGCGACATTACAACCAAGACTTTCATTCAACCATTCGTAATTTAAAAACATTACGTTACTCGTTTTTTTTGTTTCCTATGGAAAAATTATTTCACATTTGAAAGTTTAATTATTTTTATAATCGCTGATGTTCTTTAACAAGGATTATTTTGACCAGGACAATAAAAAGCATCAGTAGTTAGAGAATAATTAAATAAACTATTGAAAAGTATTTTTAAATTACTGAAAAACTTACACTTGCACAAACTTTCTTTTAAATCATTTGCTTATATATATATATATATATATACATATATATATATATATGTTGCAAAGTGTCGGAAGAAAGTTTTGTAGATTTTATGTGACGTTTATGTCATCCTTAACATTATTATTTAATTATAAATTCCTTTTATATAATAAAAAAAAAAATCTGCGATAATATTTGAAAATATGATTTTTTAAATAAATTTAAATACTTAATTAATAAATAAATAAATTGTTGATTACGTCAGTCATAAATCAGACCAGGTCATCAACAATAAAATAAAAAAAAAATTTTTGAATAAAAGTAAATAAGTATGGTAATAAAAAAATAATTATGAGAAAAAAATGATAGATATGTTTTCTCATATCCTTCAAAGCTCAATTGAAAAGTTTAATTATGGCTTTAGGCAAGTCAGTAAATATTAAAGAAGAACTACTGGTCGAGATTAATAAAACTCCTTTTATGTATTTTAATATGACAATTAGTGCGTCAATCATCGTTTGTAAGAAAGTTTACTTAACTAAATAATAAATTTTTTTTTTTCCCACATCCGCGCTCAATCATCGCCACAATGAACCTCAAATTTTGATTTATGATCCACGGACTTAAACCAAAGATACAATGGGTTTTAATACCTCGTTAACAAAACAAAAGGTAACAATAAAATGTAAATGTACATATAAATTTTATAAATTTTTCCCAGGCTAGACAATTAACCGATCAGATCAATTAGTCTTAGTCGTAGTCTTAGTCTTGTAGCTTCAGATAAATCGATAAAATAAAATAGTTATAGTGATCCAATGCAGGTGCGTTTAATTAACAACATTAAAGTATGTAACGAGAGATTAAAACTATCATAAGTATGTGTGACTCAACTACTGATCTTCTCAGCCTTGGAGGGCGAAAGTTGTCTCGGACTTGTGTTCTCTGGCTGCTGGTGCTTCCCTAATGTAACTCCAGCTCTATTCATAGCCACTCAACTGTCTATTTACTATTTACCTATATGGTTATATTGTCTATTGCTATCTACTGAATGACACTTTTTATTTCCACATTACTATTATATATAATATCATTAATACAGTACACACGTCAATACAAATTCTCTATTACTCTTCAAACAATTATACGTACACATTAATATGATCAACGTATATATAAGTATATATAGTGAAAGTTGATTTCAGAGTATGATTAACTCATTATCATCTTCAGTATTACGTAATACCTTTTTTTTATTTAATTTATACCAATAAATTATTTTCTCATGTACATATATATTATCTGTACATATAATATTAAATGTTTAATAATTATTATTAAATATATTAAAATATTAGCAAACTTGTAATTATAAATTTTTTAATGCCAACGGTTGTAATTCGTTATTTTAACGATAGTTTTAAATAAAATTACCATACCCGATATTGTAATTTGATATTTATCAGTTAAATACTTTTTAATATAATTTTATTTATATTTATTCATTACTTCCCAATACAAATATACAATACATATATATAGGTTGGGAAAGAGAAGACATTGTCTTCAAAAATAATATCAAAATACATAAATTACTATTTTAATAGTGCGCTTTCATCCCTGATTGAAAAAAGCTATTTAAAACGATTCGAAATAAAAAATTTTAAATACTATTTAATGCTTTTGAATACCTTGAATACTTTTGAATCCCTCTTCTTATGGTCATTTAACATTGCAAATCGTTTTAAATCACTTTTTTTAATCAGGGATCAACAAATTGTATCTAAAAATTTAAAACTTTAAATGGTTTTGTGTAAATACTATACTCAGAAAATTAAATAATAGGAGTTACTATCTAGGTATGGTAAAAATTTCAACCACCAATCAGATAGTAGTAAATATTATCTAGATGATTGTATAAATCATCTAGATTGTAATATTCACCATATTTATGATAACTGTTACAATTATGTTTGTTAACTAGAGTTAATTATTATAATTATTCTAAATAGTTATATTTATGATCCAGATGGTAACAGTTACCATCAGAAATTATAATTGTTACCATCCTGATGGTAACTGTTTCGAAAATTATTGCAAAAGTAAATATTATCATTCTGATAGTAACTGTTATCATCCTGATAGTAAATATTATCATCCTGATAGTAAATATTATCATCTTGATAGTAACTGTTATCATCCTGATAGTAAATATTATCATCCTGATAGTAACTGTTATCATCCTAATAGTAAATATTATCATCCTGATAGTAACTGTTATCATCCTGATAGTACATATTATCATCCTGATAGTAACTGTTATCATCCTGATAGTAAATATTATCATCCTGATAGTAAATATTATCATCCTGATAGTAACTGTTATCATCCTAATAGTAAATATTACCATCCTGATAGTAATTGTTGCGAAATTTATTGCAGAAGTTTATTGGAATTAAAAACTTAGCATAATAAACACAATTACTTAATTTTCTGAGTGTATCCATCTTTTTATTACACTGTAAAACATTTTTTGGAGCTGTCGTAGTGTAAATGATGGTGTAAAAATTACACTAAATTTTGTATTAAATTTAGGCGGTGTGAATTCAAAATTTTTACACCGTTAAGCTTATAAATGTGTAATTTATGATAATTTTGCGATAACGAAAAATAATCATAAAAATATTTAAATGTTAAAAATGCTATTTAATATCTAAATAATATTAATATAGTTATTGATTAAGTAGTCAAAAATATTTGATGATCATTTGTTGCTCGTTAATCAAAATTATAACGGGTAACACGGAATGGTGTAAAAAAAGTAGATTTCACTGTGGAAAAATTACACGGATGGAAAATTTACACCGAAATTTTTTACAGTATATATTCATACTCGATTTGTTACTTATATTTAAATTTTTATATTCAGTTAGCAATTGACTAAAATATTTGATCGTAATGTAATACGGGCTTTTGCATTATTGCAATACTTAACTTATTAATTTTGGGCATTTTTATTTTTCTTTGTTCAGATCTCTTTATAGTTATTAAATAACAACATACATTCATTATAATAGTACATTAAACTGTTAAAGACAAATCTTAGCTTGATATTTAAAGGCGCGTTTTCTCCTTTTTAAATCTGTTTATTTTACGTTTATTTAATATACAAATAATTAATTTGTGAATGAATAAGAGAATAAAAATAAAGATCGAGTGACTTGGCATTACGGGTAGATTTGAGCGAATAAAAAAAGTATTGACAAGAGTGTTGGTTGGGTTTTTAAAAATCACGAGCGTCGGGGTCTGAGGAATGTGGAATTAACGTCTTAAAGGTCAGACATCGGCATAAGGGTCGGATCCTCAGCTCGGATATATACGATCTAAAAGGTCTGATGGCACTCGAGCCAACCAACAGCCTACTCACCTATTCATTGACAAGCGAGACTGCCGTTGCGAGGTTCGTTATATTATAAATATATATACATGTATATGTAATACAACAGCAAGATCGGAGAAAGTAAAGAAAAGGTCATAGATCGGCACGAGTCATTTTTTTTTTATGTCCTCTATCACCTGGGGGCTTTGACAGAGAAAATACTCTCACTATCATGAACTCGATTAACTCGAAACTTTCTTTGTATTGACAATATCTATGTCTTTTGCTCATTATTTATTATTTTTATTATTATAATTATTATGGTGATTCCTGTTTGTGTATATACATTATATATTCATATTAACTTGTATATGGATGTATGGAAAAATTTAAATCGAAAATCAATACTTTCTATATTCAGAAACAATCCGATATAAATTCACACGAAGTCTTAATCATGACATAGCCTTGATCTCTCCTGAACAAGAAACAACAAAAAAATAAACGAAAAAAAATTTAGTGAAGACCGCAACGAAGGAAGATGTAAACTGATCAAAGAACACGATAACGTCGATCACTTTAATCACATCCGCGTTGATACTTATTTGGATGGTAATATATTTTAGGGAGAGAGGGACAAAACGAGATAGGAGGAACCCCGAAATTTTATAAAAAGAGTTTGTTTTATTAAAAGTTTTTTAAATTCCAAAATCACTTTTGTCAATATAATTGAACATTATTTTGAATTTTTTTTACTGTTTTCGAGAAATTTTGTTTTTGTAAAAAATGGTATGAAATGGATTTGATTTTTTTTTTTATTAATTTACAATAAAAGTCTCAGTGTCAAATTACTTCAGATGTATTTCAATAATCAACTTTTGAATTTTTAATTTTTTAAATTTAATTAACTTTTAATAATTTTTTTAATCTATTACTATAAGATATATATAATTATGCTTTTTTAAAAATATCTTCTTTGGAATTATAAATTACAAATTTTTTACTTTGAAGTTAATAATAAATAGTGATTAACAAATAAAAAAGTTAACAATTAAAGTCAGTAGTTACTTTTTCAAAAATCTCAAGTGTCAGTCGAAAAATTTTAAAGACTTGTTTTCAGATAAAAACTATTGAAAATTTTTTTTTCTTCCTTTGCATTCAATTATTTTTAGAGAGCACCCCATTTTGCCCGCAAGAAATGAAAATTTTTTTAACTGCACCTGAAAATTTTTTCTATTATTTTGAAAATTAAAAAAAAACTTAACGTATTTGAGTCCCCTTATATGTATATAAGAAAACTCGAGCTCGATTCGTTGCATCACCGGATGTCAGAATCTGCTTTAGTTGTATACTGTACTACTTATATTATGCATCATAAGTGTACAATGTTCAGAGTTCAGTATACGGGAGCTAAATATCCATAACGCCACTGGTACTGATATGGAGAATGAATGAAAATGAGCCGACAGGAGATTTAAAAAAGGCGCCAACTTGTACCATGTTTTTAAACATCTTCCGACAAGTGATGTATGTACATATAGTAGTAAAGTATGTAATTGCTACCGATAACAGTAGCCTTGAAAATTTTCAAACACTTATTCAAGAACGTACTTTTGTATTGCTTGGATCGCTATTGATATTGTTATTACACTATATATATATACATAAATACTTGTATGGTATATTGTTACTCAGTGTTGTCTATTACATTGTTTAGCAGAAAATCGTTGGGCCAGTGAAAGTGCCAAGTATCCATTGCCACTTCCCACCTCGGTGTCTTTATTTCTTTCTTTCCTGTGTGCACCGTCTTCTCACTTATTGTTACGCCGGCAAGTGGGTGTCCATTTTATTAAAATAAATACCTCTGTAATTTTAAAATAACTATATATTAGTCATTAATTATTTAACACAGACATTGTTATTCATTTTTTAAACGGAAAAAATTAATTACCATTTTAATAACAAAGCCAATGAAATAAAAAAAAAACAAAAAAAAATTATGACTTAATTTTGTGCGCAATTTCCTTCCGAAAGATCTCGGTAGTATAAACATTTATAATAGACGTATTCCGACGTTTGTCTTATACATTTTTTTTTTTTTTTTATTTAAACGTACTCTATAATTCAAAAAAACCGCCGTGTGGTTAATCATTTATTCTTTTTCTATTTTCTTGTTCACGGGATTTTTAAGTGAAGACAGAATGATATGAGGAATACCATTGGTAGAAATCTTGGTCGCATTTGCTGTATTATTTAAAGACAATCTAGTCGTGCATTCTCTTGTCTTGCACTGCAGTACAACCAACATGAATAATCCGTGCATCGTCTTCAGGACGGTTACATTAGGGCATCGATATTCTGATTAAACTTTCCATCTCTCTCTCTTTCTCTCTTTACTAAATTCCTTTTACTCTCGCTGTAGTTACTCACAGTCAGTGTTTTATTTGATAAGATGAGCCTTTACGACGGCAATGTACACCAGACGAGAAGACGAGAAGACGCTCCTCAGAGACGAAAAGGCCTCGGCATCGATGCCACGTGAGAAAGAGAAAGTGAATTCTAACCTGGTGTATATGGTATGGATATTCTCTTATAGCCAACACGATCATACTATATAATATAGCAATAGATTTTTTTATAAACATCCTCTTTAGCTTCTTCTCCACTCGCTCCTTAAAAGATCTCCACTCGAATTAATCCTTCTTCATTATCATTATTCGATACTATTCCACTAGATTGCTAATAAATAAATTTTAAAAAAATTTACTTATCTATATAAGTAACTAGTTGAATATTGTAATATATGAAATTTTTAATGTGTAATATAGAATATATATAATTTAAAAAAGTAATGGATGCATTAAGATTTGTAGAATCTATTAAAGAATTCAATTTATTTAGTAGTTACCCTTTAATCATTATACGATCTATGCAACACTACGCTGGTTATAAAATGTAACTGAGTCTTGATACAGTACTCTAGAGTACTCTATACAGTGCACGTGGCAAATCAGTACACGTGCCGTAATAAATATTGAGAACGCGGGCGATGTATATAAGTATGCACGGATTTATAATCGTAGATCGCACGATCTGAACTAGCTCCAGCAGAATCTGCTTCTTCTTTTTCTTCTCAAACTTGTTTTTATTTTTTTTTTATTTTTATTAAACTTCGGACTCTATCTCGTTTTACTTTAATATATTCTCTCTTTACGATATACTTTACGAGGATATGTTATGCCTTAAGCATTACTTTCACTCCTGTCGTCGTCGTCTTCTTACAAGAGGCATCTTCTGCTATATATATGTACATTCAAATATTTTAAATTATTTTATATATTTAAATATTTGTATTTTAAATTAATATGAAAACCAATAAATAAATAATAATAATACACTGTAAAAAGAGCGGTGGTAAAATAAAATAACACCGGTGTAGACGATGTAATTTGGCGGTGTTACAATACCGGTGTTAAGTTCAGGCAAAAAAAAATTCCACGTATAGAAATCATAAAAAAAAAAAATGTGTTACATATTAAAATATATAAAAATTTAATGAATATTATCTCGAGGAAATTTCAATTTTTCTGTGTACTTTATTTAAATAATTATTATGTACGTAATTTATTTAAAAATTACATAATTTTACGCTCACCATTTCAATCAGCAATAATTTAATTAATTAATAAAAGAACTGTTTAACTCTAGTGATCGAGTAAGTAAAAATATTCATAAAGTTAAATATTTTAACACCTGGAAATTTTTTCAACACCGGTAAAGAATATTTACACCGGCGGCGGTATTATTTTAACACCGCTTTCAGTATTTACCGCCGAAAATTTTAACCCCTACACCGCCTGGACTTATCCCAGTTTTTTTTACAGTGTAATAATAATAATTATAATTATTATTATTATAATTTTTTTTTTAATTAACTGGTAAACTTTCGATCTTTAAAATTATCAATTTTTAAAAAAATTAAATTCCAAATTAACAATTATTTTTATAGTTTGGAACTTTTTACATTGTTTTTTATTTATCAGTTAATTTAAAAAAATAACAATTATTATTGATCAAAAAGAAATATATATATATTTACTAAAAAAATAATAATTTTAATATATATATATTAAAATTATTATTTTTTTAATAAATAAAACCTTTTTTTTTTATCAAATGTAATTTATTACAAGAATAAATTGAGTTAAAAAAAAAAATAATAATTAAATAACAGGTGAATTTGAAATATAGAGAAAGAGGAAGCTGAAAAAAAGGTAATAGGAATTATACGCAATAATATTACTCGTGGGATATTTTTGTTACGAATATAAGCCACATTTGAAATTTTTAGTAGCGCACAAAACGAGTGCTGGATAATAGAGTGCGTGACTAATTAAAGTCTTTGCGGATCATAACAATAATGTGAGAATTAAGAGTATTAGTATAAAAAACATCTTATAAATTTTTTTTTTTTTTTTATTGAAAAAGCTGAAATTTATTTTAAAATGGTAATTTCAATTTTAAATTTAAATACGGAAGAGTTCATATGATATAATAATATGATATATAGAGAAGTTTTCCGGTTAAATTCCTGAGGTATTTATTTTTTTTATAATATTTATTAGTGTACAGGATCTGGTGTAGTGGATATGGATGAACCGGGTTGCTTACGAAATGGTAATTCTTGCGCAAGTCGTCAGAGTACATCACGATGAGTAGAGACTGTACGAACTAGTCAGACTCGTAGGAGAGCAACGTTGAATACTGTACCGTTTTTCTTATTCGTACTTCTCGATCACTTTTAAACTTTACATTTATATGTATATATATTGCTTATATTATATTATATTGTAGCATACGAGCTGTTGATAGTCTGCTCTGAGCATCTCGTATTCAACGTGATTGTTGACAACCTGAGCAATTTTAACTCACCATAAACGAGGGTCGAGGAAACAAGATCTATCACGGGGATTGCATTATGTTGCGTGAATGTACTTCGGATGCAATTAAAAAAAAAATAGAGATAAATTAAATGAAATAACTCGCTACTAAATACGTACACTTCGATTGAGGATAGTAAATAAAATGCAATTTAGCATAAAGATTTATTAGCGTATTTTTTTTCGTGTTGGTTTATCGACATCTTTAAATCTAATTTATATCGATTGAATTTTTTTTTTGCAAGACTTGCAAAATAAAATAAATAAATCACTTTATTTATGGTATGCAAAAAAAAATGATTTCTTGGCGTAAAAAATTTTTTGCATTATGAATTGAAGGTATGATTCTAAAGTCAAAACAGACAATTAGCAATTTTCGGATTGTTTTTTTTTCAACAAGTAAATTAAAAAAAAAAAAACTAAAAATATGCACATGTAGAACAATTAAAAAACTATAAGTCCAATTATTTTGAATATTTTTTTTTTTATTATTTAACGTAATGAAAAAAATCCAAAAGTTATTAGATGTCAGTCAAAATCTGTATCATATTGAAAACAAAAACTTTTTTAAGTCTAAAAAAAAATTCTTGGCTCAAAAAATTTTTACTCGTCCTAAGAAAACTTTTTTTTAAATTTACAATGCAAAAATTTTCTTGGGACAAGTAACAATTTTTTGCGTCAAGAAATTATTTTTTTCTGTGTACGTATGAAAAAAAAAATAATGAGTGTAAATGTAGTAGACATCAGACAAATTTAAAAATATAAATAAATAGAGAAAATAATTTAAAAGATAATTTTTATAAAAAATGCACTTATTAATTTTTAAATTTTTTACACGCGCATTTTTTTTTTAATTAATTTTATTAATTATTTACTCCATTTATTTATAATTTTAAATTTGTCTGATGCCTGCTACACACTCATAAAAAAATATGTATTTATTTGTAATAATTTTGACATATCAAAATGTTATGTATTTTTATTTTCTTTAAATTGAAAAAACGTGAATGTAAAATATCATCGATGATTGCACTAAATTTGTGTCATTACTAAGTTATTTTAATAGTTAAAAAAATTCCACAATTTATCTTTTAGTGTAGGTGAAATAAAAGTTTGAATAATATGATGGCAGTGTTAAATATAACTTGTACAGTACCTATTACTGTGCACGTGTATTAGAGTATTCAAGTAAAGTTTCGTATATACCATAAAGTGGTATTATATTGCTAGGATATAGTTAAGAGTATCGAATGAAGCAAGATCTCGATCGCAATGTCGTAATTGCGAAAGAGACAACATACCCTCGAGTAGGAATTCCTTCGGCGTTACAAATATGTCGTTAAAGCTGTTGTTCGATTATTTAAATCATCGTGTTGCGTTAATATGCTCGAAAAAGAATTCATGTCTTGTCTTCACTTGTCCATCAACGACTGACACAACAAATGTAAATATATTTTATAATCTCTCATCTAAAAATTAATCATACGAAGTCATAACATAACAATTTGCATGATGGATCCAATCTTTGATCTGTAAAAATAATAGTATTATAAAGTAGTCCATGGGTATTTGTTATTTATAAAAATAATATGTATATAGATATATTTATATTTTGTATGTTGTGAAATAATAAATAAATGAACAATAAATGTATACGTAGCACACTAACGTATATGAAATGATAGGATCATGTGTTTCGTAAATGTAAAATAGAATATTAGATATTATTATATTTTTCGTATTTAATATCCTTGAAATATCACTTTCAAAAAAAAAGAGAAAACAATTGAAGATAATAAAAAAATAAAATTTAATTAGACTTTAATTACGGGCTGGTTTTTAGAACTTCCCGTCTGGTTTCTTCCGTCGAACTCAGAGATGTTATTCTTAAAATAAATAAATAATTTTTTTATCAGCTTATATCTGTGTTATTTTTTTTAAACATGAAAATTAATGATAATTTTCAAAAATATACTGGTTACTGAATATGAGTACTCACTATTTAAAGTGACTATATTGTGAACGATGTCAGTGTATTTTTTGATGTTGTTTCTACGGTAGTTAAATTTATGCAAGCTATTGTTATCAACCCTCGGGTTGTCAATAATAATATAGTTTATCGTAAAAATGTGTTCCCACATTTTAATATTATGACAATGGTAATATTACAGTTTAAACAGATAAAGTAGAAGTGCCATTTGTAGCCACTGCTCCATTTAGAATATAATTACGTCAATTCCTGAAAAAAAAAATTTTATACGCCCTTATGGCATCTGTAACGCGATATTTTCAAATATGAAACGAATGATTTTCTATCGAAATTTTCTTTCTTTATATACCGAAAGACAAATTTTCAAAATTATTTCATGAGCTGTGAATGTCACGTTTCCTTAGGCACCCCCGACCCCCCTTGTCATGTCTTGTCACAGTAAGCGACACCCCCTTCCCCCCATAAATGCGAACATATTTTATGAACGGCCTCAAAAATGTCCCCGTCTTCATTTGTGACCTTTAATGATAGATTTGTTCGAGATAGATCGAAACAACTTGTACTCAGTACTCAAAAGCCACGAAAAATGACTAGCGATTTAGGGAAGCCGTCATGCCCCGGTCTCCCCTATATATATACATCTATTGTAAACATTCTGTTAAATTCCCCAGTATATTTTCCAATGTTGCTTGTACGGTGGCTTAAGTTATACTGACTATTCTCATCAGCCCTTTAGTTGACAACAATACCCCCTACAAACTTCACATATGCTACCTTTCTCATCAGCAATTTTGAAAATTACGATAATGGTAATAGTCGTTTGAATAATTTAAATTCCTGAAAATACTCAACAAAACAATAGAAATACTGCTGTACACAAATATAGAATTATTCAACCCTTTGTCAGTAGATAATAGCGCAATTATTTCGACAAACTAAAGCCCACGCGAGTAAGACAGCTAGGCGACTCAGTACTTTCATTACTTATTCACGATCTGCGACTGTGGATAGCAGGACTTGAGTCATAGTGTCCAGTCTAAATTCAAACCCCAGTCGAGAACTTATATTTCATTTTCATCAGAACTATATATCCTATAATACAATGCTCCTGCCATACAGCGTTGGTGTTCTGCAGTGCTTGGGTCTATGGCGTACAGAAATAATTTCTAGATGGAAATTATGTTTACAAATTATGTACTCATATTTTATGATTATTTTTATCTACTCGGATGCATTATTCGAATCAATAGCACTTATTGTAAATTACAATGATTTTCATCAATTTATTGACGGTTCAATAGTTCTTTTAACTATGGTTGGAGTATGTGGAAAAATAGCCAATGCTGTTATTAAACGCAAAGAAATTTTGCAATTGATAAATATTCTAAAGACCGATCCATGTTTGTGTCAAAACGATGAAGAAAAAAATATTCAAGATAAATTTGATAAAACCATAAAGTGAGTCATATAAATTAAATTTTTTTTTTAATTAATTCTAATTATTGTTCGTCTTATATTCTATTATATGGGTTACTATTCTCAAAAGAACATATTTTTATACTCCCTTTTGGCTTTAGGAAACTCTCTAAAGCCAAAAAGGCGTATAATTTTTTTTTATTGCCATTCATTTTGCAAACTTATTTTATAACTAAAAATTAAAAGAAATAATTTTTAGATCCAAAAGGGCATACAGCATAAATTACACGCCCTTTTGGCTTTCAAAATTTTTTTCCAATTTCCAGCTTTAGAATAAGTCTACAATATGATTAGCAATTAAAAAAAAAATTATACGCCCTTTTGATTGTAAACTTAGTGGCTTAAGCCAAAAGGAGGTACAAAAATATGTCCTTTTTAAATTAGTGACGCGATATAAAGCATATTATTTATTTTTTTTTTTTTTCAGTTATCGAACATTAGCTTTTTTAGCTGTAACAGAATCAGTTATAATAATATCAGTTGGTGCATCAGTATTACAGGATACACCAAATCGGTCATTATTTTTTAATACATGGCTTCCATTTGATACATCGACGATTATTGGATACTGGATTGCTTATATTCATCAAGTTTTGGCTCATTTTTGTTGTGCATTGGCAGGCGCTGCATACGATACTCTGATACCAGGTTTAATAATTAAAATTTGTTCTCAACTGAGTATTCTTGAGTATCGACTAAAATTGTTGGCCAAAAATAATTATTCCTCAGAGCCGTTGAATGATATTGAGCGGAGAGAAATTAATGCTGTTTCAAAATGTGTAAAACATCATCTAAAAATTTTTCAGTTAGGTCTATACATGTATTTCGAGAAATAACTTTTTTTTTTTTTAATTTTTACATTCACTTTATTGACTCGGCCAATTTAATCGAAACAGAGATTCCGTCAAAATTTAAATTTTGAAAAATGATGTGCTTTAAATTGAAAATTAATTTAGAAATCAACTGCAGTGGCTTTGGACATCAATTTGAGCCTTCAATGACTATCCACAAGAACATTTTTTAGATTTTAAAATCGTTTAATATATTCATATAATTAAGATTTTTCAATAATTCTTCTTATCATATAATCCGACGAGTCAGTTCAGTCATTGGAAAAATTATGAGCTCTAAAGCAGCAACAAAAAATTTTATAAACCCAAATTCAAGTACAATACGATTCAAAATGAATCACAAAAAATATTTTTTATAAGTGTTATATGCTCGTTTTTTTTTTGTCCATTAAAAATGTAAGAGCGCTCTTTGGGGCAAGACGAACAATTTTAAGTCAACAAAGTTTTATATTATTTTATTTTTTATGTAAATGATTATTAACTACCCGCTATCAACATCAAAAATTTTTGGAATTATTATTATTATAAATCGTCAATTAAAGCAGCAAAAAATATTTTGTAGAATACTTTACAACGTAAAAATCGATTGAAAGAATGATTGGCATGTAAAACCATAATACCTTTTTTCGATTCTTTTGGAATTTAGCATTTAATTATTTATTTTTTCATTTTATTTGAATGCTTAATGTACCGTCTTGTCCGAGGCTCTCGTACACAAACAAATTTCGAGTACATTGGGGTAACGAGGGGCCCGAAAATTTTCCTAAATGATAAACGGAGTATTTTTTTTTACTTATTGTTAATTTTTATACTTAGATTGGCTGAAAAAACGAACAAAGTTTTTAATACCATTATGTTTGTACAATTTTCCATAAGTACCTTTGTCATATGTGTGACAATTTATAGATTATCTCAAGTGGAAATAAATGATCCAGAATTCGCTGAAATGGCAGTATATTTTATTTGTATGCTTGCCCAAATTTTCGGCACTTGTCTCGCCAGTACTGAATGCAGTATTAAGGTAAACATAATTTAAAAAAAAAATTCTAATAACGATAATAATGTATATTATTAATTATTAATATTATATTAAGATAAAATCTATTAGAGTTGTGACATAGCTACGGCAGTTTATCAAACTGATTGGTATAACTTGAGTACTGCCACTCAAAAAAGTTTGTTATTGATAATGACGCGAAGTTCTCGACCATTACGGTTCAATGCTGGATACTTTATTGATATATCCCTTAACTCATTCAATCAAGTACTTAGTACTTTTATTATTTTATATTTTATTCAAATAAATATATACATTATATTTTTAATAACCTTCTGTTCTTATTCCAGCTGATCAAACTTTCCTACTCAGCTTACAACGTCCTTCAATAATATATTTATGCATATTTATGAAAATAGATATATTACTATCATCTTAAGAAAGATTAGCAAATTTATCGTCCTCTTGTGACGTAGAATACTTTTGAAATTTTGAACTCGTTCGATTAACTGAAGATGCTGGATATTATTTTGTAAAATTTTGAATGACAACTGAAAAGAGAATAGAAATATATTAAGTTACAATCAATTATTCTTGAATAATAGTTATATCATAATTATGATTTTTTTTTTTTTAATTATTTTTCTATACAAATAAAATAAATTGAATACGCAAAGTTATAATTGTATTTTTATCTAATAATAATCAGGATACAGTGGGACACAACGTAAATCCTAAGCATAGTAATTAAATCTTATGAGGTTTTGAGCACCGAATATAATTCGTTCATAATTATTTAAAACAAATCTGTCATTATTCACAACTATTTTGTTGAAAAAAAATTTCCAGGGTGCAACGGAATGTCCTAAAAAGATAATTTCAAAAAAATTGTAAACATTATTAATTATTTTCATTATTTTTTCAACTGTAAGTACTTTAATGTTACTTATAAAGAACTTATCTCTGTTTATTTATCAATTTTTTTTCAGCAAATTTTGAAAACTTTCCGCTGTATCCTACTCTCTATTAAAGGAATTTCCATTTTTTCAAGTAAGGCATGGAAACGTAAAAATTATAATCATTTAGGTCTAAATGAATTTAAAAAAAAAGATGAACTATACGTACGATATCTAATATAATATAAAAATGCTGCCAAAGGCTCAGTATATTTTCCACTGTTGCTTGTCCGGTGGTTATAATTATACTGACTATTTTCATCAACCCTTTGGTTGACAACAATGACCCCTATAAATTTGACTTATGCTCCGTTTCTCATCCGCAATTATAAATAATAAGATAATGTGGTAATAGTGGTTTGAATAATTTAAATTCTTGAAAATATTGCGTAAAACGGGAGAGATAGAACCCTTTGTCAGTAGATAATAGCGTAATTATTTTGATAAGCTAAAGTCATAACAAGTAGACAGATAGGCGACTCAGTAATATCATTATTTATTCACCATCTATGACAGTGGATAAAGAGATCCATAGAGTCCAGTGAAAATTCGAATCCCAATCGGGGACATAAATTTCATTGTCATCAAAAATATATATTCTGTAATATAATAATGCTCTTGCCGTACAGTTTCGGAATTCTGCAGTGCTTGGGTTTATGGCATACAGAAACAATTTCTAAATGGAGATTATGTTTACAAATGATCTACTCATATTTTATGATTATTTTTATTTACTCAGATGCATTATTCGAGTCAATTGCACTTGTCAGTAATTACAAAGATTTTCAACAATTTGTTGATAATTCAATAATTCTTGTAACGATGATTGGAATATGTGGAAAAATGTTTAATGTAATTATAAAATCTAAAGAAATTATACAGCTCATAAATATCCTCAATTCTTATCTATGCTGCTGTCAAGATAGTGAAGAAAAAAAAATTCAGGATAAGTTTGATAAAATAATCAAGTGAGTATCATTTGTTTAAATTTTTTCCACCATACCTGCACCCCAAGTTTAAATTTCTGCCCTGTTCCGAGGGAACAAAGTTGATCTTTTCTATTATGAGAAAACAAACGATAAAAATTAGTGCATGCGTCATTCTCCTTATAAACAGAGGCAAAAATTGAAACTTTTAGATACAGGTCTGGTGAAAAATAGTATACACACCATGGAAGAAAATAGGACATTCTAACCCATGTGTACACAGAAAGAAAAGGATTTCTTGGCGCAAGAATTTTTTACTCGCCCCAAGAAAATTTTCTGTATTTTAAACTAAAAACAAAAATTCTTGAGCTAAGAAATTTTTTCTAGTCCTAGAAAAATTGTCTTCAATTCATAATGCAAAGTTTTTTTTGTGCCAAGAAATTCATTTATTTTATGTACAATGGCCCGACCGAGCATGCGGAAGCTTTCCGCCCTTGATGTAGAATATACTTTTTTTAAAAATATATTTTTGTGATTCGCCATTTGTAATTTTACTAAATAACTATTAATTTTTTATATCTTTTAGTTATAGAACATTGGCGTTTTTAGTTTTAACAGAATCAGCTGTGATATTAACAGTAAGCGTATCTGTAATACGTGACACGCCAAATCGAATTATGTTTTTCAACACATGGCTTCCATTTGATACATCAACATTTTTTGGATACTGGATTGCTTATATCCATCAAGTTTTAGCTCATTTTT
The DNA here is from genome assembly GCA_964016945.1 of Microplitis deprimator. Taxonomy (NCBI): domain Eukaryota; kingdom Metazoa; phylum Arthropoda; class Insecta; order Hymenoptera; family Braconidae; genus Microplitis; species Microplitis deprimator. Next base: position 5,271,310 of record OZ024710.1, on the reverse strand, counting down.
TTAGCGCACTAGCAAATGTGGCTTACGATACTTTAATACCTGGTTTAATGCTTAAAATTTGTGCTCAACTGAGTATTCTTGAGTATCGACTAAAATTGTTGGCCAAAAATAATCATTCCTCAAAGCCATTGAATAATATTAAGCAGAGAGAAATTAATGCTGTTTCAAAATGTGTTAAACATCATCTAAAAATATTTCAGTTAGGTCTATACATATATTCCGAGAAGTTAATACATAAGCAAGATTAGGGCATTTTGGGTAAATTAGGGTAATTGTAGATGCTTTAAAATTTCTATAAAAATTTTTTTCATTTGATGATTTTTTTTATTTAGATTGGCTGAAAGAACAAACGAAGTTTTTAGTACCATTGTGTTTGTTCAATTTTCCATAAGTACCTTTGTCATATGTGTAACAATTTACAGATTATCTCAAGTGGAAATAAGCGATCCAGAATTTGCTTCAATGGCAGGTTATTTTATGTGCCTGCTTTCACAAATTTTTGGTACTTGTCTCGCAAGTACCGAATGCAACATAAAGGTATACATAATTATTAATCTAAACAAAAAAATGTATAATGACAATAACTACACTATAAAAAAATTTTTGGAGTGAATGCGGAGTAGATGATTTTTATTTATTCACTCCTGTAAATTTCACTCCGAAGAAAAGTTTTGGAAAATTTTAATTCCAAAAAAATTCCACAGAATAGAATCACAGTAAAAACTCGCGGATTGAATTCCTAATACGTAGTGCAGTTCGGTCTTTTATATTTTAACATTTATATTGAGTACGAAAATAATTACAAGCTCCCTATATACAAATTCACGCAAAATAATTATTAAGTTTAATTATTAATATCTGAATTAATTATCTATTGAAATAATTATGTTTCTCATAAAAAAGTTATCTCTATTGAATATAAATTTATTTAAATGTTACAACTCCGCACCGGAATGAATGCGCATTGGAATAAAATCTGCGTCACTGCGGAATTATTCCGAAAAAAAAACTTCTATAGGTTTTTTTTTAAATTCCGAAACTCCGAATGATCGAGTGAATGCGGATTGAAATAAAATCCGTATCTACTTCGGATTCACTCCCGATTTTTTACAGTGTATGTATATTATTAATTATGTATATTATATTAAATTAAAATCTATTAGAGCTGTGATATAGCTACGGCAGTTTATAAAACCGATTGGTATAACTTGAGTACTGCTACTCAAAAAAGTTTGTTATTGATAATGACTCGAAGTTATCGACCATTACGATTCAATGCTGGATACTTTATTGATATATCCCTTAACTCATTCAATCAAGTACTTAGTACTTTTATTATTTTATATTTTATTCAAATAAATATATACATTATATTTTTAATAACCTTCTGTTCTTATTCCAGCTGATCAAACTTTCCTACTCAGCTTACAACGTCCTTCAATAATATATTTATGCATATTTATGAAAATAGATATATTACTATCATCTTAAAAAAAGATTAGCAAATTTATCGTCCTCTTGTGACGTAGAATACTTTTGAAATTTTGAACTCTGTCGATTAACTGAAGATGCTGGATATTATTTCGTAAAATTTTGAATGACAACTGAAAAGAGAATAGAAATATATTAAGTTACAATCAATTATTCTTGAATAATAGTTATATCATAATTATGATTTTTTTTTTTTTAATTATTTTTCTATACAAATAAAATAAATTGAATAGGCAAAGTTATAATTGTATTTTTATCTAATAATAATCAGGATACAGTGGGACACAACGTAAATCCTAAGCATAGTAATTAAATCTTATGAGGTTTTGAGCACCGAATATAATTCGTTCATAATTATTTAAAACAAATCTGTCATTATTCACAACTATTTTGTTGAAAAAAAATTTCCAGGGTGCAACGGAATGTCCTAAAAAGATAATTTCAAAAAAATTGTAAACGTTATTAATTATTTTCATTATTTTTTCAACTGTAAGTACTTTAATGTTACTTATAAAAAACTTATCTCTGTTTATTTATCAATTTTTTTCAGCAAATTTTGAAAACTTTCCGCTGTGTCCTACTCTCTATTAAAGGAATTTCCATGTTTTCAAGTAAGGTATGGAATCGTAAAAATTGTAATCATTTAGGTTCAAATGAATTTAAAAAAAAAAGATGAACTATACGTACGATATTTAATATAATGTAAAAATGCTGCTGAAAGCTCAATATATTTTCTAATGTTGCTTTTCCGGTGGTTTAAATTATACTGACTATTCTCATCAACCCTTTGGTTGACAACAATGACCTCTATAAATTTTACTTATGCTCCGTTTCTCATCTGCAATTATAAATAATAAGATAATGTGGTAATAGTGGTTTGAATAATTTAAATTCTTGAAAATATTATGTAAAACGGGAGAGATAGAGCCCTTTTTCAGTAGATAATAGCGTAATTATTTTGATAAACTAAAGACATAACAAGTAGACAGATAGGCGACTCAGTAATATCATTATTTATTCACCATCTATGACAGTGGATATAGAGATCCATAGAGTCCAGTGTAAATTCGAACCCCAATCGGGAAAATATATTTCATTGTCATCAGAAATATATATTCTATAATATAATAATGCTCTTGCCTTACAGTTTTGGTATCTTGCAGTGTTTAGGCTTATGGCAGACCACAGAATGTATTTCTGGATGGAAAATATATCTGTACATAATTCACAAAAATTTAATGATTATATTTATTTACTCGTGCGTATTATTTGAGTTAATTGCACTTATTGCATCTTTCGATGATCTCGACGAATTTATAAACAATTTAATTGTCTTACTGACTATGGTTGGAGTTTGTGGAAAAATTTCCAATGTAATTTTAAAACGTAAAGAAATTTTGCGACTAATAAATATCCTCGAATCTTATCCATGTTTGTCTCAAAATCCTGAGGAAAAATATATTCAAGATGAATTTGATAAAAGTATCAAGTGAGCCATAGAAATTATATTATTTCAACAAACATATATACTGTACAAAATCGGAAGTGAATTTGGATTTTATTTAAATCCAAATTCACTTCATCACTAAGAGTTCCAGAGTTTTTAAAAAAATCGCGTCGTATACGGAGTAAATTCGGAGTTTTAATTTAAAAATTAACTCCCCGTCGAAGTGAATGTCACTCCGGATTTAATCCGCGTTCATTCCGCAAATTTTTTACAGTGCACCTGTACTAATATCAGTAATGCGATTTTTTGTTTTTGTATTTAGATTAAGAACGATTGCATATTTTGGCTTAACAGAATCTGCCGTGGCCATGGTAGTGAGTGTATCAATACTTTGTGATACTCCAAATCGTTCATTGCCTTTCAAAACATGGCTACCATTTGATTCAAAGACATTTTTTGGATACTGGACTGCTTATAATCATCAAATTCTCGCTCATGTTTTCGGTGCATTAGTAAATGTCGCATATGATACTCTAATTCCAGGTTTAATGCTTAAAATTTGTGCTCAATTGAGTATTCTTGAGCACCGATTAAAGTTAATACCGAAAAAAATCTATTCATCTGATTTATTTATTGATGTCAAGCGACGAGAAATAAACGAAATTTCAAACTGCGTTGAACACCATCTCAAAATATTTCAGTTGAGTATATAAATAAATATATATTTATATATATTTTGTGGTAATTTTTGAATATAGATTTGCTGAAATAACAAACACAGTCTTCAGTTCTGTAATTTTTTTACAATTTTCTATAAGTACTATCGTCATATGCGTGACAGTTTATAAATTATCTCAAATTGAAATAAATAATCCAGAATTCGCGCCAATGGCATTTTATTTTACTTGTATGCTTTCTCAGGTTTTTGTTATTTGTTTCGCCAGTAGCGAATGTAATCTTAAGGTACATATATTATTATTTATATACAATAACGATAAATATTTATTACATCAATTTGAAATTTATTAGAGTTATGATATAGCCATGGCTGTTTATCAGACTGAGTGGTATATTTTGAGTGTCAGTACCCAAAAAAGTTTATTATTCATAATGATGCGCAGTCTTCGGCCATTGAAATTCACCGCTGGATATTTTATTGATGTATCTCTTAATTCTTACAATCAGGTAAAAGAGCTTGGGACACTGTGCGGTACCCGGGGCACAACGGGCCAACTAGAAAATTTTGAAAAAAAAAAAAACATGCTTATTTTGCGTTTATTCTGAATTTTTGAACAAATCAAATATTCGCAGTAATGGAGTTCACTATAAAAATTTGGGAGTGAATTTGGAGTGATTACGAATTTTGTTTAATTCCAAATTCATTCTTTCACTCGGAGTTCCGGAGTTTCAAAAAATCACCGCCTACGAGGTAAATAGGGAGTTTTTTAGCAGAGTGATTCTGAAGTGAACTGGATTCTATTTATATCCGCATTTACTCCTATTTGAAGTTTTAATATTAAAATAAACTCTCTTTCGGAGTAAATTTAGTTTTTGAATAAAACCGTCGTGCCCCTGAAAATAAATATTTTTATGTAAGATACATATTTATTATTTTTCATTCTGTCATAAATAAAAATATACTTTTATTTTAGTTGGTGAAGCTGTCCTACTCAGCTTACAATGTTCTACAATGATATATTTTATTACACTCATATAAATGATAATACTTGATACTTATAATATCACATGTTCTACCATTTATAAAAAAAGTAGTTAATGAACGCTGCAGGCCAGCATAAAAATTGTTTTTAATGGTATTTAATAATACGCTGACCTCTAAAGTTACATGAAAAATTGCTGGAAGTCAAAAAAAAAAATATAATTAAGTACATACATTAAATATATGAAACCGAGACTTCCTGACAAAAATAATTTTGTAATTAAATTCATATTTAAATCTATTAAAATATTTAACTAATAAAATGAGTATTGCATAACTTTTTTTTCTCAGAAGTATACCGTGTATTGTATAAATATAACTACATACATTTGATACTTTGAATTTTAAATTAAGTCAAATTTATCACAATCTACTATTCGACAGTAGTAAATACATTTTATTGTCTCTCTTTTTTATTTAAATTTAAAACTAATGTTTACGCATAAGTAGTAACGTGCTATATAATTTCACTTTCACCAGCCTGTTATCTGCTCGGATAATCCCACGTGTATCTTCTCTCTTATATACGCATAACACATAACTCGTATCTATATTTATAAATCATTTGAGAAAAAGAGAAAATTCATTTGTAATAATTGTTTTTGATGATATTGGTTCTTATTATTTATCATTTATCATTAATAATTATCTTTTAGTAAACTTTACCCTTCTTTATTTTTATAATCGTTACATAATAGATAAAAAATATGAATAACACAAAAGAACAAAATCTTTTAAAAATAATTTTTGACAAAACAAAATTTTTATTTTAAATTTAAAAAATGAAAAAAAAAATCTTGGTAAAGTTTGAGCTCATATTAATATTAAAAGATGCCTCTTCGTAATTTTTGATTTCCTATTTAAATAACATGGGAAAGAGAAATTTTGAGTTTGGAATTTTATACCTCGACAATGGCTCATTATACAGATAAGCTCAAGATATATTTTTGTAGGGAATTAAACGGTCCAAAAAAAAAATTCTCTTATCATTTTTTGATAAATTTATATGTTCAAAAGTTATTGGCGCTTGAAGTCAAATTTATAGTAAATTTCAAGATCTTCTTACTTTTCCGGCAAAGCTATCAAACTTATCACAAAATGTCATAGAATTTTTTTTGTAGACAATTTTATTCCCTACAAATCATGTCTTATAAAGTTTTTTAAAATTTTGCATAATTTACTAGTTATTACCATTTTAATGTCAAGCTTTTAAAAAAAGTAGTGTTTGATCGATTTCAAGAGCTTAATATTAAAATCAAAATAACTAAAAAACAATGGGGAATTTTAAAAAACTTTATTTAAGATAATTTGTAGGGCATAAAATTGTCTATAAAAAAGATTCTATGATATTTTGTGATAAGTTTGATAGTTTCGCCGAAAAGTAAAAAGATCTCAAAATTTACTATAAATTTGACTCCAAGCTCCAATAACTTTTGAACACATAAATTTATCAAAAAATGATAAGAGACTTTTTTTGTAGACCGTTTAATTCCCTACAAAAATACATCTTGAACTTATCTGTACAATGAGCCATTGCCGAGGTATAAAATTCCAAACTCAAAATTTCTTTTTTTCTCATGTTATTTAAATGGGAAATCAAAAATTACGAAGAAGCATCTCTTAATATTAACATTAAGGGTTCAAACTTTATCAGATTTTGTTTTTCATCTTGAATAAGTAGGGCCCATCCTAATATATATTTATTTTGAATATCATTAAAAAAAAAATTTTTAACGTATTTGAGTCTTCGAAAACTTAATATTTCCTTAAGTACCCCGTTTTTCCCCCTTCCCTGTATATATATATATATGTATATATAATGTTATTTTGCTGGTATTGGCTAAAGAGAAAGCCAAAGGACGCAACCGCGCTCAATTAGTTCCTCTTTTACTTACACCAAGTTGTGTATCTTACAACAACGGCATTGGAAAAATAAAATGAATGCAAGTGCAGATGGATTTAAACAAATCCCGGAAGTCTATAATATATTTACAGTAAGTACTTGCATGTCTAAAAATAAAAATAACTTTTACAAATAATAAAATTATTATTGTGTTTCTTAAAATACCACTAAATAAATTAAATGTAATTACTGTTTATTATTTACCCATTCATTTTAATTAAGAGATCACTTAGTCTTAAATACTGTAATTTAAAATAAAATTAATGTTATTAAGTAAGTTTTTTTTTTTAAGCTTACATGGATTCTTTTGTACTTTATACGATTATTAATTAATTTTTTATTATTCAATTTCAATATTAATTATTAATTTGAATTGAATCAGGAAACAAATAATTAAATATATATTCATAAAAAACAATGTTATATGGGAAGTTAAAGAGGACGTAATGTAATGATTATTTTTTCAATGTGCGAAGAATCTTCTTTTATCATTATTTCCTCTTCTCGGGTCCTAGAAAATGAGAGAAAATAAAAGTATAAGTCGTGGGACATATTTGAATTGAGTCTCACACTAGACAAGCAATTACGCTGTTATAAAACTTTTACTACCCACGTTATTTTTTATTTCTTTTTCTTTTCCCTCTTATTCTTACTCATTAGATTTCTGATCCCGGTTCTTATGTAGAATAGGAAAGAATATGACGCAGCATTTGGTAACGTCTAGGCTGCTATCTCATTGCATCGTGATCTCATAAACGTAACATGTTGAATTGAAATATTTTCGCGTTCCAGAAGATACCACTTGTTTGTTACTTCATAAAACATGTGCATCTACATAAATTGTATAATGACGAATCAACTGAGTTAATTTACAAAATTACTTTTTACATTTCATCTGCTTGGTTTAATTGTTGTTATTTTTTTTTTTTCATAATTATTTATTTTTAGTTGTTTGTTCTCATTTTCTGCATCACTAAATTGCTTGGCAATTAAAATATTGTTGCGCTGTTCTGCATAATGATGTTACATTATTATGAGTTTTTTAATCATATGAAATCTTATTGAATGACTAAGATGCGGAAAATTATTTTTTCATACCTTGTAAAGGTATGAATAGAAAACATAATTTTTTTTGGATTTAATTTTACACGGCAAAAAATCGGGAGTAAATTCGGAGTGATAACGGATTTGATTTAAATCTGCATTCACTCCGACTCGAAGTTTTAATATTAAAATCAACCCCCCTTCGAAGTAAATTTCACTCTGAAGGGATTAAATAAATAGTCAGTCATTCAATCCGAATTCAATCCGCGTCCACTCCGAAAATTTTTTACAGTGTAATTTTATTTTTTTTAATTAAATCTTTTTATTTATTTATTTATTTTTTTTTGGTTGGTTGAACTTTCGATAGATATGAGAACGAATTGCAGAAATCACTAAAGCGTACTATGACTTCATGCACTAGAAACCTTGATATTGACTTGTAAATGAGGATTTTTTTTTAGTAAATTCAAGGCGCATACGTCAATGTCGTTTGTTGACTTTTTTTTATAGCCATTTTACGCACTAATAAATTTTATCATCCACAAGAAGTTGAGAATTAAATGTTTTTATTTGAGAAAAGACAAGACAAAGAGGTGTCACTAGAACTTTTGTTTTTATTCGAAGTCAGGAAGACATATCGGAGAAATTTGAAAAGAAGTATTTTTTTATAATTTTTATTTTTTTGTATTCATTTGATCGTAACCTTACCGTATTTATACACTAGCATAAGCCATTGAGTCCAGATTTTCTACGGAATTTCTATCGAATTTCTTTGGGTGTGATCCTACACAAAAATGAAACTTCAGTTGGATGCTTTGGAGATACAGACAAATCATTTGGAAAAATTATATCATTCAAAAGTATAGAGAAAAAATCTGGACAACGGTTGACCTTACGGGCCAGCCCCAAAACTTTTCGTTATTTTCTAGCTCCTTGAGCTCGAAAACGTTATTGTGAATAAATTTTCAAGCTCACCTTGTCTATTATGAAAAACGTCAAAATACTAAAGAAAAATTTCTTTTTTCCGTATTTTTCTATTTTTTCAAAGTCTATTTGATCGAATGATCCGAAATTCTTAGAAAAGTTGACGGCTAATAAGCTCTTTCGATTGCCGTAAGAATCATCGAAATTGGTTGATTCATTAAAAAGTTATAAAAAGTTTACACACACACACACACACACACACACACACACACACACACACACACACACACGCTCGCGAATACATACAGACACTCGGACATAATTTTGAAAACAGTCAGAATATCTTTCTAGAACCTTAAAACGTCGACATTTGGTGAAATTTTGATTTTCGAAAATTGGGGTGAAAACAATAACTTTCCAAATTTTTAAAAATTATTTTCTGTAGCATAATTCGATGAATTAGGGGCGAGGGGGGGGGGGGGGGGGGGGGGGGCAAAAAGGGGTAGGGTAGGCAAAACGGGGTACCCCCAAAATTTGGTGAAAAAAAAAAATTTTTTTTTTTTCGTCTAATTACTGTATATCCGATGTTTTTGCGTATTTTAAGCCCTACGCATGACACCTGGGGCAAAATGGGCCAGCCGAAAAATCGAAAAAATGATTCTTTCAAATTTTTACCGTCAAATTAAAAAAAATTTAATATATTTCCGCATTTTTAGCCCTACCTATAACACCTGGGGAAAAATGGACCAGCCCAAAGTTCTGAAAAATGATTCTTTCATATTTTTATCGTCAAATTAAAAAAAAATTAATATGTTAATTCATTTTTCGACTGATTTTCTATAGTTGGGGCAAGTTGGGCCACTAAAATTATTCGGAAATAATATTTTATTTTCTAATTGATAACAATTCAATTAAAAAAAAAAAAAAAAAAAAAAAAAAAAAAAAATTATCATTTTTTGGAGGGGGGCCTCTCTGCCCCACAAAACAATTTTTTTCTGCCTTCGTATCTACCAATGTTGTAAAATGTAATTTTTCTTTATGTATTTTACATAAAAAAAAAATTTAATTTAATGAAATTTGATCAATTTTCAAAATTTTTTTTTTCAATTTTTTTTAAGGGTACCCCATTTTGCCCGCCAAAAATAAAAATTTTATTTTATAACGGCAGCTAAAAATTTTGTCTATTTACCCAGAATGTCATTAAAAACAAAAAGATTCGGCGTATTTTAGTCATCGAAAGCTTAGTATTTCCATAGGTACCCCCTTTTGCCCCCCCCCCCTTCCTCTACTATTTTCTATAAATTTTCTAAGTACTTTTCGAAAGGCGATGTTGGCTAAAACTAGCTTCGATTGATATTTTTAGTCTTCAGAAATATCAGACGTCGTTTGGAAAAATAATACCACTCAAAAATTTTGAGAAAATTTTTTTTTTTATTTGTTTGCAACTAGTTTCTAAGCACTTAAAATATTCTTCATGTAGTAATTTGTTTCGACTTTTTTTCGTGTAGTATATCATTTAAACCCACTTCACCTTCTCTTTCAGTTACAAAATTTACTTTGCATGCTATATAATGAGTGCATTCAAAACAAAGTACTAATTTACTGTAACAAACGTTACTTTTTAATTAGTCTTCAAAATTGATAAAAAGAAAGGCATTTATTAATCATGACAGCGCCAAATAAGAATTATCTTTTAAAATTTCATAAAAGAAGAAATATTTTATACTTATTTTACATTCCTCAAGAGGTTTTCGTGTCCTAATGACTTGTTGTCCCACTTTTTACTATATTATTCAATATACGCGGTTTTTATCATTATTTTAAAATAGCTATTTAAATTGTTGTTTACGTCGACATAATTTGATTTATTTAGTCATAGTAATAATCGTCCTTGAGTAAGTAACCTTTTCGATTGGTAAAGTCATTGATGATTGTGCCATATTCAAATGTCAGCATTACAATAAACTGCGGTATAAATCGCATATATATATACATATATATTTATTTATAATAATACCCCCCCCTCCCTCCATAGCTTAAAAAATTTGAAATAATTTAAAAATCAGAATTTTTAATTTAATTTACTATATAGTATATTTAGCCATCATTGAAATTTAAAAAAATTTCTTCTCTATTGAAATTTAATTTAATTTAAAAATTACATCCCGCCAATGTAATGTTAATTGTTGATTATTTTTAAAATTTAGGGTCAGTTTTTCAAGCCGGGTTCATTTTTAATCCGAATTTAAATTATTACTGCTGGTATATCTATTATATTATTATATAGATTTATAATAATATATAGGTATATATTATTAATATATAAATATTCTATCAATATTAATTTAAATCTGGATAAAAATAAACCCGGTTTAAAAAAACTGGCTCTTGTTGACATAAATTTTATTTGAATTTAACCGCGTAATTGATAAAATTGTTATAAATCAAATAATTCCGTTCTTATCCATTTAAGATGGCGCTGAAACTCGTATATTTTAAATTATCACCGTTCATATATCTATATTTTAATATTTTCTCCATGGTTTTCGTTAGCAAATTTCTGCACTTCTCATTTATTCATTACACTCGTTCATTACGTTCGAAGTTCTCTAAAGGAAAGCATCGCCATCATGAACCCGCAATGTCCGCAAGAGACCACGCCATCATGGTAAGCATGTTCTTGACAAAATCTCTAAACATCCTTCAATTTATTAAATTTATTTAAATATTTATTGTTGAGTTTTATTCTAAATATCATAATGTTTTATTATTTTGTTATATTTATCATGCAGTTTGTAAAAAAATGATAATTTTCAATTATGATGAATTACTAGTCTCGTTCGTATGATTAAAAATATGATTACGAATATTAAGGAATTTAACTGAATTAATTAATAATTTTATAAAATTATGCGGTGGTTAAATTAAACTAAATTAATTTTTTCTTTGGATTTTACAGGCACGCCGGCATTTTTACTCCGAAAGTCACGTGGCTGAGATCAGGATTCGAGACTTGATTCATTTTCAATTCAAATTGGTAATTAATTATTTTAAATAAGAATTTATTAGTTTAATAATTCCTATAATTTTATCATGAGCGTGAATTTGACTGGCAATTGGTAACTTTTTGAATAAATCAATAAAATGTAAGAATGAAAATTACAAACCCGTTCTTAGATAATTGATAAACTAGTCCATGAATTTTTTAAATTTAATTATTTTAATTAATTAATTAATTTATTTATTTGAAATTTATAAATTGTCCCATGTCTGATACATTCACAGTCATAATTTTATTACCATGATGTTAAGTATTACCGCCCCAGTCTGATTTTCTATGACTGATTGGTTGTTGTCACTGATTATTTTTTGTCTTTATAAATTCGTTAGTTTAAATTTTTCAATATGAATTTTAACTGATTTATATTTCAAATTGTTTCAGGTATTTATCCATTAAAGAAATATGTGAGATCAGCAAACACTGGCATCAATACAAACTGGACGATTAAATAAATCGGTACGTAAACTATTTAATAAATTCAACCATTAGTTAAATCAACGAAATATTTAAAAATTTTGAATATGATGAGTTCTAAGTTATCCCTGTCTTACATAAGAACGTGGTGAGAAATTTACAGTCCTGAAATAAATTAAATGACAATTATATTCATTTCCTTTTTATAAATATTAATTATTTATAATTAATTATTTTATTTATTTACAGAAAAATATCGGAGACCAAAAACTCATTCAGAGAAAGATGATTCCAATTGATACAAATGAGAGGTGAGAATATTTTTTATCCTTATAATCTAAGGGCCAGTTTTGTAAGCTGGGTTAATTTTCATCCAGGTTTAAATTAATATTGTTGGTATACTTCTAATAAATATATATCTATATACATTGACAATATATAGATATACCAACAATAATAATTTAAACCTGGATTGAAAAATTATTCCTAGAAGACATGAAAAATATGTAAAGCCAAACTACTCGTGATGTGATTGGATATGAGCTGAAAACAACGTAAAAATAAATATAACTTACATTACAAAAAATATAAAAACTAACACGCATGCGCTTGCGCGCGAAACGTACACTAGTTGATAATAATAATAATAATCCACAAATTAAATTTATACAAATGATGTGTTAAATAGACAAGCATATGACTGATTAAGTCTTGATGTCATCTTTTTAGTCTGATTAAAAAATAATTTGCACAAATTTACATTTAAATGAACCCAACGATTTTCTTTAATTTTAATGTTTTTTTTTTTTTTAATTTTTCAGAATACTCTCAAGTTTGTGGAGCGTCAATTAAACAGTCAACTGCTAATAATCATAGGTACTAATTATTTCCTTACTTATAAATTCTTCAATGTAACTATTCAATATGATGATTTAAAAATATACGCTATGATATCCGTATATGATTAATTCTTGCCCTCACTGATTTGTTTAGAAATAAAATGAAATTTCCTTTACGATTTTATTTTATTTGTTATTACATTACTTCTTTCTATTTTATTACAGAATTCCAATTTACTCCGAAGACTGATTCAAGTCAATTTAATGAGCTTCTGTACATCAGCAAGTAAGTTTTCTTATTTACTATCATTTTTAATACGACTTAAAAACTTAAAATTAAATGAGAACTTGATAAGTAGTCAGTTTTCAACAGTTAACGTATTTTTCTAAATCATCTCTTTTATACTAGTGTTTAAATTTTTTATCTAAATCATAATTATTATGGTAATTAGTACAAGTACAGTTAATTATTTTACATAAATTTTCTTAATATTGAACTCATACTGACGTAACTTAAAAGAGTTGAATTATTTATAAAAACAAACGATAATCTGTAGCCATTGGACAAAATTTTTTTTTTTAATTTTGCTAATAATTGAAAAATATTATTGATTTTTATATTTTTGATATGATGTTAAGTATTACCGCCCCAGTCTGATTTTCTATGACTGATTGGTTGTTATCACTGATTATTTTTTGTCCTCATAAATTTATTAGTTTAAATTTTTTAATATGAATTTTAACTAATATAAATTTCAAATTGTTTCAGATATTTATCCATTAAAAAAATATGTTGGGTCAGCAAATACTGGCATCAATACAAACTGGACGATTAAGTAAATCGGTACGTAAACTATTTAATAAATTTAACTATTAGTTAAATTAATGAAATATTTAAAAATCTTAAATATGATGAGTTCTAAGTTATCCCTGTCTTACATAAGCACGTGGTGAGAAATTTGAAGTCCTGAAATAAATTAAATGACAATTATATTCATTTCCTTCTTATAAATATTCTTTATTTATAATTAATTATTTTATTTATTTACAGAAAAATATTGGAGACCAAAAACTCATTCAGAAAAAGATGATTCCAATTGAAACAAATAAAAGGTGAGAATATTTTTATTAATGATAATAATTTACAAATTAAATTTATACAAATGATGTGTTAAATAGACAAGCATATGACTGATCAAGTCTTGATGTCATTTTTTTAGTCTGATTAAAAATAATTTATGCAACTTTACTTTTAAAAAAACTTTACAATTATCTATAATCGTTATATTTTTTATCTTTCAGAGTACTGTCAAATTTATGGGGATTCAATTCTACAGTAAACTGCTAATAATTACAGGTACTAATTAATTAACTATTCATAAATACTTTAACATAACAATCAATTATGATGATTTAAACATATACGCTATTATGATATTCGTATATGATTAGCTCTTGCCCTCACTGATATTTTGAAAATTGTATAAAAAAATTTCTTATTCTTGTAGTCAATTATTACATTAAGTTTTTTTTTATTTTCCAGATTACTCGAGATGTCAAAATATTTGTCAGCTGAAAAATACACTACTGCGTATTTTAAATGCCGACAAAATAAGTCATGCAATAATTATTGAAGTAATTTCGTAAATAAATATAAAATGCATATCTAAATGACAAATATTTATTGTTTAAATTTATTCAATATATCCATTTTCAATTACTTTTATTACAATTTTATCTACAATCGCGTTGCGATATGAGTCCGTCGACTTGTATCTCTCTTGACGACATTCCTTCTTCATGACTGAAAGTAATCATGTACACACACTTGTAGAGTAGGGGAAGTTGACTCAAGTAACACAGAACAACTTTAAGATGTCTTTTAAAAGGACAAGGCAAATTTTTTTTGTCTCAAAGTCAACTTTTTCTGTATTAATATGACAGATGTTGGTCTTAAGAGTCATAGGAAATTTGTCTTCTTTTTTCTGTCCCGAAAAAGTCTGAGCGTTACGGCGGTCGACTGCTGAGCAGTGGAGGTACAGGAATTCTTAGAATTATATTTTCCTACACTACTGTAAGCAGGTTCATAACGCGACTAGACTAATAAGGTAAGAGACCCAGTACCTGATGAGGGAACTAGTACCTGATCACATGCATTTGTATATCTATATTCAAGAAATTTTACTAAATATAGATATACAAATACATGGAGTGGTCGAGTGCTAGTTCTCTGACCGGGTACTGAGTCTCTACCTTATGACTTTTTAAACTAAAAGTACATTTAATTCTAATAAGAATTTTTACTGAGGTAATTTCTTCTTGCCTTGGGTTTTTTAGGATTCAAAGGAACGAACTATATTGAATTACTCCTATGCAAGGGATTAATTTGAATTGAATTTTTTTAATTCGAAACCCACTACATCCGTCTAAAAGAAAATTTTAATAAGTTGACTCTTCTGAGTTAAATCCAACGAAAAAAGGCAATTCAATTAGTGGGACTTTCATCTTATATCTAAAGAAATTTCGATGAAACAAGCCGACAAATAAATTTCGATTTATATATTTGAATTAAAATGGTCCATAATTTTTAAGAACTGGATTAAATTCTTTTTGGTGAGTTTCATTGGCAGCCGAAACGTAGCCCCATAATTTCATTGCAGTCGCACATACACGTTGAATTTCTTCAACTTCCACAAAATTGAGATCATTGCGCCAATGGAATGGCGCGGTTTTTGAATCACGAAATGTGCTGAATTGACCGCCGGAATTATTTTTAGTATGAGTTTCTAAATAACTTTTAACATCAGGATGAAAAGTGAGACCGTAAAATTCAAACATTTTTTCCGCTTCATTAAATGGATCAAGAGATAGATCTTCATATCGTAAGACTCTAAAAAAAAATTAATTAATTAATATACAACGGATTAATTCTAAGTATCACAGGCTTTAATTACGCACTTGAAAGTTCGTGGGTATTTTTCTTTAAGCTCGACGGCGATGTTATAATCCGATACCATATCGTTACACAGAAGTGCTGTATTTGAGCAATCAAAACTATTTTGACACCATTTAGGATTCTTACGCGATTGCATCAGTCCCCGCGGATCTCTCACTAGTAAAATCATGCGAACTCCAAGACTAAATTGTTGAACATATACTGCATTAGATAAGCTGGCTAATTATTTGAGCTTTACGTACCTCTCGTCGTTCAATAAAACTTGAGCAACTTTTAATGTCAGCCGTAAAATTTTCATCGATTGAAATGGAAACAAGCGACAAAATTCAGATAAAAACAACGGATTTAAACATATTTTTTCATGAGATACGCACTGTTCCCATAAACGAGGGTTGTACATAAAACCCCAAGGATTTGTTTTACCATATTCTATATAAGACACTATTTAAATAAAAATTATAATTTTAAATTAAACATTTTTTTTCATTAAATTTAATCAACATTTCTATAATAAAAATATTTAAAAACAGTTACCATTCAGCAAGTGGTTTCATCATAGCTACCAGTTTGTTAACTTACATATTTACAATAATAAATATAATTTTCACGGAAGTTAAGACTGGGCCGTCGTACCTAACAAATTCTTAAATTTCAGATTTTTACAAAGAAAATAAATGTACCTGAAAATCAGAACGTTTTTCGCGCAACGAAAATATTGAAAAAGGTCTGCAATGTTCAGCTGACGTGCGAAATATTTAAGAAATCTAGATCCAGCAGATTTTTTTTACTTTTCATTTGGTTTTTTTTTTCGTTTCACGAAAAACGTTCCGATCTTCAGGTACATAAAAACAAGGATTTCTTGGCGCGAAAAATTTTACTTGCCCTGAGAAATTTTTTGAATTATGAATTGAAAACGAAAAATTATAAATATAAAATTCGAGAATTTGTTAGATACAGCCCAGCCTTAAGCTGAAAGTATTAACCGCTAATACGAAAAAATATATACCGGCAAAATTACATACATACGACAATACTAAAGATATAAGCGATAAAAAATTGCTGGAGATATCTTTATACACTAAGATCTTAAATTAAAATAGTATGGAAATAATTTTAATTTCTGTACATACATAAATTCAAAATATTTAAAAACAAGTCCGTTATAAAGTACAACCTTTCCGCTTCGCGTTCGAGGCGTGCAATAAAAAGGGTAATCACAATTGAACTATGTATTATATAATTGTTATTGTAAATTGCAGAAAGCGTTAAATTAAATAAATAAATAATTAAACTCACGTAATTTATTATATTCACAATTAAATAATGCATTAATATTAGCTATCGCAGGTTGGTCTTGAGGAGGTCCTCGTATTCGGACGATTCCAAAATCCAGTAATGGTTCAAAATGATAAAAATTTGCCGGATGTGAGTTAACGATTTCTCCGACAAAAGTACTCCCGCCTCGCCAATTACCGAGAATAACACTTTTTATTGGTCTGCCATTTTTTTCCATCAGCAAATCATCAAGATTGCTAAATTAATAAACAGAATAAATTAATTTATTAATAATTATAAATATTAGACTGTGCCAAATCAAATCGATATTTTCCTAATTAAATTTTTCTTTTCAATTCATAATGCAAAATTTTTCGCGCCAAGAAATTACGTTTTTCTGTGTATAATTTTATAAATATTATACCTGATATTTAGGCCATATTTTCCATTAAGAAACTCGTAATTTTCCATATCAAGCTTGATTTTGCGTCTTTGTTGATCGACAACATTTTTAATTTCCAAAGACTGATTTTTTTCTTGTGAATTAATCTAATGAATAAAAAAAATTAACATCACAACCACTGTGTACAAATATTTGTAACATTTTTTCCCTTTTTTTTTCATAAAAGACTTAATGATAACTCACTAAAAATAAATCTTGATCTTCTCTGACATTTCTTCGCGCCTGCATCACCTCATCCTACAGAAGAAAAAAAATAATTTACTGAAAAACTCATTGATACTAAAAAAAAAATATTTATAACAGTATGACGATAATAAAATTTATTAATCATGTAAAATTAAAATTTACTAACCGACATCATTGGTTGTAAGCAATCCTCAGTAATACAAAAATGCAGATAGAAAATTGAAACGAGAATTGAGTAAAATTTTAAACCAAATAACTTTCTTGACATTTCAACTGCTGTAAAAATTAAAAAAAAAAACGGTTGTTTAATAAAGTGAGCATTTAAATCAACTTTGCCACACGGAAAAAAATAGCGGAAAAATTACAGTTTCAAATATCCGCAAAGTCTGTCTACTTTGAAACTGTAAAAATTGCATTATTTCTGAGACGTAGTAATTATTACAGTTTTATATAAGGCTTTTTTCAGTCCATAATAACGTTTCATTCATAATAAATTTCATTCACAATAAAATTTCATTGAAATAAAAATACATTAGAAACTGTAAAACTTGGTAATTATAATTCCAATTACACGGAAAAAAATGAAGTATATAAATTGAGAACGACAGGTAATATAATGATAAAGTGATTAGTAAATACTATCATTCTAAATAGTAATTTTTTAATTTATGATCAAAACGTAAATAATTACAAGATAAATATGAAAATTTATTTACTGTAAGAAAAATTACTATTTGATCCTGGTTGAAATTTTTCGGATTTTTCTCTGAAAAAGTCTTTAGAACTTTGAAAACGTCTTTAGAATTTTAGAACTGAGTTTTTCAGAGAAAATTCCGAAAATTTTCCACCAGAGGAACTTTAAAAATCATCACTGATACTTGAAAAATTTACGACACGTATTATAAAATTTATTATTTGGAATGTTTAAATTCCTCATATTGACTTCCGGGTTATAATTTCAAACACTAATTTTTAAAGTTTATTTTTTCTGTCCTGTTTCTGCACTAAAAACTGTAATTTTTTCACTGCTCTTTTTTCCATGCACATATTGATGTTCACAGATCAAAATATTTAGCATTAAATTATTGTAAACATCTCTTATCGTTACACTGTAAA
Organism: Microplitis deprimator; assembly: GCA_964016945.1. NCBI lineage: Eukaryota > Metazoa > Arthropoda > Insecta > Hymenoptera > Braconidae > Microplitis > Microplitis deprimator. The sequence continues at coordinate 5,252,471 of OZ024710.1, read as the reverse complement.
AAATTGGGAGTGAGTTCGGAGTCATTACGGATTTTATTTAAATCCTAACTTACTTCGTCACTCGGAGTTCCGAAGTTTTAAAAAAAAAATCACTTCGCATTCGGAGCAAACAGGAATTTTTTTTTCCAGCAGAGTGATTTCGAAGTGATCTGGATTTTGTTTAAATCCGCATTCACTCCGATTCAGAGTTTTAATATTAAAATAAACTCCCCTTCGGAGTAGATTTTACTCTGAGGGCCCGGGTCAAAAAAATAACTTGATTTTGGCGTAATTTTAAAAATTGAAAATCTAAGTCACCGTGACTTAAACTTAAATTTTTATGCCAAATCCAAGTCAAACTTGACTTGAATTTAAGTTAAATTTGAAAGTTAAAAAAGTCATGTTGAAATTAAAAAAAATTTTAGCAATCAATGTCAAGTAAATAAAGTCAAAAAAATTCAAAATCAAGTTATTTTGTTGACCCGGGGGAATAAAATAAATAAACAGTCATCCGCTTTGAATTCACTCCAAATTTAATCCGCGTTCACTCCGAAAATTTTTTACAATGTAGTACACTTGAAATAATAATCCTGTTTATAAATTAACACACTTAGTAGTACATCAATGAAAATATAAAACAATAAATGTAAGATAAATCTTTCTCTGAATGGTAAAAATTCCGACTAATGAATTAAAAGACTCGAGGATTTAAAAGATAACTCTGTTCTATTTAATAGATTATAATTGATATTTTTTTAATTTATAAAATAACACAACTGGTTTATCATACATCTGACCCGCAAATAGTATTGACATGAAATAATTATATATTGAATATAAGTTATGCTGGATGCAATTGAGAGTCGTAATGCATGCCACGTGGTGAAATAAACCAGTTTATATATTAATAATTAAATAGTTTCATAACTTTAATACAATTAATGTTTGTTAAGTAATGTTTGTTTACTTATATTCAATATATACATATATATTTATAAATACATATTTAAATCATTTTTACTGAATACTTACACTCGATAAGGACAATTGATTTAGATTATATGAGAAAAATGATGTACACATATGTTTATATCACTTTGTTCATAGAAAAAATAAGGCGTTGATAGTATTATTATAATAATGGACGGATGAAATAATATGTGGGGGTCGCAGATACTCTTATTGTCTTATACTGTCGCAAAACAATCAATTACAATTATTTACATTTGGAAATTAATGTTATTTAGAGTTCAATTGTATCCCTGATTAAACAAAACGATTTACTCAATGATTAATGTATATCTATGTAGTATTAAAATTGAATCGTTTTGAATTATTTTGAATCATTTCTAATCGTTTTTTTAAATCGGGGATTACTCATTTTGACGATAATTTTATTTTTAATTTTTAAAAAAAAATTATAATATTGTTAATTTTATGATGTATATTGCCGATTGGCGTTTTACTTTAAAATAAATAAATAAATAAATAAATAATCATATTGTAAATTATTTTTAAAAAAGTCTTGCATTTTGAGATGGAAAAATTAATATTCTTAACAGGGATGATCAGATATTTTCGGCTGAGTTTTTCTCAAAAACAAAATCGCTGAATACAAACTAGAGACTGCACATTGATACACTACTGTCTAATCTAGCGAAGTGCGCTTTAATTTTTTGATAATATTCGTTTGTTTAAGAGGAAAACTCGGCCAAAGTTCGTGATTACTGTATTAGTGCAACAAAGATAATATACCGTTCGATTATTTGAGTGCAAGAGAGAAAAGAGTAAGAATCTCTGTTAAAGGGGGAAAGAGGTCTGATCTTTTATTAAAATTCTTAAAATTTGAGGCATTATTAAGCAACATTCCAAGAAAATTTTGCTAAATTTTTATAAAAAAATATTGAAAAATGTGCCAGTGGTAGTGAGGAGAGCCGAGCCACCTCAAAAAAAAGTCTCCATGCTGTAGGCAGGATAACTCATGACTGCCTCGTCTGAAATTAAAAAACCAAAAAAATTTCTTTAATAAGTTTATCTTGGATTTGAACGAAGGAATGAACAAAATATTCATTTTTGAATTTTTGGTAAAGGTGCAATAAAAAAACTCTGATTTGTGCCAAAAATTGTTCCTTTCGTTTAATCAAAAAATAATGAGTTATTGAAAAAAAAATCCTTCATTCAAATCTAAGATAAACTTATGTACTAAAGAAATCTTTTTGGTTTTTTGATTTCAGATGAAGCAGTCATGAGTTATCCTAACTGCCGTATGGAGACTTTTTTTTGAGGCGACTCGGCTCTCCCCACTACCACTGGCACATTTTTCAATATTTTTTTATGAAAATTTAGCAGAACATTCTTGGAATGATGCTTAATAATGTCACAAATTTTAATAACGAAGGTACTCTGAAAAAAAAATCAGAAAAATATGCTCTTTTTTTTTTGTATCTCAGACCAGCTTCCCCCCTTAAATGGTTTCGAATACGGAAAAAAGTTATCAAATGGAATACGTGCCACAAAATTTTTTTATTACTTTTTGCTTTGAATGACAAAAACTATCAAAAGAATGAAAATTATCAGTATGAAAATATTGATAACATATTAAAGAAAGAAGAAATAAATGCTACAGACAAAAATAAATGGTGATAATATTTTTATTAATAATAGTATATTATAATCAATACACAAATTAATACTATATATTTGTACAAATGATGTATGAAACTAATTATTAAAAAAAAAATTTAACAAATCAATTAAATCTTTATGTCATTATTTAAAACTATTTACACAAAAAATTTACATTTGAATACCCAATAATCATATTTAACAATTATCTTTAATTTTTAATATCCACTGACTTAATTTGACAATAATTACAGATATTAATTATTCGTTGATTAATTAATAATTTAATTAAATTTTAATCATTATCATTACATTCATTTCAATGATATTTATATATAATGAACTATTGTCATCACTGATATGTTAAAAAATTTAATATCATTTTCGTGTATTATTATTTTAATTTATTATGACATTGAGTATTTTTATTTTATCAGAGTAATAAAATTCAATTAAAAATTATATAATTCCATTAATTATTAACCGTAAAAATATAAATTATATTTCAACATAAAAGTTTTTTAATTTTTTAAAAATCATGATTATTTTTGAATAAAATTAGAATAAAAAAAGTTTTGATTTTATATAGAGTTATATTTCGTGTATCTATGAGATAAATCGATGAGTTATTTCTTTAGCCATTTTCCCGAATTAAAAAATTTACATATATATAATACAATAAATAAAATAAAATTGTAATTAAAAATATTTGTTGCATTAAAAAAAATTGATTAGATACATGTGTTATTAAATATTACAAATACTATTAATAAATATGGAATATATGTAAATACTATTAATAGCATGTTTCTGACTTTGGTAATTCAATACAATAAGGTCTGTAAAGACCACAGCAGGCACTTGAAGGCGTATTTAATTTTTCTTTTTTATTTATTTATTAAAAATTCGAGACGGATTTAAAACCTGCATTATGTGTTTTCTAATATTACCCTAAACTATTTTTAAATTGGACCAACAATATATATAACTAAAACATTTACACAGAAAAAAAAGGATTTCTTGGTAAAAAAAATTTTTAATCGCCCCAAGAAATTTTTCCCAGTCCTAAGAAAAGTTTTGTCTTCAATTCATAGTTCAAAATATTTCTTGTGCCAAGAAATCCTTTTATTTCTGTGTATAAAAATTATAGCAAATAAATTTAAAGCAACAATAGTATATTATACACCAAGGGAGAAAAGTAGGACATTCCAACTCACGTATAATTGCCTACTTTCCTCCCTTGGTGTGTAATATACTATTATAAAATATTATTAACTGGGAATGTACGAGCGTGGAATATAAATATTTAAAAAAAAATTGCCAGTTGCTTAGATAAATTAAAAAAATGACTATCGTACAAATGTTGATATAAATAAATATATATTATAAAGGCTGATAATCTCTAGCAATTGGATTAAATTCTTTTTGATGAGTTTCGTTGATAGCTAGAACGTAGCCCCACAGTCTCATTGCCGTTGAACAGACACTTTGAATCTCTTCAACTTCCTCAAAATCGAGATCATTACGCCAATGAAATGGCGCGGCTTTTGAATTACGAAATGTACTTGACACCCCACCGAAATCATTTTTAGTATGAGTTTCCAAAAAATTAATGACATGTGGGTGAAAGTTTAGACCGTAAAATTCAAATAGTTCTTTGACATTTGAAAATGGATTGACAGATAGATCTTCATAGCGTACGACTCTAGACAATAAATAATCAAATAAATAAATTATATAATTAATAACACAGATATGCTATCAATTTTTTAAATTAATTATTATAATTATTAATTCCGTACTTGAAATTGCGAGGATATTTTTCTTTAAGACGCACAGCGGCTTCATAGTCAGATACCATGTCAGCGCAAACGCGTGCTGGATCCGAGCAATCAGGACTATCTGGGCACCAATTTCGATGCTTACGCGATTGCATTAATCCTCGCGGATCTCTTATTAATAAAACCATACGAACTCCAAGACTAAATTTTTATATAAACATATATATGAACGTCTGTATGGTATTTTGACAAGAGATAAACTGACATACTTTTCGTCTACGTACCTCTCGTCCTCAAGTAACACCTGAGCAATCCTCAACCTTAGCCGCACTAGTTTCATTGATTGAAACGGAAATATGCGACAAAATTTCGTTACAAACAACGGATCCCAACATATTTTTCTATGAATTACACACTGTGTCCATAAATGCGTATTGTGATTAAAAACCCAAGGGTGAGTTTTACCGAAATCTAAATAGTTTTCTGTAAAAAATTTAAAATTTTAAATAATATTCAAAAACTTGACATATTATTCGTTCAAAATATGTAGAGGAGAGGGAGGCAGAGACCTTGGATTGGTTTTAAAATGAATGATAACTATTATTAGTGAAACGGTAATCATTTGATATATTCCCGCAAAAAAATATCAATTAAAAAAAAAACTAAATTTATCATAAAATTATGTAATTAAATTGTAGTCATGGTCTGAGGATGTGAGTAATAGACTCACGAAATATCACCATAAAATAAAAATATTTTAAAGAGATCGGTAGTCCGCCAGTTAATTTACAACCAACAATAATTAAAACCCATCAAAAAGATATATATATATATATATATATATATATATATATATATATATATTGAAATTTTTCATAAACAATAAAAGAAAACTGACAGAGATATTTTGTGTTGCGGAATATTTTTTAAATAATTTTTTTAACTGCGATATTATAACAGGAATATATTTGCCTAGAACTCAGTGGAACTTTATGCACTCTGCTATTTTAATCAGTCGTTTTTATTGTTAATGAAACTTTTTTATGAATGTATTTAATTTTATATGACCGCTCGAATGTACCAATTATTGACATGTCGTCTATTCTCTGGTTTTAAATATTAGATACTAAAAAAGTATATAAATATAAATATATATGATTTATCGCAGTGTAAATAATTAAAACATAAAATGAAATTTTTATCGACCATATAAATAATTCATGTTCTTAGATGTTTATTTCAATCGGTTCCAAGCTGCCCCAATAATTATGAATGTTATTCCCATTTTAAACCATCAAGATATTAAATTATTTTTTTTGCATATATATTTAATCGAAGCTCGCAGTATTCATGTAAAAATAAATATATTAATGTTGACACTAAAATTTTCCTGTAATTGCCTTGCGTATATCGAATTAAGTAAAATTTTGACGTCTTGTCAGTTTAGTTTCGTCTCACGGCTTCTGCATTGAAAATCATAAAAAAAATTTTATGCTGCCTCTATTTTATCCCCCCCCCCCCCCCTCTACGTCTGTAATAAAAATACAAAAATAATAATTGAACTTACGTAGTTTATTATATTCACAATTAAATAATGCATAGATATTAGCAATCGCAGCTTGAGCTAGTGGAGGACCTCGTACTTGGACGATACCAAAATCCAGCAGTGGTTCGTAATGATAAAAATTTGCTGGATGTGAATTAACAACATCACCTAAAAATGTACTACCGCTTCGCCAATTAGCAAGAATAACACTTCTCATTGGTCTTCCACCTTTTTCCATCAGCAAATCATCAAGATTGCTAAATAAATATACAGGATAAATTAATATTCAAATAAAATTATCAATAAATAAATAATAAAAAAAAATTTTTCCCATTTTATTTTAGTAGGAAATCTTATTTAAGGGAGCGCGCGTTTTGTAATTGAGTTCGAGAGCCCAACTTGGTACCCAATTTTTTAATGTTACATTCAATGGAATTTCCGTATGAAACCGAAAAAAAAAAATATTAATACCTGATATTTAGATCATATTTTCCATTGGGATATTCATAAGTCTCCATATCACGCTCGATATCACGCCGCTGCTGATCAACAACATCTTGGATCTCCAAGAACGATAGATTTATTCTTTCTGAAAAAATCTATTGGAGGAAAAAAAAAATAATTAATATTAATAATAAACAGATATTGAAAAATCTAAACGCGCACAACTCAATTGCTCATTCAAAAAGTCATCAATAGATAACACCTATGTGCAAAAAGTATTTTAAAAAAATGGTAGCTAAATTTTTTTGTGAATTGCCAGTTTTAAGTTTTTATTACTTATAATTAAACCAAAAGACTTTGGATAGTGATTTTCAAGAGGGTTGTTCTATTGAAGAATTCAAGTGTAATAAAAAATAAAATAGATGAATTAATTGTGTGTTTTTTAAGTTATTGTGTTTACTAACATCCGCACACGCTGACGGGCATCACAAATTTTTTTTTAATTTTTTGTTTTTTTCAATGGGGGAAAGGGTCTGAGATACAAAAAAAAAGAGCATATTTTTCTGATTTTTTTTTCAGAGTACCTTCGTTATTAAAATTTGTGACATTATTAAGCATCATTCCAAGAATGTTCTGCTAAATTTTCATAAAAAAATATTGAAAAATGTGCCAGTGGTAGTGGGGAGAGCCGAGTCGCCTCAAAAAAAAGTCTCCATACGGCAGTTAGGATAACTCATGACTGCTTCATCTGAAATCAAAAAACCAAAAAGATTTCTTTAGTACATAAGTTTATCTTAGATTTGAATGAAGGATTTTTTTTTCAATAACTCATTATTTTTTGATTAAACGAAAGGAACAATTTTTGGCACAAATCAGAGTTTTTTTATTGCACCTTTACCAAAAATTCAAAAATGAATATTTTGTTCATTCCTTCGTTCAAATCCAAGATAAACTTATTAAAGAAATTTTTTTGGTTTTTTAATTTCAGACGAGGCAGTCATGAGTTATCCTGCCTACAGCATGGAGACTTTTTTTTGAGGTGGCTCGGCTCTCCTCACTACCACTGGCACATTTTTCAATATTTTTTTATAAAAATTTAGCAAAATTTTCTTGGAATGTTGCTTAATAATGCCTCAAATTTTAAGAATTTTAATAAAGAAGATACTCTGAAAAAAAAATCACAAAAATATCCTCTTTTTTTTTGTATCTCAGAGCTTTTCCCCCTTAAGAAAGTAACTTAAAATCGTGTTCTTTTTATTCAATAATAAATTATCTGTCAAATAATACGAATTTAGATCTAGTTGAGCATATTAGAATGTTTAAATATGATTTTTACTTGAGTGAATCAGCTGAAACCGAGTAAGCGTTAGCAGATCACGTCTCATTGCTTCGCAATTGAGTTGTGCAATAAAATAATTTTAATTTAAAGTATCATGTAAAATAAAATAAGACAATTACAAACGATTTAACTATTCAATTTAAAATGCCAATTGTAATTATAATTTTATTTGGTACAACCGGCAATAACAACTCACCGTAAATGGATCTTGATGTTGCTTGATATTATTCCGCGACCTTATCTCCACATCCTATATTCACACAATATAACATAGTGAGTAATAAAAAGTGTAAAAGCCAATGATTGTGATATGAATAAATATTTGTTTGTGAATTTATACTCTATTCAATTTACCCTCATGTTAAACCAACTAAATAAATCATAAGTAAAAAGACAATAAAAAAAATTAATAAATTAGATAGTAAATAAATGAAGGCACGTGCCTTGCAGTGAATTGACACCAGTATCTTATCGTGCAAGTGTATTTTAAATATAAATAAGTTAATTAGTTAAATATATAAATATAGATTTGAACTGTACTAACCGATATCACTGGTTGTAATCGATGCTCAATAATATTATAATACCGTTGATTAAATACTAGTACAAGAATACAAAGAGATGTTAAGCCGACTAGAATAAAGAAACTCAGTCTTTTTGACATCGCGCCTGCTGTAAAAAAAAAAAATTACATAGGTAATCATTTAAAATGAGTGTGTGTAGCAGATATGAGACAATTTATAATTTTTAAATAATTAAATTAATTTATTAAAATAATGAAATTTAAAAAAATGCGCGTACTGATTTTTCAATTTTTTAAATACGGGTTTTTTATTTTTATTCTGCTTACTTAAGAAGCACAGAGACAACTTTAAGATGTCTTTTAAAAAGACAAGACCAATTTTATTTTGTCTCAAAGCCAAATTTTTTTATGCACTGTAAAAAGAGCGGTGTTAGAAATGGACTCAATTTAATACCCCGCGGTGATAAAATGAAATAACACCGGCGTAAGCGGTGCAATTTCGCGGTGTTAAATCAGTGTAAAAAAAAAATTCCACGTATATAAATTAGAAAAAAAAATGTATTACATATAAAAAAATTAAAAAATTTAATGATTGTCTGGAGGAATTTTCAATTTTGTTATGTACTTATTTAAATAATTATTTGTTATACGTAATTTATATAAAAATTACACAATTTTACGCCCACTATTTCAATCAACAGTAATTTAATTAATTAATAAAAATACTGGGTTACTAGTGATCGAGTAAGTAAAAATATTCATAAAGTTAAATATTCTCATCACCGAAAAATATTTTAACACCGGGAAATTTTTTTTACACCGGTGTTGAAATTTAACACCGAAAATTTTAACACCTACACCACCTGGACTTACCCCGTTTTTTTACAGTGTATAAATAAGACATACACAGGCTGATCAATTAAAAAAATGTTTAGATGACTTACTTTTTGCCGCCATTTGTATCAAGTCTCTTAAGCAGACATTTTTTCGGAGACATAAATTTCTGATTATTCTGTCAAAATTTTGGTGCAAAAAGTTATCAATGGGTCAAAAAGCAGCCTCGAAACTGCTATCTTATAGATGTTTAAAATCCAAGTGTGCTACTTGGGTAAATTTTATTTATTTGTTCCAAAATTAAAAAAATTTCTAATTGTCAGCTACATTCACACTAATTCATTTAAATGAATAGTAATATAATAAAAATAATAAAATAATTAAATTGACATTGTCACTTACTGATAACCCTCCTCCGCGACATAATGTATCGCATTACTCGACAATAAAATTATCTCAAACATCTCCAGTTCTCCGCACACTCCAAACAGTTCTGTTTTAACAATTAAAATAAAAATAAATACATTACACTAAATAGTAAACAAACAAATTTTTAATTATTTTAAACAATTTACTAGATTATAAAAAATTATTGACATTATTTTTAAATTATTTATTTTCTATGATGCCGAAAGTTGCAGTCATTAAAAAAATTAAAATTTAAATTTAAAAAAATGCGCATTCAAAAAATTTTGAAACTAATAAGTGCATTTTTTATAAATATTATTTTTTAAATTATTTACTCTATTTATTTATAATTTTAAATTTGTTCGATTTCTGCTACATTTACTTACAAAAATACGAGTATGAATGTAGCAGACATCAGACAAATTTAAAACTATAAATAAATAGAGTAAATAATTTAAAAAATAATATTTGAAAAAAATGCACAGATTAATTTTCTAATTATTTAAATGCAAATTTTTTTTTAATTTAATTTTATTAATTATTTACTCTATTTATTTATAATTTTAAATTTGTCTGATATCTGATACATTCATACTCATTACAAAAATTCACTCTACAAATTTAATTTGTTTACTTAAAAATAAAATAACTGTCAATTGTCCGGTGCTTAAATTATTATAAATATATTGTTGTAGTACAATAAAGTAATTAAAGCAAAATTATTTAAATTTTAAGTTTAAATACTAATTACTAGTTACAGTTTGTTAATTAAAATTAATTATTTAACTGTTTTTACATAAAATATATTTATATTATATGAGTGCAAATGTAGCAGATATACGACAATTTTCAATTACATATAAAAAAATTAAATTTAAAAAAATGCATGAACTCAGTTTTGAATTTTCTAAGTATGTATTTTTTTTATCTTAACTTTATAAACATTTCAATTTATTATTTAAAAGTTTTGAAAATTGTCAAATGTCCGCTAACTTTACTGTCATTTATATTTTATATAAAACAATAAGAATTATATCATATATTAATTTTAAGAAAATATATACACATATAGACAATTAAAACTAAATTATTCTTACCCACTGGCATAATTGCATCGCGTTAAAATTTTAAAAACTAAAAAATAACCCTCTTACTGTCAATAATATTTCAAACAGTTTACTGACGCTGTCAGTTCTGTCTCAGATCTTCACCTCCATAATTACATTCTGCTCATGCTAAAAATTTTTAATTACAATTACAATTATATACTTATAGTTATTACTGTCACAAAAATGTCAAGAGCAATAAAAATTAAACACTCGTTAATTGTCAGTTGTCCACATCAAGGGGATGTTGTGCTTACGATAAAAAATAAGGGGTAATGCAACAAGACTCCACTAGCTGTCGTCATAGAGTTCGATTATTTAAAAACAACTCAACTCGATGATCGATTATCACTCGTGTCAGGTTTGCAATCGAATTAAAATTTAAAAATAAAATAAAATAATAAAACCAAATAATTATTTCATGTTGAATTAAATGAAATTACCATGTGATTTAACGGAACTGTACCGGAAGAAAATAAATTTAAAATTAACGATCAATCACGTGTCAAGTTGATAAAAAATAAATATATATGTTATATTTATTTATTAAGTCGGCAAAGTAGATATTCATTTATTTTATACAGACATTAGTGCTCTCTGTCTTCAGGGAATGACACTTGTCTGCTGATCAACTATCAGTGTCCGCACTCCTCTCCTCAGTCCTCAATCCTCACTCGTGCTCCTGCTGGTGGTGGTGGTGCTGCAGTTTAACTTTGAAGTTGGACAAATACACCTATCAGCTCGCTTGTCAGGCTACATGGTGAAGAACGAGAGTGGGGTGGATCCAGACGAGCACACCAGAGACCAGACCAGTAGTGAGTATAAAGAGCAATGCCAGAATACACCCTACGAGTTACCAAGTTACGTTAACTAGGCTAGACTAGAGCTACAGAAAATCTAACAATAAATATTTGAATTAAAAAAAAAAGGTGGTTTATATCATCGAGTGTCAGCAAGACAACCCACCAGTGAAGTGATGATCTGGTTATTTTTTGTTTACAAACATAAATATATTTATTTATAAAATAAAAATGTAAGTAAATAATTATTTTATTAAACTTTTACTTGGACTTGGACTTGGATTTAAAATTATAAATAATTTTTTTTTGCTAGTGAAGAAAGTGCAAATTTTAGTCCTTGACAACGAAGACGTGTTACAATATTAGACTACTGGTTTCATACGCATCTGTGGTTGGTGTTTTTTTTTAAATATTTTTTGTTTCTTTGTGAAAAATAACCGAGTCAATGTCCGAGATATCACACGCATAAAAAAAAAAAGTGTGGGTCTCAGCAGTGCAGCATAGCAGGGCCATTTCTTGTTGATGACACAAAAGACTGGAGATTTGCTTTGGAGTAGTGGTGCGTGATGGTAGTGGTTGTGTTCTGAGACAGTCTTTGGTCCAGTGTCCAGTGCATTGGATGCAGAGACGAGAAATCATATGAGGTCGGTCTCGAGGGTGGAATTCCTCAGTCAGCTCTGGTTCTGACACCGGTTGTAAATTTGATTTTATTTTATCTTATCTAATCTGAGCCGCTCATCAGCTTATCTATTATTGGATTGCCACGTCTATTTTAATGGATAATTGTCAGTTTTACTAGAATAATTATATAAATATAAATATATAATAGTTATATTGTATTTAAAATCAAGTAAGAAATCGTAGTCTTTATAATTGTCGTGCGTGTTCGTTTACTACTTCAAGCATGCACTGGTTCTTCTTTGCAAGGTAATTTTATAATTATCTATAATTGTTATTATTTTAAATCACGTGATACCTTTATCATTTATTTCATTAGGATAATAATAATAATTATTATTATTATTATTATTATTATTATTATTATTACTATTAATGTCGATGTTGAAATAAATGATACTGAAGTTAGCGAACGTTTAATACTTTTTGATTTTTTTTTAAACGATACATTAAAAAAAAAAATAATTTGAAAAATTGCACGTATAGTTTTTTAAATTTTCTACATGTGCATATTTTTAGTTTTTTTTTTTAATTGTTTTGCTGAAAAAAAATAAAAAAAAATCGAAAATTTTTAATTGTCTGTTAACTTCAGGATCATTGATACTGAAGTTCGCCAACGTCTAATACTTTTTTTTTTTTTTTAAAAGGATAAATTATAAAAAAAAAAAAAATATTAGAAAAAATTACACCTGTAGTTTTTAAAATTTTCTACATGTGCATATTTTTAGTTTTTATTTTTTTGTAATTGATTTTTTGAAAAAAGAAATCCGAAAATTTTGAATTGTCTGTTAGCTTCAAAATCATTAAAATAAATGATTTATAGAGAAGTAAATGGAATATAAAGTATACATGAAAAAAAAAACTAATGATTTTAGGTGAGGGTGATATATTTTACTATTTAATTATAACCGTACTCAGGGGTATAGAACGAAAGTTATCAAGGTATGATGTTTTAAAGCTATAAGTAAAAATGTGTCGTGTCAACCTGGTCTATATCTAGTGTCGATATCTGTGCCTATGCCTACATATCAATATTTATATAACTGAAGTATACACCATACACACAATTGCACATGCGCTTGTATTGATATATTAACAATCTATCTATTTATTTGACGGTTGGTCAACACGCTAGGAAGCTCAGCGAAAGATTAACGGTTTCGCGTGTGACCTCATCATGCGGAGGAATTAAAAATTTAAGGAATTTATAGTAAAATTTTACCAATGAATTTACATCAGTTACACGTACACTAATAATTTATGATACGTCATGTGTACCTTGATTCGTTTCAACCTGAGCTAACGGAATTTTTTTTATTAAAAGAATGTTCTGACCCTATACTATAGTCTGAGAATTTAAATCTGAAATACATGTACGCTGAGAAAAAATAACTTTTAGAAATATTTTATTTTCTTCTTATAAAAATTTTGCTCGTGGAAATTTTTAATGTAATGGATTTTTAGCGGAAAAATTTAATAACTTTATTCAAAATTCATTATCCGAAGGCCAGTCTCAGACACTGTCCCCCCACTTTTAAAAATTTTTAAAGACAACTGTCATTAGCATAACAAAATTTTATCAATTAATTAGAAAAAAAATAAAGCATTCATTGAAAAAAAGACAGTTGGTATCAATTGCAAATTTGGAAAATCAATTTCAGTAAAATTTTCATGTGATTTTATAATTAGGATTTTCAAATTTTCTAGGCTTAAATTTATTTAAAAAATTTCGTTTAACTCCTGATTGATTACAACTGTAAGTAATTTTTTAAAAATTCTATATCTCGGCGACAATTATCGGTAATTATGTTGTCCTTTTTTCAATTACGGTTTTAATTGTTTTTTAATGAAGGCCATTCTCAGGCAGTTCCTCTCACTTTTTAAAAATTTTTAATGATTCAACTGTCATTATCGTATCTAAATTTTGTCAATCAATTAAAAAAAAATTAAAGCATTAATTAAAAAAAAATAACGTAGTTGCAACTTCACTGAGGAATAGATTTAAAAAAAAATTTATGCACAGTTGAGATCCTAATTGATAACAAATGTGAGTAATTTTTTTTAAATTCTGCATTTTGGCGACATTGTCCTTTTTTCAATTAAGGTTTAAAATTTTTTTTTTAATTAATTAATACAATTATGACATTTGAGTCATTGCATATTTTTGAAAAGTGAAGAGAACTGTCAGAATGCCTTTAATCGAAGAAATCTGAGCTCAACTCGAGATTATGCAGATCTTTTTTTTTGTTTTGAGTTCTCTAAACAAATTTCAATTTCCTTCTCAAAAAAATTATTCTTCAACTTAAATATTTAATTAATAATGTAATAATTTTTATTGATTAACTACTTAAGAAAATATTGTCGTTACAAAAGTTAATTTTTTTTCCGTGTATAATTTTATGTATTTAGTTTTTTATTATATTTTATATTTAAGGTTTAAGTCATTGAAAAGTTCATGACGTTAATGAGCCATTAAGTTTGAATTTTATCAAAAGATTAAGCGATTAAAATAAAGCTTGAGTCATAGTAGAGGTTTTATTTTTTTTTTAGTTTAACAAATTATAAGTCAAGTGTTGTGTTAAGTGCTAGTTAAATTAGTTTTACACATGAAATTATATTTTTTTTATTTAGTTTGTTTTAGTTATTCAAAAATACTCGATTAAAGTTACGTGTTTTATATTTTTAGTTCTAAGAAATTTTATTTATTTAAATTTAAATAATACGCGGCAATTTAATATCTAAAATTATACAGAAGATATAAAATAATTTATAGTTAACTATTAATTATTTCACAGTGTAAATTATTAATTTTTTTTATTAATTTTTTAAATTATACCTTTTATGCTTCTGTGAATATTTAAATATATAGATATATATGAAATATTAATTTATATCAGTCTAGAGAACTAGAGAAACGCAAGCGGTGAAAGCTTTCTCGCATCAATATCGCTTTCGCTCGCATTTTATCGTCTGCTTTGCATACTCACAAAAAAAAATTCATTTTAATCAATAATTTATTTTATTTTTATTTAATAACAAGTTTTTTAATTATTCAATTAATATAATAATTTTTATTGTATTCTACTATTACTTTATTCCGCGTTATATCGCTGCACAGTAAAAAATTTTTCGTATTTGTGTGAAGAAAGAAGTCTGTGTTAAAAACTTTATGTTAAATATTTAACATTTTCGTGTGTTAATTTAACATACTGCTTTCGTGTTGTTTGACCAGTTCATTTTTAACACAAAAAAATTTTAATTAAAACAAAAGTAAAATTTGCTGTGTTACTGTCTAGTGTTAACATTTTTTAAATGTAACTGAGATAGAGCGCGTGTTAATTTATTAAAGTAACACAAAGAATGTGTTAAATTTACCGTAGACTGTAAAAAATCGGGAGTGAATTCTAAGTAATTAAATTAATTATTCCGTCACTCAGAGTTCCAGGTTTTAGAAAAATTTTTTTTTTCCAGTGGAGTGATTTTGGCGTAATTGGATTTTATTTAAATCCGCATTCACTCCGATTTAGAGTTTTAATATTAAAATAAAATCCCCTTCGTCATTAATTTCACTCTGAGGGCATGAAATAAATAAACAGTCATCAGTTCCGTATTCACTCCGACATTCGGAGTTCCGGAGTTTTAGAAAAAATCACTCCGCATTCGGAGTAAATAGAGAATTTTTTTTTCCCAGCAGAGTAATTGCGGAGTGATGTGGATTTTGTGTAAATCTGCTTTCACTCTAATTCGGAGTTTTAATATTCAAATAAACTCCCTTTAGAGAATTTCACTCCGAAGTGGAGTTTAATAAATAAACAGTCGTCTGCTCCGCATTTACTCCGGATTGAAACCACGTTCACTCCACAAATTTTTTACAGTGTAGTCATTATTAATCTTATATATACATAAATTTTTATAAGTATCAAAATAACACAAATAAAATTGTTAAATTAACACTTTACGTGTGTGCAGATAATATTTCAATGTCTCAAAGTTTTAGAACCGGTAACAGAGAATATTAACATATTTAATTTTTTTTTTTTTACACAAATGAATAATTATAAAACAACATAAAAATTTGTGTGAAATGTTGTTCTAATACTCAGTTTTGTGTTAATTTTTAAAAAATTTTTTTTACTGTATGCGACAAATAAATTGACGCGTTTTTAGAGATTCTAAAGTTCAAAAATGTTGACAGTAATGTACTTTTTTTTTCTAAAGCCACAAATAAAAATAAATGTATATCAGGAAAATAAAATAACGATAACAATTATGATATAAATAAAAAAAAGAGAAAGGTATAGATGATTCACCGGTAAATCTACCGGATACACATCTCCATGTGTAATAATCCTTGAGGTGTTTTTTTTATATTACTTGTAACACATTCACTTTATTTATATACAATTTTATTATACAATTATTATTAATAGTCGGTTCAATTATTCTATCATTATCTTTTTATGTTGCGTTAAAAGAAAAAAAATAATAAATAAAAATGTAATCATGAATTATTGTGTAATGCACACGTGCGTATGTGAGATAACTTTTTTTACTGATGATCAAAAAAAAATAAAAGGTTTAAATAAATAAAAAAAAAAAGAAACAAAAACAAATATATAACTGACGAAATAAGAACGGACGTTGAAGATACCAGGAGATTGCTTATCAAATATAGCCAGTGAAGTCTACTTCCGTTTTTTTCGCATCCTCTCAGTCCAGAGAATGGACTCGAACTTTTTAATTTTTTTTTCTTTTTAAATTTTTTTTTGCCGCCAGTAATTTCCAGTTTATCTGAAATATATTTCCAAGAGCCTTGACTAGACCTCGATTTCTTTGAATAAGATTTCTCTTGTTCATTTAATTCTCCATAGTAATATAAAAAGTATGAATAATTTAATTTATAGTTGTAGTCAGTAGTCTCTTGCTCAATATTTTTCTCACTCAACTATGTAATGATGATTTAATGTATAGTTGTCTTCTTCAAATCGTAATATTTTATAAAAGTTAGATTAATTGTCACCTAGAATTATAATAATACATTTTAAATTTTACGAAACCGTTGATAAAAAATTAATTTTATTATTGCAGAAAAAAATTTACATTAATTTATTAAATACTTCACGTCGACAGATAATACTATTATACATTATTTCTATTTTAATAAGTAATATATAGGGTAGAGGGGGGCAAAACGGGGTACCCTCCTTTATACAAAAATTTTTTTTTTTAAACATTCCAGAATCACTTTTGTAAATATAATTGAGGATAATTTCGAATTTTTTTCACCATTTTTGAAAAATTTTGTTTTTGTAAAAAAATAGTATGAAATCAATTTGATTTTTTTTCTTATCATTTTACAATAAAAGTCCCAGTGTCAAATTACTTGAGATATATTTCAATAATCAACTTAAAAATTTACAATTTTTTAAATTTAATTAAGTTTTAATAATTTTTAAATCTGTTACTTTAAACAATATATAATTACTTTTTTAAAAATATCTTCTTCGGAATTAAAACTAATTTAAGTATTTTACTTTAAAGTTAATAATAAATAGTGATTAACAAATAAAAAATTAACAATTTAAAGTCGGTAGTTAAACTTTTTCAAAAATCTAGTGTCAGTCGAAAAATTTTAATGGCTTGTTTTCAGATAAAAACTATTAAAAAATTTTTATTTTTTCCTTGGCATTCAATAATTATGTGAAATGTAATTTTTCTTTATGTAAATTACTGACAAGAAAATTTAATTTTATCAAATTTATTTAATATCCAAAATTTTTTTTTTTCTACTTTTTTTAGGGTGTACCCCATTTTCCCCGCAAAAAATGAAATTTTTTTTTTAATGGCAGTTGACAATTTTTTCTACTTATTTTGAATATAAAAAAAAAAGACAAAATATTTAAGTCCCCGAAAACTCAGTATTTTTTTAAATACCCCGTTTTGCCCCCGGTCCTCCCTTACATGATAATCGATATAATTGACAAGCACAGCTTTGAATAAAATATCTATGTATATACATATAAATATACAATAGTTACAAAGTCTTAGTTGTTCTATGGTCTCTTTTAATAATAAATATGATAATTGTATTACAGGGCCAGGAGGTGAAGAACGTAATTGTGAAGACCCGGTTGCACTGCGACCGTCCATGTCAATAAATGAATCCAAAGATGATACTAAAATCTTAGCACGAGTACTTAATAAAACAAAATAACAATAAATCTCCACCTAAATTTAAATAAAACAACTACAAGTATGATAGTAAGAAGAAATTGGGCCTTGCGGCTGTCTATCATCGTTAATATCTGCGTTCTCCTGTACATATGCGTTTACTTCAGAACGGGAGCTTGGGTCGAAGATGGTTCTAATTGGGATAACTCATCGGGACCGAGTGTTCAAGAAGTTTCGAATGATATTCAAGCAAATAACAACAACAACAACAACAACAATAATCAAAGTAGTCAAACAACACGATTATCAAGCAACGTTGAAGGAAGATTTTCTAGATTAATTTCAAAAGGTAAAGATAAACCAACGGAATCTATTGAAGCATCTAAGGCCATTGAAAATAAGGAACAGACGAGTCATAAATCAGAGACTGCACAAAGTTCTTCATTATTCCTTTCCGGTCAAGAGGTGAGTATTTCATGTCAATGACTTGATAATTTATTGCTGTTTCTGTTGATGTTCATCTTTTTGGCTTTAAATCTTCCGACAATTACCTCCACAGCTATTCATTTTTTTACCTTTCCTTCTTCCAGTCCTTGCCATACTGAGAATAATTATTTAACTATTTAATTAAACGACTGTGAGCATTAAAACGTATGATTCTTGTCTTCATTTATTTATTTGTTTCTTTTAATTTATCGGCTAGTTTTAATTTATGTATTTTTTGTGTAGAGCTCTCCGCTGGCCCAACCTTCAGCAGCGGCGGTGTCATCCTCATTGAGCTTAAAAGACATAATAAAGTGTAACGACAAGTCACTGGAAGCTAGAATTGCCCAACGCGGTGATTACTGGGTACTTTATAACTATGTGCCAATGAGTATTTACGTTAGATGTTGGGAAAGCGTTACTTATACGACCCATGCGGACTTTACGTTTCTCGACAATCTGGAGCCGTTGCTGCGACGCTGGCAAGCACCAGTATCGATTGCTTTACATGCACCAGGCACAGACTTTCAGCCGACTTTAGATTCAATCAGATACTTGAGAAATTGTGGGAGTCCACTCGTATCACAATTCACCACCTTTCATATTTATTTCAACAGCAAACATGTACCCCGATCGGTTCGTTGATTATTATTATTATTATTATTGTTATTATTATTAGGGTAGAAGTAGGATTTGTGGCCACTGCTCCATTTTTGGACATACGAAACTTTATTTTAATAAATTAAAAAATAGAAAAAAACTTTTATTGTAAAAATGTAATAAAAGTAATTTCGAATGCATTTAAAAATTAAATGGTCCGGAAATCAGTAGACAAAAATTTTCGGATTTTTTTGCAACAAATTAATAACAAAAAAAAAAAAAAAAAAAAAAAAAAATATGCGCGTGTACAAAATTAAAAAAGCTATAGGTGCAATTTTTCAAATATTTTCTTTTTTATAATTTTTCGTTTTGAAAAAAATCCAAGAATCAAATAGACATCGGCTAACTTTGGTATTATAAAAGTAATTTTCATTGCGTATTTTAAAAATTATTTTATCAAAATTTTTTGTGTCCAAAACTGGCTCTAAAGTGGCCACAAATGGCACCTCTACTCTATTACACTGCTAAAAATTTGGAGTGGATTCGGAGTAATTGTGGATTTTAATTCAATCCGAATTCACTCGGAGTTCCAGAATTTAAAAAAAATCACTCCACATACGGGGTAAATAGAGAATTTGCTTTTTAGCAGAGTCATTTCGGAGTGATCTGAATTCTATTTAAATCTGCATTCATTCTGATTTGGAGTTTAAATATTGAAATAAACTCCGCTTGTGAGTAAATTTCACTCAGAGGGAATTAAATAAATAAACAGTCATCCACTCCTCATTTACTCCGCTAGTTTTTTACAGTGTAATACTTTATTTTAATACACAAAAAAAAAAAAGGATTTCTCGACTCAAAAAACTTTTACTCGCACCAAGAAAATTTTTGCTTGCCCTACGAAATTTTTAGCATTATGAATTAAAAACAAAAATTTTCTTGAACCAAGAGAAATTTTTTGGGACGAGAAAAAATTCTAGTCCTAAGAAATTTTTTTTTTATTTCATAATGCGAAATTTTTCTTGTCACAGAAATCCTTTTTTTCTGTGTAAATAAATTTTTTTAATTTCTAACATAAAAGCTTTTTTTTTAGGTACCGTCGAGCGAAAAAGTATTATCCTCTGAGCCATATAACTGTAGTCTTGGGGCACCTTGGTCAAATCAAAATGTTATAAACAACAAAATGTATAAAAACGAAAAAAAACTTTTGTATCCTGTTAATGTTGGGCGTAATATTGCGCGTGAATCTGCCATAACTCACTACGTACTCGCGAGTGATATTGAGCTTTATCCTAATCCAGGTTTACCGGATAATTTTCTCGAGATGATTCGTAAAAATGATCATCCAGCGTTATCTAAATCAAATCCTAAAGTATTTGTATTACCAATATTTGAAGTTGATAAAAAAAGTCAACCGCCAGTTAACAAAACAATTCTGGTAATATATATATAATTACTGATAACAATAATTATAAATAAATAAATAATAAAATTAATAAAATGATAATTTTTTTTTTAGATAAAAATGCTCAAGTCAGGCAGCGCAATACCATTTCACAAGAAATTGTGTTCAATTTGTCACAATATACCCAAAGGAAAAGAATGGCAAGATGCTGTCGAGACAACGGATCTTACGGTATTTCATGTTGGTAAACGTACTGGTAATTTTGCTCACTGGGAACCTATATTTATCGGTACAAATAATGAGCCAATGTACGAAGAACGTTTAAGCTGGGAAGGTAAAAGTGATAAAATGCCACAAGGTTATGCGCTCTGTGTATTAAATTATGATTTTCTTATTCTTAATAACGCGTTTCTTGTACACCGACCGGGTATTAAATTTTACAAAAAAGATCAACGACGCGACACGCTAACTGAAAAAACCAATACGTTTATTAAAAAAATTTTATTACCCGAGCTTAAAGTCATGTATGGAACAAGAAAAGGCTGTGTCGTTTAATTACACAGCTATGTTAATATTTATTATAGTTAATTGACATAATTGCGACAACTGTTGATATTTAAAATATTAAATATTTAAAAAACGAAAAAAACAAAAAAAAAAACTCTCAGTCGTTATTTATACAATTACAGCAATTAATAAGACCTCATGTATTTAATAATTATAATTGTTATAACAATTTATTGCCATATGACCTTTTTTTCATCACTACTTCTATTGACTTATTAATTGACATTTGCTATTTATTTATCAAATATACCATTCAAGTATTGACTTTTATTTAACGCCAACGAAAATGATGTTTTGACATTTTATATTTGGCCAAAAAATAGAGTACTTAAATAATGTATGAGTGTCTTAATATCATTACAATTATTAATTATTATTATTATTATTATTAAACATTGACTGTATTAATTAAAAGCCAGCCTTCTATTTCACTTGTATTTCTATATATATATATTAAAAAAAATAATTTTTAATTATAATTAAATATTGATATCAAATGACTAGAGGTGTGCGAATAGTTCGAATTTACGAATTATTTGTATTGAATCGAATCGAATTATTTGAAAATTTTATTTTGAACGACATAGTTGTAATATTTTTTTCTAATAATTGAAATTTTTGTCAGATGTAAATAGAACTCAGACATAAATTTACAAAAAAATTACTTTTGGTTACTTTAAAAACTAAGCTCTCATTAAAGGGTAACGTCAACTGATTTTTAATCAAATTTAATTCACGGACAAACACCGGAAACCTTAACAGAGACTAAACATTTCATACTTTCAAAATTTCTAATTCATCTCCGAGAAAATTGTTTTTTAAATTCCTCATTTACTCTACGAGTGCAACGAAAAGAGGTCCGGTGGCGTTTACCCTTAAGGGGATTTTCAAAGAGTGCCCGCAATTTTTTAAAAATTTTCGATGACTCAACTGTCATAATTTTATTAAAATTTTATAAATTAATTAAAACCTTAATTGAACCGAGATATAGAATTTTTAAAAAATTACTTACAGTTGTTATCAATTAGAAGTTGAACGAAATTTTTTGGATAAATTTTATCCTAGAAAATTTGAAAATTCAAATTATAAAATTGACATAAAATTTTTACTAAAATTTATTTTCCAAATTTCATTTGACTTCTAATCGATGTCAACTGTAAATAATTTTTTTCAAATTCTATTTCTCAGCATTGTTTATTTTTCTCAATTAATGCTTTAATTTTTTTTTAATTAATTAATAAAATTTTGATACACCTGACAGTTGAGTCATTGAAAATTTTTTAAAAGTAGCGGGCACTGTGAGAATTCTAAAAGTTAAAAATAATTTAAAAATTGACAAAAATAATTCAAATACTTACGAATAATTTAAAAATTAGCGAATTATTCGATTCGATTCGAACACCCCTACAAAAAAAAGTATTAATTTAAAAATAAAAAGTGTAAATAATGTAAACACAATCTGCAAATGCGCCTTTATTGTCTAATAACATAATAATGTAACTGTTATGCAAATTTTTTAAATCCGCATAACATATTCTGTGCCTTATTGCCTTTATCATGTCATAAGAATGTACGTACGTTTAAACATAACATTTGCTAGTGTATCATACAACACACATGATAACGATTATGAATGAAAAAATGAGTAAATGGTCATTAAGTATTATGAGTTTAGTAGTAATTTAAAAATGCAAGATAAAGGTGACCATATGCCAACTTATATTTTCTAGTAATTTATTACATAATAAATAATAATAAAAAGTAATTATCACTTGCGAATGGTTGGCGTGAATAATTAAAAGGTTTAGTGTTGAAGCTGAGATAAGACTTGTCTTGACATTATTTATGTTAATATTATTATTATTGTTATATATATAAATATATTGTAAAGAGAGCGGGCAACAATGATATGTTTATTGATGTAAAGAGACCGTTTCTTGACTTTCATATTTATCTGTAAATACTTGAGTACGTTTACGAGCAACTGATGGGTATGAACGTGAAATGTAAATAAAGTGTAAACTTAAACATATAAATTAAAGTGTCAAACTCGAATGTCTCGTGAAAATAAAGCGCGCATTTATTGTTTATTTGTTAAAGATTAAAAAAATAAGAAATTAATAAATAATAATAAATAATAGTAATTATTTTAACTTTTCGTACTATTTATTTTATTTTAAATTAAAATATACAGAATTGGAGACTGTAATCACACAAATTTATATTTTTAATTTATAATTTTAAATATTTCTTTACACACATCTCCGAATTAACAGCAAATAATTTTATTATTATTATTTTATTGTGGAAAAAATAAACTTTTTATTATTTTACTTTTAGCGATTTAACGCCATAAAATAAAGACTTTTCTTATACTTTTTTTTACACATGTATGGGTATAATGAAATATATATTTTTATTTTTTATTTTATTTAAACGCAATAAGTATGTAATACGTACATATTTATTTTAATTTATATGATCTTTATAATTTTCACATGGATTTAAATTATCCTCAAATTAGCATCCGATTAACAATTTTTGAAACTTTTTTTTTGCTCAATTAAAAAAACTAAAAAAATGCATATGTAGAAAATTGAAAAAACTACAGGTGCATATTTTTAGTTTTTTTTTGTTTTGTAATTGACATTGAAAAAATAAAATCCAAAAATTGCTAATTGTCTTTAACTTCAGGATCATGGATTTAAATTTTAATTTAGTCGTCAAAACAAAAATTTGCGAGACTGATATTTTTTTATTATAATTTTAAATCCATTAAATAATTATAGTCCATAAAAGCTAGTGCTGCGTTAATTTTTTTTTATTCGCATATTCAGCTGGTAATTTAATAGGCACGTCAAATATATTTATATACAATTAAAAATATATTTTTAAAATCTTTTTTTTTCTTTTATTAATTTCACGTGTTTCAATTATGAAATAAATAAACTCGCTTGTTAAATTAAAATATCCATTAAATAATTTTACTGTCTATTAATTTGATTTAAATCAATTTGCTGTTTGATATTTTAAACGGAAGACAAAAATAATTATATAAAAATTGATTGATTTTTTTTCTTTTAAATCAAAATACACAGTAAAAAATAATAAATAAATTATTTATTTAAAAATAATTGTAAAGTCTTAAACATTAATTATTTTAATTCCCGATATTTATATTTTTAATTTCCATTGGGCTAAAATTTTCGCACTAAATATTTATTTAAACGTTAAAACTTTTTTCGGGAAGATCGTAATTAAAAAAGAAGAAAAAATATATATATACATAAATATTTTGTATACATGTAGATTAGACTGATTCAAAAAAATCGACTATTATTATTTTTTTTTTTTAATCATTCGGTAAATATTTTTCGATATGAAGAGAAAAAAAGAGTGAAAAAGTTAGAGCTTTTAATATTAATTTAAAAAACCGCCACACAATTTTTTGATTTTTTATTTAAATAACGCGGGAAAATTTTTTTTTAAAGTAGAATTTTATCACTCATCAGCGAATCACTGTACCGGAAAAATCAATAGAAATTTTTATTGAAAATTGAACGCACTAGAAAAAAGATTTCATTATTTTTCGATAAATTTAATTTTTTAAAAGACAGTCAAAGTTGAATTCATAGTCAATTTTAGTATTATTTGATTTTTCCGCCAAAACTATCAGACTTATCATAAAATCTTATAGGACCTTTTTTGTAGGTCATTTCATTTCCGACAAATTATCTCTTATCAAGTTTCCGAAATTTTTGAAAGTTCTTTAGATATTTCCATTTAAAAGTTATTAAATTCGGTCAAAATAAAATTTCTCGGAACAAATTGACATTTAAATGCAAATAACTATAAAACTTTCAGGAATTTTGAAAACTTTGTAAGAAATAAGTTGTAGGAAATTAAATGACCTACAAAAAAAGTCCTGTAGCATTTCACGATAAGTCTAATAGTTTCGTCAGAAAAGTGGAATAACACAAAGATTTACTATGAATTAAACTTTGACCTAGTAATTTTTGAAAAATTAAATTTATCAAAAAATAAGAGATCTTTTTTATAGTGCGTTCAATTTCCAACACAAATATCTATTGACTTTTCCGATACATTGATTCGCTGATGAATGATAAAATTTCACTTAAAAAAAAAATTTTCCCGCGTTATTCAAATAGAAAATCAAAAATTGCGATCAGGCGGTTGTTAAAATTAATATTAAGAGTTCAAACTTTAGCGCTATTTTTTTTTTCGTCATCTCGAAAAATATTTTCCGTATAATTTTTGAAAGAAAAAAAAAATAGCCGATTTTTTTGAATATCTAATGCAGATATACTATACATTTTAAAAATGATTAATGGAGATAAATATGTCGCGAAGAATATATGAAACGATGATGTCAATTTATAATAAAAATAAGAAATTAATTTTAATGATTAGCGCCAGTGACCTGCATCAAATTAGAACCGATATCAATTACAAGTTCTAAAATCTAATTAAAAAAAAAAAAAAAAAAGAAAGAAAATATAATAAGAAAAAAAAATATATTTATATTTATATTTATCTTTAATAATAACGAAAAAAAAACGATTTAATTTAATTAGCATCTATTAATTAAAAAAGAAAAAATATATATATAAGCATATATATATCATATTTATATCTACATAACTATTTATTTACTGAGACGCTTTAGACGTGACCGGGTTCCTAGTGATCTAGCGCTTGGATTGTAAGGAGTTGACTTGACTCTCTTAGCAATTCCGGGTACAGAATTTGGTGAAACAGAAGCTGATGACCCATTGGCTCCTCCAATATTACCACCAGCTTGTTTTAATTTTCCCGATGTCGTTAATCCCGCTGCGATTGTCGTCGTCGTCGTCGATTTAACTTTAGACGGCGTACTTGACATCCGAAGTTTCGTGGTGTTGGAAGGCGGCAATGAGAGCCGGTTTTGCTTGATAATATTGTACTGGTGCGCCAGTTGAGGAGGAACTGTGTGTCCCGATGCAATGTCAACATTTCGAGACCTCAAAGTTTTGATAGGAATAGCAGCTATCGTATCAGACCTGAGCCAACGCTGAGGTGTGCTGGTGGAAGACGACGTTGGGTCACTTGACAAAGCAGTGCCACCAGTAATAACATGATTTAATCTTGATCTATCAGATGAACAACTCCCAGCACGGGCGCCACGACGACGACGACGGTGATGACTTGATTTACTTTGATCCCAATCTCTCAATGCAAAACTTCCTCTCAATTGAACCCGACTCGATCCATTTATTGATGGTCTTCTTATTGTTTTAACTGGAGTTGCTTTCTTTTCAAGACTACGTCGTTGAAATGACGTCGGTGATACTGTCAATTTTTCACGAGTATTTGGTGTACTGGTATTTGTTGCTGCTGAGTAAGATGTTGTTGGAGAATTAACGTTTCTTAATTTAGATACTACAGAGCAACGTGAATTACCAGGCCAACGACGTACTCGATCATGTCGTAATGACTGTTGCTTTGATTGCTCTTGATTTATTGGATTATTCTCATCAGTTGGAGCATTTGCATCACATCGTCTATCTTCTGATCGCGTGCGACGTTTAAAATTAGGCGGTTCTGGTACAGCGCAGATACCAGAATCTTCAGCATCTTCTAACGTAGAACTGTGTCTACGTTTATTATTAACGATTTCTTTAGTACGCCGGGTTGAACCTGGTCTGAGTGGAGTTTCACGACGTCGTTTTAGTCTGGCAGTATCTACTGGAGACGGAGCTGGCATTTTTTGATCATCTGTGATAGATGTCGACGTAGCTGGCATCAATTGAGGTGACGTTTGTACAGAATCATTTTCATGTCTTTCGAAATTTTTAATTTCATCTTTGATACCTTCACTGGAAAAATCAGACGGTTTATCAAGATTTGAATCCACTGATGGGCTTTCAAATTTATCCTTTTCGCAATCAATTTCTGTTGGATTATTTTTTTCAACAGGCGTTTGACTGGAAATTAAATCAGCCAAACTGGAATTGGCTAAATTATTTAGTCTAGATCCGCTGCTATTGAATGATTCCCAAGATCCAAAGAATGCGTTTTCTCTCGTCAATTGATGGGCATCTCCAGTGTCGTTTGTAAAATCTTTATCAAGTGATTTCTCTTCTGCAATAGTGATCTCAATTAAGGAATCATTTACAGATGATAATTGATTAGCACTATCATTGATATTTATATCATTTTTTAATATATTTTTATTATTTTCTTCGACGGAAGATTTTTTATCATCAACAGTATCGTCAGATAAAAGTTGACCAGCATCATCATTACTTATATCACTGGAGGATATTTCAGCAACTTGAATATTCTCCATACTTGTACTTTGTTTGACACTAGATTCACTTAAAGTATCATTACTATTTTCAACTTTTTCATGTTTATTATTATCAACAAACGGTTCATAATTAACACAACTTTCTTGGAAACTATAGTCGCCAGGTAAACTTTCATTTAGTCCGGATGAAGACGACGAAGGACTGATCGTTTGATTTAAATCTTCGCTGACCGTATTGTTGATTAAATTTGATGCTGCTGCTACTGGAGTTGGAGGCACAACAACATTGGCCGTTGGTGGTTGGGTCCTGTCGATCTCGGAGTCATGGGGATTTGAATTACACGGATGTGGTGTTAGGGGTGTAGGTATGGTCTTTGGAACTGAAGGTACGGCATCTTTTTGACGACGATTCATTAAGACTTCACAGCGTGATGGCCCTGGTGGATCTATCATCAATGTCACGACACTTGTGTTATCAGCTCGTAGGCGCGTTGATGACCAACGTTCTAGAGCACGATCTACTAAACTCTTGGAAGGGTTTATCCACATTTGTGATTCTCCCTGGAACATTATGATAAATAAATTAGATAATTTTACTTTGGTATTTCGCATCCATTATAATTAATAAATGATATATAGCAGGAATGTAGACAAAACACAAAAAAATGTGGAATATGGGACAGTTATCTGGTCACATTATGCAGTACACGTTGAGAGATTGGAGGCTGTTCAAATATATATTTAAGTAATATGTATATAAGTAATTTAATAATGACAATGTGTTGATAAGGATATTCATGTTAACTATTGTTTAGATTTTAATTTGATTGACGAGTAATTGAGTTATTTATATATGTATATATATATTTAATTTTAATAATATTGTATTGAAAATTGTGTCTTAATGCCTGAGGAAGTTGGAATACCCAACGAAACGTCGCGTAAATGAATAAATAACCAACATTTGTTTTGGTCTAAGTCACCTAATAGTTTTTATTTACTTAAATTATATACTCCAATAGGTCATTTATACAAAACGGTCTCAAAAACAGAATTTTTAAATTAGTAAGTAATTACTCGAAATCGATAAATTTTTTTGGTGGGTCTTTCAATACATTTAAGAAATTAATTCGAATGGAAATGGAAAATAGAGTAAAAGCTGAGTCCAATAATTAAATGCTATGAACGTCATGTTTATTCTTTCATTTTTTTTTTTTTTTTTTTTTTTTTTTTTAATTTTTATAATTAGATCAATTAATTTTGTCGCAATTTTTTTTATTTTTAATAGTATCCGTTTATTGATAGATTGATAAAAAAAAACTATTCTTATAAACTTTGTGATTTTAAAGTTCATTAATTTTTTATCAATAAAAAATTTATTTTAAGCAATCAAATTTTTGAAAAATTTTTTTTGAGAATTATCGGGTTTATTGAACTAATGATTTAAAAAATTACGAGATATTACCAAACACAAAAATTCTCAATTGAAAAAATTTATAAATTACAAACGAGCATAATTTAAAATTTAAAATAATAAATACTAATTTCATATTTTTTCATGATTCTGAAATTACGAGACATTTAATAATTTTCGGATTTCCTTTCTAACAAACCAATTACAAAAAATCAATAAATAAAAATATCCACATATAGAAAATTAAGAAGGCCGTAAGTGCAATTTTTTACAAAATTTTTTTTCCAATAATTTATCGTTTTTCAAAAATCAAAAAATTAGTCGACAAAATTCAGTATCATAATTTGTCTTTTGATAAATTCATCAAATTTAATTAGTAACAAATTTTAATTAATACGCAGGCCCATTAAAAAATTTTTTTTTAAATATTAAACTCCACAATCGATCAAATATTTTAATATACATTCAACTTTTAATAAACACGAGACTGCCGCGTAATCTTATGTGTTTAATTACAACACTAAAAATTATGATTTTTTAATTATTTAAAATAATTACTTGTAAGAGATTTCCTGTCTGCTGCGAAGCAATAAAATGTTTTTCATTATGTCGTTCAGCAGCTTGAACGATTGCCACAGCAGCTTGAGGTGTCAGCATATTCCAAAGACCATCAGTACCAAAGATAAGACACCGATATGACTTAACATCAACTTTAATAACTTTAACATCAGGCTCAGGCGAGACAACAAAAGTGTCTAGTTCTGAATTATAACTCCATAAGTCACCTATAAAAAAAAATAATCCAACAATTAGACTCAATAATTAACTTGAGCCAATTAAAAATTAATGTTGCATTTAAAAATTTTATTTAACACTCACCCAAAGATCTTGCCACAGCTAAAAATGGAATCTCATCTATATGAGTAGATCTTCGTACAGGTCCTTTGTGCCCGATCCTAGGCCTGTTCCAAACGACTCTCGGCACACCAGATTTGCTGATAACTTTTCCTCCAGACTCTTGGATCCTTATCATCTCCGGTCCACTCTCCGGTTTATGGTCTCTAGTCAGTGGTTTCGCTTTCCACTGAGGATCGTCTTCATCCTGATAACCGAGAATTATTCCCGAGTCTCCAACATGTCCCACATAAATTTTTCCTTTGCGTATAAAAGCTATACTAGCAGTCGTGCCAGCTGTTGACGGCAATCCTGAGGCAGTTCTCGGCCATTTGTCTGTCATAAAAAAAACAATTAAATTTAATTAAAGTCCCAGGTCTTTTTTTTACACATACTAATAAATTTAAAAAAAAATTAAATAAATTTCCATAATCTGTCATCATAAATGTCAACATAAAATCTCATAAAATCTATATCTATTTTATATACAATAAATATAAACAATAAATATTTATATTTTAGGTTAGTGCAGCTCATTACATAACCTAGATTCTAAACTTATGATCAAGAGTGGGGGAAATACGCGGGACAATGATGCAAATTGCATGTTAACTTTTAAAATTATAAATATTCAAATTTACAACCCTGGTAAAAAAAAATGACAATAAATAGTAATAAAAATAAAAATACAAACCTAGTTCTCGCCACATAGCGTAATGTGTATTAACATATCCGTCTCTGATCGCACGTAGCACATCCTCATCTTTGTCACTCCAAAAGTTTTTTTGCTTGACAATAATATCCATAAGATGGTCTTTAGCAAATTTAGCAGCTTCGCCTCCTCCATGACCGTCAAAAATACCAAAAAACGCGTACTCCAGGTCCTTATCATCGGAAGTTTGTTGGTAAGCGACACTGAACATGTCCTCCATGTATTTACGGCCGCCCTGGTTACAGTGTCCAGTAACCCGGAGATTAACCTTGATGCTTAACGGCATTATGAATCACCTTTCACACAATACTGCAATTTATTATATTTTATTTAAAATAAAGTAACTCAGTACCCAGTACTGAATATTTCCCCACTATTATTATCACTTATGTATTTAATAATATTATTATTGTTGTTATTATTATCAGCAACTACAGTATAGATACGAAGCCAAGTCTAACGTTTCTGATCCGATGGCTGGCTTATAGACCAGAGACCACGTACTTGTAACACACAGACTGGAGCGGAAACCTCGCGTATTAATTTTACTGCCATAAAAATTGTGGTGGGGTCGCTGCTGCTGCTTATACTTGGACTTCTACTTCTCATTCCCGAGAGCGAGAGGGAGAGACACTGAAATGTATAGTATATATGTATATGTTATATATGTATACAGTAATTCAACACTCACATTACTTACCAGGTTCTGTTCTATACATTCTATTCCCCTCCATCTGTCGCAGACTAAGACTTCAGTTAAGTTGAGAAGAATTCGACTTGCGCGCGTGAGAGCCCAATGGAAAACACGATGAGTACTTGTACTTCCCCTCGTCTCTCCTCGATTCTCTTGTCACTACTGACTGTATATGCAAGTATCTAGTATCCTCACCACGAGACTCGCCTTTAAATCCTTTGATACGTCGGCGGAAACTTTTATACTCTTGGCCTATCACGTCGCTCTGCTGATTGCGCGACTGTGTGGTAGTGAGTAGAGGATTCGATGATGATGTTGGTAATGTAAGAGCTGGTGTAGACCCGACAGTCAAAACCTTCCGTTATATCTATAGGAGAGTGTATGTGAGAAT
Source organism: Microplitis deprimator (assembly GCA_964016945.1). Taxonomy (NCBI): domain Eukaryota; kingdom Metazoa; phylum Arthropoda; class Insecta; order Hymenoptera; family Braconidae; genus Microplitis; species Microplitis deprimator. Next base: position 5,220,767 of record OZ024710.1, on the reverse strand, counting down.
TTATATATATTCTATGTATGTGTGTATATTTTATACGACCTCCCAGACTTTGTGTTGGCGAGTGTTGGTCGACCTACTCGTCTGCGCAACAGCCCGCACGCAGAGCGACGTTGCCACGTTCACGAGCCCACTTCCCACTTTAATTTTTGTATTGGTTTAATTTCTTAGCTCGAGTCGCGGTTCAATTCGAATTATCTTTCACGTCATCGGTTACTTTTTTATTACTGGTCGTTTTAAAGTTTTTTATTTCTTCGTTATATTTTTTTTTTTATAAATGAGGTAAAATATTTAATTAGTGAGAGGGTAACAATTATTGACACTTTATTACATCTAATTATTGTTATTATTAATTTATGTCTTAGAAACTTGTCTAATTAATGATAATTAAAAAAAAATAATTTAGTGACATTTCTGAAAACTGCCAACTACGCGGCAATTATACGTCATGTCAATAATTGGTGATATAAAATACTGTATATTTATAAAAAAATTTATTTATCGACAATAAAAAATATTTGATTAAAAATATGAGAATTTGTTAAATAAAATTATTATTATTAGTATTAAATATAATAAATAAATTACTAATTTTTTTTTTTTGTGTACACAAAAAAAAATTAACATGTCCAATTTACCTCACATTAAATTTTAATTGTCTCAAAGTTCTAAAGTAATCGATTCGCGCCCGAGTGAAGAACCATTTTTTTTTTTTTTTTTTTTTTTTTTTTTTAAATAAAAAAATTAAAGTTAAGGAAATTTTGTTGAATAATTGATAAATTTTTTGACGACAATAAAATTTATTAATTATCTTATAAATTATTTAAAAAATATATTGGGAAATCTATAGTTTGATTACGATAGATCTATAGTCAATGTATAGATTTATAGTACCCCCACTCTGAATTCTGTAGGTTTAGGCTTAAGTAGTTTAAGAAACGAGCAAGTTTCCGAAGCTGCGGTGGCGAAATTGGTAACGCGCTAGAACGGTTCCAACTTCCCTGCGTGTGGTGGCTGTGATTAGCACTTAGTTTCACTTGTTTTATCGTCCTGTTACCCCAGACAGGATAGCACATTGTCCTGGTTGAACTCCTCAACGAATCTTCTTATGTTAACAGAACATCGTTAACGATCGCTTAACATATCATCATAAGTAAAGTCCATATCACTATTAATTCTAAGATCATTCCTTCAGGAGTTCGATCCCGAAAACCCACGTGGGCGCGCCGTTAATCTGGAGGTCTCGGTTCGAATCCGAGCCGCAGCATATTTTTTTTTTTTTTTTTTTAATATTATTTATTATTTCATAAAATGTTTTTTATTAAACAAAATAAAATTAAAATAATCATGAGTATTAATATTTATAATAAAAACATTTATTGTCTGGACCTAAAAATAAATTGATATTTAAAAGCTGACCTATACAGTTAATTAACATATTTAACTCATGAATATTTTATAATTTTAACAAAGACCTTACCCACGTAAAAAAAAATGCAAAATACAGATTTTATGATACTCAAGTTAGCCGACGTCTGATAATTTTTTGATTTTTTTAGAAACGATAAATTTAAAAAAAAAATTATTTTGAAAAATTGAATCTATAGCTTTTTTAATTTTCTACAAGTGCATATTTTTAGTTTTTTTTTTTTTTGTAATTGATTCGTTAGAAAAAGAAAATCCGAAAATTTTTGAATTGTTCTCTATGACACTGAAATTAGTCGACGTCTAATAATTATGAAGTTATTTTAAAAATGATAAATTTTAAAAATAAAAAATATTTCAAACAATTGCACTTATAGCTTTTTTAAATTCCTACATATACATTTTTTTTTAATTTTTTTTTTAATTACATTATTAAAAAAAAAATTCGAAAATTGTAAATTGTCTGCTAACTTTCGGATCATTTTTAAATGACACTGAAATTAGCCAACGTCTAATAATAAAATTTTTTAAAAAATGATAATTTAAAAAAAAAAATTGTAAAAAATTGCTCTTATAATTTTATCAATTTTCTACATGTGCATTTTTTTAGTATTATTTTTTTTTTAATTAAATTGCTTAAAAAGAAATTCAAAAATTTTTAATTGTCTGCTGACTTTATTATAATTTCTAACTTCAGGATCATAATTTTATAACAATCTGCGTGTACTTTCAGACTAGAGAAAATGGGTCAACATATGGACAGACTTAACCAGAGAATAAATAAAAAATTAAACGTGTCTATACTTGAATAGTATTTTTTTATGAACCGCTGAATCATGCCTAGGGGATGATTTTTAAAAATGACAAAGCTTAGGACACGTGTTTAGACTTGTGGTTTTTCCGGCGCGCGATTTCTTTAGTTTAAGATAACTCTCGAGTTTTAACCGTCAGAACTCCATTTAAAATCTGGCAACGTCGCAGTCACCGTTCGAAATACTCGGATACGAGGGACGAGGAGAATAAAAGAGGGAATATGACTTTCGCCGTGGGTCCAACATATTACCGCCCATATACGACTAAAAGGAGTTAATTTTTTTTAAACTTTTAAAAATCAGTAGAAAAAAACATGCGCACTTACACACATTAAGTTAATTAATAATTTAAAAAAATAATTAATTATTTATATATTTATTATTCTAGATTTGCGATCTTATTTTACATAACTGTATCATTGGATAAAAAATAAAACAAAGGTCACTACAACCACATATGAGATTTAAATACCAGCAGCTGCGTTAATGTAGAAATTGATAAACAAACTCAGGTTGCATCATCATCCAACAAGATGGCAGTTCTATTCGTACATCTTTATTATGTATAAAATAAATATATGATTTTATATTTATTTTAAATGTAAATGCATGGAAAAAATCTATAATTACTGAGCAAGGATACAAGTATAATTATTCATTTTAATTATTTGTGTAACGACAGTCTCTACATGACATTATGACTCAAGACTTAAATCGAACTATTGACTTTTGTGTACGACGTAGGATATCACATACACACTCACACATGTCAATATCGTTGTATATAATATATTTATTATACACAACAAGTTTAAAAATCCCACGTGAGTGTATGGCAGATATAAAATGATACAAAGAATTAGAGAATGACTAACTGGGTGTTGAACTGTATGACTGACTTGTAAAAGCAACTAGACAGCATAAAATAATTTATGTTGGCTTGAGACAAGTATGTGCAGGATAAAACTTGTTGATGTAAAGAAAAAAATCTGACGCATCAATTTTACAGCTGGTCTTTTAAAAATTTAATAATGATGCTGTTGCTGTGCTCGTTGGAATTCTGCGCGCGCATTTATGTCAGCTGTTTAATTTTAATACAATAGCTTACATTTATTTTTATTTATTTGTTTATGTTGCAGGATTTTACAGGAAAGCTATGGGATTGTTATACTTTTGTATATATTTAAAAAAATGTATGATCGTTTTTTTTTTTGTTTGAAAAAATAAACGATAATTAAAAAATTTATAAGAATTATTATTCTTCGAATGAAATAAAATCTGGGATGAAAATTTGTAAAAATTGATGTAGAATTTTTTTGTTGCTATTTTATTATGCGTTAGTCATTTTTGTTATGAAAAAGTACCAACTGAAGTACATTGAGATTGAGACTGTAGGTACAGTTGGTAAAGCAAATTTATTAAAATATAGTTAAGTCGAACAATCAATAAATCCAGACGAACAATTGACAAACAAACGGTTTTTATGAAGAAAAATCAGTTTGTCGGCGCTATTCTTTGAGAGATTTCTAAGACTCGCGTGGATTTAGTGAGGAGTGTGCTTTTGAATAAAGATAACTTTTTCGCATTTTGATAAAAAATGTAAGCAGTAATATAAATTATTAATTATGAAAAATGATTTATATTTTGTAGTGAATATTATTAAATAATAATTCTATTTATTGTATTTAAATTTTTATAGAAAAATGGGAAAATTCGTAGTAGTTATTCTAGAAGACATTTTTGAGAATAAATGGTCGGGAGTTCCTGAGTCATGGGTTACTGAAGACAAAAAGAAATGCTGGTGGCCAGATCATGATGCCCGGCATAAAGCTAAAAATGAAATTATATTTAATGGCTCTTCTAACGGATGGTATTTGCGTCCTATTGGAGATGTCTATGATACTGACTATGGTGATTTATAATTTTTATTCTTCACTGAATTTACTGGTTGAACATTAATTATTTTTTATTAAATCTTAAATTTAGAAACATTTGGTGATGCTTATGACAGAGCGTTTGATCTTAATCGCCATGATTTAGAAGACAGTAAGTTTAATAATTTATTTTTTACGGCGCATCCACCTGGTCAAAGTCTACTGCCACATGTCCACCTAAAAAATGATTTTTCGTATAAAATATTAATTCTCCTTGAAACTCTCTCAATGAAAATTTCGACTACAATAAAATTACAAACTAAGTTACTGCCAAAAATAAAATGCTATTATTTAAAATCGCCGCTGTCAACCGTTTAGACTGACTGATTACTTTTAACTTTTAACTTTTTTTTACTATTACGAAAAAAATATAGGAGTAGTTGATAATATTTTTTTACAAATTATTACAGGCAGATACTATGAAATTGAAACAATGCTAGATGATTTGAAAAACAATTCAGATGATAGCGATTTGTTTGACAATCAAGAAAAAATGACTCAGGCCTTAAAAGAGATAAAAATAACATTAGAAGCCTTGAAATATCAAGTCGATGTAAATAAATCAACTTTAAGAGCTCTTTTGCCTATCAAGGATCCTAAAGGTCTGAGAAAGTTTGAAACACTTTTCAAGACTGAGGGCTGGATATCTCAAGCTTTGGTAAATCATCAGCGTTTAACTACTTGATTTTATACAACACTCCCACGGTTAATAATTAATCTTTTTTTACTCTGCAGACAGAATTGATTGTCATTTTGACTGATAATGAAAACATGACTGAGAGTGTTTCGAAGATTCTAGGAGCAGTTTTTTCAAATCAATTTGCAGCTCAGTGTTTCTGGGATGGGCGGAGTGGAATTGAAATTGAATACTTATCAATTATAAAAAAAATTTATGGTAATTTTGTTCTATTTGTTTTTCAATTAAAAATTTTATACCATATCATAGACAGAAAAAGTTATCTTGAGTCAAGAAAATATTTTGAAAGACAAACGTTTTGGGAACCAAGTCAAGATTTTCTTGAGCCAAGAGAATTTATCTTAGCCAGAGAAAATGTCTTCTTTATCCTAGAAATTTGAGGTTTTCAAAAATATTTTCTTGAATAAAGAATTTTCACTTTTAGTCGAGATTTTTTTTTTCCGTGTATGATTACTAATTAGCAATTATTTTTATTATTATTTCAGAAATATTAAAAAATATTGATGCAAACTATGAAGACTTCGAAGAAGATGTGACTCTTTGGTTTCAGAATAAAAAAAAAATCAGCGATAACACCAGATTAAATTAAAATTTATTTATTTTTGTACTAAGATGATTATTTGTTATTCAAAATTATGAAACAGAATTTATAAACCTAATAGTTCATCCATTAAAAAGTATTAAGAAAAAATTAACAGTCATATTATTTTTTTTTTTCCCTTATCAAAAATTATTTTAAATTCTGTTACCTGGAATGAGAATTCCTAAGAACTGACATTTCGTGTTTTTTATTTTGTTACCATTGTGTTGTTATATATATGCGTTAGTCAAATGTTACAATAATACCGACTGATGTATAGGTGAATACCAACAAAGAATTCTGTAGTTGGTAAAAAAAATTAGTTCTAGACGTGCTTGTATTTTATGAAGAAAGAATATAAATAAAAATATATAAATTGGTTACATCTTTGAAAAAAATATAAACGGTAATAAAAATTTCAAATAAAAATCAATAAAATTATTTATGGTAAAGCAAATATATTAAAACGATTCAAAGATACCTCGTCGAACAAACAATTGAAAATCAGTTTGTCGACACTCATCTTTGAGAGGTTTCTAAGACGCACGTTGATTTAGCAAGATTTAGTTTTGCATTCTGCTCTGGAACAAAGATCATAAATTTTTTGCATCTTGGTAAAAAATATAAGCATTAATAAAAATTATCAAGTATAAAAATATACTATATATTTAGAAATTAATATTATTAAATAATAATTATATTTGTTTTCTTTAGATTTTTATGAAAAATGGGAAGATTCGTAGTGGTTAGGCTAGAAGATAAAGATGATGATAAATGGGCGGGAGTTCCTGAATTGTGGGTTACTGAAAATGAAGACCAATGTTGGTGGCCAAATAATGATGCTTATTATAAAGCTGAAAATGAAATTATATATAATGGCTCTTCTAACGGATGGAATTTGCGTCCTGTTGGAGATGTCTATGATACTGACTATGGTGAGTTATAATTTTTATTCTTAACTAAATTTACTAGTTAAATATTCATTATTTTTTATTAAACCTTAAATTCAGATACACTTGATGATGCTGATGAAAAAGCGACCGATCTTAATCGTAAAGATTTAGAAGACAGTAAGTTTAACAATTTATTTTTTTACGGCGCATCCTACCCGGTCCAAGTCTATTGCAACATGTCTGCCTAAAAAATTATCTCTCGTATAAAATGTTCATCCTCTTTGAAATTCTCTCAATAAAAATGTCGATCATCATAAAATTACTACCAAAAATAAAATATTATTTAAAATCTCTGCTGTCAACAGTTCAGACTGACTGATAAACTTTTAGCCTTTTTTTTATTATTACGAAAAAAATATAGGGGTAGTTGATAAAATTTTTTTTACAAATTATTACAGAACGATACAATGAAACTGACAAAAAGTTATGTGCTATGGACTTCAAACTTAATTCAAATTATGCTGCTTTGTTTTACAAGCAAGAAGAAATCACGAAGGCCATTGATGAGATAAAAAAAATATTAGAAGCCTTGAAAAGTCAAATCGATGTAAATAAGTCAACTTTAGGAGCGCTTTTGCCTCTCAAGGATGCTAAAGATCTGAGAGAGTTTGAAACACTTTTCATGACTGAGGGCTGGATATCTCAAGCTTTGGTAAATCATCACGAGTGTGAATGTAGCAGAGATCAGACAAATTAAAAATTATAAGTAAATAGAGTAAATATTTAAAAAAATAATGTTTGTAAACAATCCACTTCTTAATTTCAAAATTTTTTAAATGCATATTTTTTTAAAAATTTTATTTCATTAATTATTTACTTTATTTATTAATAATTTAAATGTGTCTGGTGTCTGCTACATTCACACTCATAAATCATCGAAGTTTAACTTCATTGATTTAATAAGACGCACACAGCTAATAATTAATTTTATTTTACTCTGCAGAAAGAACTGATTATCATTTTAACTGATAATGAAAACATTAATCAAAGTATTTCTAAGATTCTGGGAGCGGTTTTTTCAAATCAGTTAGCGGCTCAGTGTTCCTGGGATGGACAGAGTGGAATTAAGATCAAAGACTTGTCAATTATAAAAAAAATTAATGGTAATATTCTATTTGTTTTTCAATTAAAAATTTTATACCATATCATACATGTATATACTAATTAGCGATTATTTTAGTGACATTAAAAAATATTGACGCAAACTATGAAGGATTTGAAAGAGATGTGACTCTTTGGTTCCAGAATAATAGAAAATCAGCGGTAACACCAGATTAAATTAAAATTTATTTATTTTTGTCATAAGATGATTATTTGATATTCAAAATTATGAAATAGAATTTATATACCTAGTAGTTCATCCATTAAAAAGTATTAAGAACAAGTCATATTATTTTTTTTCCCTTATCAAAAATTAATTTTCATTCTGTTACCTGGGATTAAAATTTCTAAGAATTTATATAGAATTTTTTTTTTTTTTTGTTAGTATTGTAATATGTGTAACAATATCAACATATGTATAAATTAACAAATGTGTTTTTATAATGATAGAATTATTACCACTATAATATTATGATGTTTACATTTTGTTAATTAATGTATAGTAATAAAAATACTATTTGTATCAAATGTAAATAAAAAAAAAAGAAATTTTATAATTATTTATATAAAAATTACAAACATTTGTCAGTTACATTCACACTCATGTAAATGAAAAGGATATGAGACAATTTATAAATTTGAAATAAGTAAATCAATGAATAAAATAAAAAAGTGTAAATGTAGCAGACATGAGAAAATTTTCTACTAAAATTAAAAAGAAATGCATGTACTGAATTTTGAATTGTCTAAATATGTATTTTTTAAATTTTCTTTCATAAATATTTTAATTTATTATTTCAAAGTTTTAAAAATTGTCAAATGCCCGCTAACTTTACTATCATTTAAAATAATGAAATTTAAAAAAGTGCGCGTACTAATTTTTGAATTATCTAAGTATGCACTTTTTAATTGTTATTCAACGTGCATTTTATTCATTTATTCAAAAATTCAAAAAACTGCAAGTTGTCAGCCACATTCACACTCATATTATATATATATATATATATATATATATATATATATATATATATATATATATATATATATATAATTGTTACAACAATACCAACTGACGTATAGGTGAATACCAACTAAAATTGTGCCATGGGACAATGGGTAAAGTCAATTCGTTCGAGACGTACATGCAGAGTGGACCTTTGTTGTATCTTTGAAGAAAGACAATACTGTATGTTAATTACATCTTTATAAAAAATATAAAAGGTAATAAAAATTTCTTATTACTAAAAATTATTTATATTTTGTAATAAATATCATTAAAAAATAGTTCGTTGTTTTAGATTTAAAAAAAGAATGGGAAGATTTGTAGCGGTAAAGTTAGAAGACGAGAATAATGATGATCATTATGAGTGGGAGGGAATACCTAGATTGTGGCTTAATTTTGATGATGGCATTAAACAGTGTTGGTATCCAAAAAATGATGCATGGTATAAAGCAGCAAATGAAATTATATTCAATAGATGTACACGAGGATGGTATCTACGTCGTATTCATACAATGGATAGTATTAGTTATTGTAAGAACCAAAGTTATTATTTTTAACTTAATTTAATTTAAAGCATAAAAAAAAATGATACTGAAAGTAACAGACAATAAGAAAATTTAAATCTTTTAAATAAAGAACTAAAATATTCGTAGAAAAAACTTTTAAAACTTGCAAATCAAAAAGTGTAAAAAATATTTCTGTACATAAAGTAAAAAACCTAGTACGCGATCAGGGAACTAGTACCCGATTACTTTGTGTATTTTTATATATAAATTTAGTAATACTAAGTAAATATAGACGCACAAATACATCAAGTGATCGGGTACCAGTTCCCTGATCAGGTACTGGATATTTTACTTTAATTTTTTTTTATTTTTCGTCTAAGGTAAAGACTCAGTATCTGATCAGGGAACTACTACCCGATTTCTTCATGTATTTGTATGTCTAAATTTAGTAAAATTCAATAGATATAGATATACAAATACATGAGTGGTCGGGTACTAGTTTCTTGATCAGGTACTGGATCTCTTATCTTAGACAAAAAAAAAAAATCAAAGTGAGAGACCCAGTACCTGATCAGGGAACTAGTACTCGATCACGCATGTATTTGTGTATCTATATTTACTAAATTTTACTAAATATAGACATACACGAGTGATCGGATACAAGTTCCCTGACCAGGTACTGGGTTTCTTACCTTATTGGAATAATTTTATTTTACTTACAAGTAACTTATTTACGAAAATTTTAAAATCATTATCATAAAAAAATGGGAATTTCATCGATATTAGATAGCACGTCAATCATTAGTACATTTTATTATTCACATAAAATGATATATATTTATTAAAAAATTTTATTTCTCAACAGTAAAAATAATTGATTACATTACAGTAAAAACTTCAATTAAAAAAATGGACTTATTATTAATATCAATTCCAAATAAATTATAATGTCTACTTTTGATATAAATTAAAAAAAATCATTAAGTCGTTTATTTTATATTTAAAATTTTTTAATAAAATCTTAAATTTAGGGACACCCCATGAAGCTAAAGAAAGAGCTGAACGCCTTAATCGTCAAGATTGTGAAGACAGTGAGTTTAATAATTTATTTCTCTTCTATTAAAAAAAAATTTAATTGATACTATGTAATTTTTTTTTGTAAATTATTACAGAACGTTATGATAAAATTAAAAGAGACCTAGATAAACTTGCTAATAATTATCGCAGTTTGCTTGACAATCAAGAAAAGATGGCTAAGAATTTTGAAGAAATGAAAAAGTTATTGAAGGTCCCGAAAATTCAAGAAAACAAAAATAATAAAGATATATTATATTTAGGAGCTTTTTTGCCTATCAAAGATCCCAAAGGTCTGAAAATATTTGAAAAACTTTTCATCACTGAGAGCTGGATATCTCAAGCTTTGGTAAATCATCAACGTTTAATTTCCCTGATTTTATAAGACGCTCACAGTTGATACTTAATTTTATTTTACTTTGCAGAAAGAACTGATTATCATTTTAACTGATTATCAAAACATCAATGAAAGTATTCCAAAAATTCTGGGAGCAATTTTTTCAAATCAATTAGCAGCTCAGTGTTCCTGGAATGTCCAAAACGGAATTAGAATTAAAAACTTATCAATAATTGAAAAAATTAATGGTAATGTATAGATATATGACTAGAGTATTTTTACCATGAGCTCTATTGATTGGCATTTATTTATATTTTCATTTCAGTGACATTAAAAAGTATTGATGCTGCTTACGAAGGATTTGAAAAAGCAGCAGCATCTTGGTTTCAGAATAAAAAAAAACAGACAATGACACCAGATTAAAAATCAAGTTTTATTTACTTCTAAAATAGTTTATAGTTCCTTAATTATTTTTGTACTAATAATTATTTATTTAATTATGATTAATGATTGTAAAACAGATTCTATAAACTTCTTATTACTTGATTATTATTAAGAATCAATAAAAAAAATTGCATGGTCTTATAACTCGTCTTGTAAAAATTTTTATCTGAAAAAAGGAAAATTATTATTGCAAAGTAAAAGAATGAGTTTTTAAAATTTTCTTTTCTTTTGAAAACTATAAGAAAGTATCAAGTCAAAAAAAAATTATGTAAAGTCCTGAGAAGTCAAATTTGTAATTTTATATAAAAATTATTGACATGAGAATTTTAGGCGGGAAATTTTCATTCAAGTTTTCATAAGAAAACCTTTTGAAAATTTGTTCAGAAAAATCTAATGAAATTATTGCGTTAAGGGAAAAAAAATTCTTTACTGCCATAAAAATTGTTAACTCAGTTTTAAAAAGTCGGTAATTTTTCTACATTTTTTACAAATTTGAATTGTTAGAACTTTATATAAATTTATGATAACTTGATATTAATTTTTCATAGTTTTTAAGCGAAAATAATATTTCCAATCTGTAAAAATCATTTAAAATTTCATCAAGAGTTTTACCTATTTTATATTTACAAAAATATATGTAAGTTACTAAATAGTTACATATTTTATCAAAGTAAAGTTGGTAATCTTGATTGATAGTAATATGGCACGTGTTCCTAATGCGTAATTAAATTACTGTTGTTTGCAAGTACTTACATTACAAGTCGCGAAAACAAAAATTTTACTTTCCAAGTATTGAAAAAAAATGTAAGCATTGCGTTTAATAAAATATATGTGATTTGAAGATAATAAATAGTTTTGTTCACTGAATTGTAACAAAATATCAAGATTACTCTCATTAAATTTTTTTCATATTAGTGGAAATTTTTTTCACAATTTTTAATAAAAATATTATTTAAGTGTTCTGTTATTTTTAGATTTTACTAAATAATGCTAGACTACGTAATAGTAAAACTAAAAGAAAGAAACGAAGATCCTTGGGAGGCAATCCCTAGGAAATGGCTTAAGCGCGATGATGATAAAATGATCTGGTGGCCTGACAATGATGTTAATTACAAAATGGAATGGAAAATAATGTTTAATGGGAATTCTCGTAATTGGAGTATGCGTCCTATTACTACAGTAGACCCAGCAAGCTATGGTTTGAAAATAATTATAATTTATTCATTATTTTTTTGTCATTAATTAGTTCTTCATGATACCAGTATCGAAACTTAGTTTCAGTGTCTCTACAACCAGTCGAAAGAAGCGAATTTCACTCCAATGCCGCGAATGAATATCAGCAAATGCGTGAATTGTGAATGCCTTCATCAGTGGGCAGAAACAAACTCGTTTTGTCCTCTGGAAACAAATAAATTGTTTCTGCCCGCTGACTGAAGACTTTCGCAATTTGAACTCTGATACTTGTCATTTTTTTAATAGTAATTTCAGACCATTAATTTTATTTACGTAAATGACAGTTCTGACTGTGATTAAGTTTTATAAAAATTAGTGTCAATAATAAATAGTATTTATAGTTTCTGCTTAATTATAAATTGCAAATGACAATTCACGCTTTCTCTAATAGTTGATCTTAAATTAACTTCTGACACTGAAACTTTAAGTTCCAATGCAGATAATCATGAAAAATTCAGTGCGTAACTCAGGATGAAACACGATTTTAGACTGCGGTTGATGTCAGCCAGCTTCACTCCTGTCACACAATATACTATTTCGTATCACCTGCACTTAAACCGCGAGTTTTGATGTCTGTTTAGCGGATCTAAACAATCTAGGGCTTGTTCAGAAATACATTGGGGATTGATAAATATTTATCCAGATGTTTACTATCTGGAAAGTCACGTGGTTTAATTAAAACCAGAGGAACGTAAGAATATCTAATACTGCGTTTCTCTTCGCAGAGTTTATAAACGTTTTATGATAATGTCGAATCATTCTTCTAGTTTGACGAGGACATTTGTGAACGCAGATGTTTCTCTTCCAGTATATTTCTGAACACGTCCCTGATTTCAGACTTTTTGTGATAACGACCGGCATCGGCGCAGTCCGTCAACTTCTTCACTCTTGTCTAAAATTGTTTTTTTGTCCATCTTTCACCACAGAATGAACTATTTAACTTAATTTGAAATTTCAGACGAATTATTCGATGCTATTGATCGAGCCAATCATCTTAATTCCATAGAATTTATGAAAAGTAATAATTATTATTTTTTTTTTTATTAAAAATATATCAATTGATAAACTTATTTATATTTTATTTAATTTATGACAGAGCAACTTGATCAAATAAATAATAACATTCGTAATGTTCAGAAAGGAATTTCGGATAATTATTTTGAAATTCTTACTGAGCAAGAATCTATAAAAAAAGACATTAAGCTACTAAAAGAGATAGTCCAATCAATAAAACATGAACATATTTATGATAATAATAATAATAACAATGATGATAATAAACAAACTTTAGAAGATGTGTTACCTCTAAAAACTAATGAAGGTCTTGTAGAATTTGAAAGACGTTTTATAAATGAAGAGTGGATCTCTCCAGCATTAGTAAGTATTGTAATGAGTGTAGTAATAATTACTGTAAATATTTATAATTTATCTATTATTTTTGTAGAAAAAATTGTTTACTATTTTAATTGATAAGGAAAATTTAATCGAAAGTATTTCCAAGATCCTGGGAGCAGTTTTCGCAAGTTCGCTGGCAGGTCAGTGTTCTTGGAATGGGCAGAATGGATTGATAAGAGTTTCAGATTTATTAGTAATTAAAAAACTCAAAGGTAATTAATTACAAATAATATAAGACTAGTAAATTTTAGATTTATTTTAGTGATGATTGATAATAAATAAGTCAAAAATAATTTTTTGTTCTAGTAACTTTACAAACTATTTATGGAGACTTAAAAAACTTTGAAGGAATCGTTACTTCCTGGTTTCAAACTGGTAGAGGATCAACTTCAGTTTCAGCTTGAAGTTAGTTATTAGTTTGATAAATAATTAAATACTCGCAAGTTTATCTTTACTGAAATATTTTTTTACAATTGTTAGTTATTACTTTAAGTAATGGTAGTAATAAGAGCAACATAAATTTTGTATGTTGATTAATACTCTTAGTTTATTAAAATAAAAGTTTTGAATAATCAAATCGAGTTTGTTTATTTAATATTTTATTTTAGTACAGAATATTATTTTCACATGATAAAATAAGAAAAAATTCCCGTGAAAATATAATTGTAGTATTCGTGAATGATATATAGTAAAATTTAAAGATGACGAAACTTCTTGGAAGTTAAAAATAGAAAAACAAATTTGAAAATTTCAAAATATACCCAAATAGCAAACGGCATTGTGACATTTACAAGATAGAAGTTTTAAGGCTGTTTTTTGATATCGATAATTTATTGCGCCAAAATGTTGACAAAATATTCAAAAGTTTGTCATAAAAAAAACATCTGTTTATAAGACTTGACACAAATGGCGGTAAAGTTAATAACAAATAATTATCAAATGTGTCATTTGAACGACTTTTCATTTAATATGACTTTCAAGACGGAAAAAAGAAGACAAATTTTTTATACCTTCTAGGACCAACATCTGTACCTTTTATTTATATAAAAACCCTTGGTTTTGAGACAAAATAGGTCGAATTCCATTAAGTCTGACAGTCAATGAAGGAGTGGAAATTTTTTGGAAATTCAGACTTATCGAATTCCCCTTCTTCTTTAAAAGAGTAAACTACACACATGCGCTCTTACATCTACATGAATGATGCATAGATAAATATACACAGACACATAAATGTATAGCATCGGGTAGGCGCCAAGATTGAAGATAAGTTCCGGGATAATGGAATCTGAGATAATGGAGTTCGGCTGTAAAATTTTTCTTGTCCTTTATGACATCTCAAAGTCTTTGTCTGTGTTACTTGGGTACTAATGAAGCATTTCATTTATTGAGAAAAATTAACCCAATTAGCACACTCAGCTTTCTGAAATTTATAATAAGATAGAAATTTTGAGGCTGTTTTTCGACCTATCGGTACACAGAAAAAAAAACTCAATTTTCTCGAATAAAGTAGAAATCTCCTCTGATCTAGACAAAGAAAATCTTGACTTGGTTTTGAAAAATGTGTTTTTCAAAATATTTTTTTAACTCAAATTTCTTTTCTGTGTAAGCCACCAAAATTTTAACAAAGCGATCAGAAATTTATATCACCGAAAAAATATCTTCTTATAAGACGACGACAAAAAGTAAATTACAACTAATTGTCAAATAATTCATCTAAACGATTTTTAATTAAAATGACGTGTTTAGGACAGAAAAAAGAAAACAAATTTCCTATAACTTCTAGGGCCAACATCTTTATGTCTTATTTATATAAAAAAACTTGACTCGAAATAAAAAAAAAACATTTGTCTTGTCCTTTTAAAAGACATCTTTATGACATTTTAAAGTTGTCTCTGTGCTACTTATGAAATCCTTCGAGGAAAAATATCTATCATTATCTAGGCGCCAGTATTATTATTTTTACTTCATCATATACACAAGTCATTAAAACACAATTACATTTCCCTATTGATTAAAATTACAATCTTAAAACTTAATACATTTCTCAAACTCATTTATAATTATTATTATAATGCCAATATCGGCCCATACTTTAATGACTTGTGTAATTTACTTTAAGAGTGCTAAAGTTTAAAATATGGACACTAACTATTGCTCATTATATTCATCATGATAACTAAGAACGTGATGACCATCGAGTTGGTTCACTGTTCAGTCCCAGAATAATTTGAAACACTTGGCAAGGAAGCTACTATACTTTCGTTGAGTTTCCTTATTTCGTTTCTCTAAAATATATTTACTCAGTGTATCGTACAGCTCGTGAGTGACGTCGCAGTGAAAAATTTTAAGAAATAGGTTTTTTTTTTCGAAATTTGTTTTATAAAATAATGGGAGAGTGGATTGTTGTAAAATTAAAATTAGGCGATGATTCACGATGGGAAGCAATTCCTGATTCGTGGATAATAAAAAAAAATGGGCGACTTACTGGTTTTTGTTGGTGGACGGCAGGCGCTTATACTTTTAGTCAACCATTGCCGATAACACCTGATAAATTATGGCAACAAGTCTCTATAATAAGTCAAGATATGTTTGGATTCAGTAAATAAAATTTTATATATATCTTTCTGTAGTATCTAATTACTCATATTTTCTTTACTTTCAATTATGGTTTTTTTTTTTTAGAGTCAGAGATAGAAGCGCGGGAAAATGTTTATCATCTCAATCTTATGAGAACTATTAATGGTAATCATAATTGATAATTATTATCACATACATTATTAAGAATGTATATTAGTTGACATAATTATTATAATTTACAAAAATTTATTACAGGCCAAATTGAACTCAGTCATACTCTTTGCGCTGCTAAAATAAAACTTCATCAACAAAAAATAGAAGAGAAATACAGAACAGAACTTCAGTATCTTTTGCCGATTCATACTATTGAAGAGTTTAAAAAGTTTGAGGAACGATTAGTTAAAGAACTAAAGCTGTCTGCTGAATTGGTAAGTGATAATTTTTTCATAATACCAGCATCGAAACTTCAAGATTCAGTGTCTCTACAGTTAGTGCAAAGAAGCGAATTACACTCCAATGCCGCAAATGAATATCACCAAGCACTTGAATTGTGAATGCCTTCATCAGCGGGCAGAAACAAACTCGTTTTGTCCCTTGGAAACAAATAAATTGTTTCTGCCCGGTGACTGAAGACTTTCGCAATTTAAACTCTGATACTTGTCATCCCTATCCAAAAATTCTCATAGAATCCACTCAACTGCGACAAAAACCGCATAGAATCCTATAGACTGTATTGGTTTCTATGCGGTTTTTGTCGCAGTTGAGTGGATTCTATGGGAATTTTTGGATAGGGATTTTTTTAATAGTATTTTTAGGCCATTAATTTTATTTACGTAAATGACAGTTCTGATTGTGATTAAGTTTTATAAAAATTAGTGTCAATAATAAATAGTATTTATAGTTTCTGCTTAATTATAAATTGCAAATTAAAATTTACGCTTACGCTAATAGTTGATTTCAAATTAACTTGTTTCTGACTGGGTGCTAACACTGAAACTTTAAGTTTAAATGCAGATAATCATGAAAAATCTAGTGTGTAACTCAGGATGAAAGACGATTTCAGACTACAGGTGATGTCAGCGAACTTCACCCTGGTCTGAAGTCATTTTGTTTCATTCCTTGTCACATAATATACTATTTAGCAAAATTGTATTTATTATTTTAAAAATTTATTTATAATTTTTTCATTCAACAGGTTAATGTGTTTAAACTTTTAACTGATGACAAAAATCTACGCGACAGTTGCTGGAAGATTTTAAATGCAATCTTTGAACGCAATGTCATAAAAAATTGTTCATGGGATGGAAGTAATGCTACATTAGCACTTAGAGACTCATACGTAATTAAATTGATTAATGGTAATTACAATAGTTACTTTTCCTTACAAAAATTAATTTAAATTACGCGCCAATTTTTTGAATATTTAAGTCATTTATTTATTTATTTTTTTTCAGAATTTTTTAATAATTTCTTCCAAAAATTTGACCTCGCTCAATGTGTCACTGAATGGTCAGCTTGTTTTAGATTATAACTGATCAAAGATCTTATTTTTTTAAATATTTTAAGTATATTGATTTCTTTATTAACTTTATGTACGACATATATTTAATATTGTATTTAAAAGCCTTTCTAAAAAAATTTATTATGCAATTCAACAGTTCATTAATTAATTCTAATTTAAAAATCTATTTTTAATTGAAAACACTTATATTTAAGTGCTAACTGTACATATATATTAATTATTAATTGTAAAATAAATATCAGTAACATTATAAATCAAGAATTAAATGACAATCGTTGAATTACAATCGTTACCAAAGTATGCAGCACATTTACAATTTATATTTATGTAGCCTGATGTCAATATTTATTGGTAAATAATTAAAATAAATTATTTGTGTAGTCATAAATACTAATTAAGTATTTTTGTATCTTTATAAGTTAAACTAGATATAATAAACCAATAAACATATTCTATTTATGTATATGAAATCATTGTTATATTTAATGTTATTATAGACCAAATAATTACTCCAGGATTATAATTTATAAAAGAAAAGCCGGATTAATATATTTTAGTGTATTTACACACACGCGCATAACTTTGGATATCTGACTAATACTTTGTTTAAATTTTGATACAGAAAATTTTGAACTTTAGTTTGATTCATTCGACTCTTTGTCTTGACGAGGGATACATTTGTTAGTACATCCTACAATATAAAGTGATTGTAAAATAAAAAATGATTGATTGGTTTAAGATAAAAAATAGAAAGAATTTTTTGACATTTCTCGTTAGTTTGTAAACATGCAGGATACTAGTGGAAGTGATGCTAGCTTTTTAGTGGTGGAATTAGAGATGAACTTGTGTAATTTTTGGGTGGTGGTTTTGGAAAATTGGATGTTTAAAGAAAACGGCAATTTCAGTGGTTATTGTATATGTCCTGATACTTATAGTCATTTCACCGATTTAAATTTGGTTATTAATACAGACGTTACATGGCGTAACTATCATATTGCAAGCGATTTTATGACGATACCACCACGATATACGTTTTTTGGTATAAATACGTTTAAATTTATTATTTTACAGTGGATACTGTTATTTATAATTTATTGTAAAATTTAACTTTTATTTTTAGATACATTTGAAGAAGCTCGGCAAGCAGCACGGGATCGTAATCGCTTGAAATCTACTGAAAGTAATTTATAATTTAAATATCAATATTTTTTAATGGTAAAAAAATAACAGATCCGATCCCTCAATTTTATTTATTGGTAATAGTTCACAAGCTCTTTGCTTGCATCTTCATGACCTTCTGGCCTTAATACTATAGAGTTAAATTAACAAAATTTTATAAAATCAATTACAAAGTTTATTTAATACGATTAATTAAAAATATTTTCTCTAACTATCAATACACGATAATAATGATCAAAATTTCTAAAAGATTCTAAATTAAAAAAAATGTTCTTTCGTACAAAAAGTTGTAAGTATACAGAAAAAAAGGATTTTTTGTCCCAAGAAATTTTTTGAATTATAAATCGATAACAAGAATTTTTTAAAGGCGAGAAACAAATTCTGCGCCAAGTAATTTTTTCTAGACTTAGAAAAATTTTTGTCTTCAATTCGTAATACAAAATATTTCTTGTGCCAACAAATTATTTCTTGCCTCAAATAATTTTTTCTATGCTTAATAAAATTTTTTCTCTCCCAAAGAAATTTTACGTTTTCAATTTATAATGCAAAAAATTTATTAGGATAAGTAAAATTTTTCTTAAGGCGAATAAAAATTTTTTGCTTTTAATTTTTAATAGCTTTTGTTAATTTAACTTTATAGTATTAAGCTCTGAATATGCAAAGCAAGGGGCTTGTGAAATATTACAAGTAAATAAAATTTAAAGGGATCGAATGTCCCTGTTATTTTTTTTACCACTAAAAATTATCATCAATCAAAAAAAAATCGCATCACTAATTCCAAAAGACCTAATTTTTATATGCCCTTTTTACTCTAGTAAACTTTAAACCCAAAGGGCGTAAATTTTTTTTCAATGCCAATGATTTTGTAGACTAATTTTATAGCTAAAAATTGAAAAAAAAATTATACGCCCTTTTGGTTTTAAAGTTAGTGACTAAAGCCAAAAGGGCGTGTAAAAATATAAGTCCTTTCATAATTAATGACGTGATATATGTACATATATATTCAAAATTTCAATACTCATAAATATAAATATTTTTTTTTTTCAGTGCAAATATATAAAAGTATTGAATATTTGAATACACTGAAGAAACTACACACCGCGAACTTTAAACTGGAACGTTTCAAAACAATAATACAAGACAACACTTCTAAAAGATTAGAAGTTCTTGAAAAAATGTTACCGATCAAAACATTGGCAGTTCTTAAAAATTTGGAAGCTTCATTGAAACCAAAGTATTCGTTAATGAATCTGGCTTGCGTGAGTAATAAACTTTAGAATAGAGTATATTTTATTTATTACCGTCACTGTTTATAATTATTTAATATTGACTTTAATTCAACAGAAACTTTTATTTGACATATTAACCGATGAACAAGATTTAGTGGAAAGTTTATATAAAATATTAAACGCTTTTTTCACCGCCGACAGTAGATTTCTTTGTATAAAGATTGATAATGACGGCAATAAAGAACTCAAAAACTTAATAATACTTAACAAGATTAAGAGTAATTTTATTTATTTATTGTATTAATATTAAATATTACTTTACCATAAATTTATTAATTTTTTTTTACTCTTCTAGCTTACTTGAATTTTAGCAGAAGATATTTAAAGACTGACGATTTAATGAAGAAATGGTTTTTTGAGTAATAACAAGAATTCAAATTAATATGTCTCATAATTGTACACTCATCGTAAACTATATATTTTATTATTATCTCATTTTTTAATAATATTTTAACTTTGTTCAATTTTGGTAACTGCAACAAATTTAATATTTTTGTTTTAATCGAAAATCAATATTCAATTTTTATTTATATATTTATTGACTAAAATAGTATTCATGATTATTTTATTGAATCTGTTTAATGACATGAAAATCAAATTTCTTGATATTCATCACACAAGACTATAATTTATTAATTAATAAAATAAAAAGACAATAATTTTTAAAAAAATTTTCTTGTAATAATTTTAAAAAGTTTTTAAATTTATTGAACTAAAAAATTATTATAAAAAAAAAATATGGAAAACTATCGACCCTATGGGCCAATCTCGAAATTTTCTGCTGTTTTCGAGTTAAAAGAACTCGGAAACGTTACTGTTGATAAACTTTTGAGCCCTTCGAGCTCAAAAAACGCTTGGACCGACAAAATATATATTTCGTTAAAAAAATTTGAATTTCAAAATCGGACCGAAACCATTAACTTCTTTTTCTTTTTGAAAATTTTTAATTTTTAGAGCGGGAAGTTAAGAAAAAATATGAATAATAAAGTTTCAATGTAATAAATATCAAGTTAATGAATAACACTTTCTGTCTCCTATTGCTAGTCCTAGTTTCCGGTAAATACTTTATTTACATTTAGAGATTAATTATTGGGGATTAAGCTGAATTCTTTTAATTATTTGTCGAGTATGAAAATTATTCGACTGTGAGTCTTCCAAGTGAGCGGTTGTAGAATAGAAGTATTTCCGTAAAATATAAATTTGAATTGATCAGCATTTCTATTAACTTTTTTATAAAATAATGGATAATAAATATGTG
Source organism: Microplitis deprimator (assembly GCA_964016945.1). Taxonomy (NCBI): domain Eukaryota; kingdom Metazoa; phylum Arthropoda; class Insecta; order Hymenoptera; family Braconidae; genus Microplitis; species Microplitis deprimator. The sequence continues at coordinate 5,199,451 of OZ024710.1, read as the reverse complement.
TTAGTAAAATTTCTTTTGGGCGGCAAATATAAGTGGAGAGCAGTTCCTGTATTATGGACTAATTTTAATAGAAATGAATTTCGTTGGCCTGCATGTGGATATGTTGCGTTGCATGTAGTTCTAGAGATGGACAATTCTCCTGAAACTCATGATTGTAATTGGTTTATTTATAGATTTAAAGAACATTCTGCAGGTCATTTTGGTATGAACAAATTATCATTTATTTCTTAATTTACCGCATGATCACTTATTAACGTGAGCAGACACGAGTGTAAATTAATTATATTTTTATTAGAATGTGCGAATCGGGTTCGAATCAAATAACTTTTTGAATCTTTTCAAATTGTTCGTAAATTATATAATTATCCGAAAATTCTTGAATTATTTGTAACTTTTAAAATAATCAACTTTTATTTTATGGAGAGCTGTTTTTAAAGTAATCAAAAAATTAATTTTGAATTTATTTTTATAATTAATCTGTTTCGAAAAATTTTGTTTTTTTAATTTTTAAAATGTGAGCATATGAAGTTAAAATTAAACGTTGTTAAATTTAAAAATTTTCTAAAGGTTTAAAAAAAATTTGGATTGTCAATCTAGAATTCTACATATTCAATTTTTAAGTTTTCTATCATAAACGAATATTAGTTTAATTAATATTGTTTTCGTTTCTTAGATTTAGCTCATAATCCATTTGGAATTGCAGATATATTAGACAAAATGTTTGATATAGTAGGTAATAAATAAATATTTATATTCTATAAAAATATCGGTTATGATATTGAGGTAGCAGACATTAAATTGTTTTTTTTTTTATAAATGAAAAAATTAAATACGATAAAAAAAAAAAAATTAAAGATGCATCTGAATAATTTTTATAAATCTTTTTTTTTTTATATTTTAAAAAAATTATTCTGATGATTCCTTAATGAAAACATTAGAATTGTCATATGTCCGCTACTTTCAGCATCATTGTAAATTCATAAATTGTATGAGTTAATATTTAATTAAATTATCATTATAGGAAAACATGACGTAATTTTAGAGTTAAATATGTATAAATCAATGATAAAACAACTAGCAAAAAACAGTCAGTCAATGAAAGAAGAACTAGAATGGTGTAAAAATTTCAATCTTCCAAGACTAAAAAATATGATACCAATCAAGACTTTGGGAGACTTTGTATACCTTGAAGATAAATTGAGAAATACTTATTGGGCCAATTTCGCATTCGTAAGTAATAAACAGTTCAATCAAAAGAATTATTTTATTGCTGCCAGCATATTTATTATTTTTTCACCCTACGTGCACCGCAAGTTTAAATTCATGTCTTGTTTAGAGAGAAGAAAGTCGTTTTTTTTCTTTTCTCAAGCAACTCAAAAACAAATTGTAGACTTTTTGTTAAATTTGAGGAGACTCTTTGTTATCATGTAATCAATCATTAACGTAAATTCAACAAAAAGTCAACAATTTTTTCCGTGTCGCTTAAATTATAAGAAAACTGATGATAAAAGCAACGCATGCGCTGTTCTTCCCAGCACTGAGGCAAAAATTTAAACTTTCAGCTGCAGATCTGGTGAAAAATAATATCGCGTTATTGTAGTAAGAGACTCAGTACCCGATCAGGGAAATAGTACCCGATTACTCATGTATTTGTATATCTATAATATATAAATTTTACTAAATATAGACATACAAATACATGAAGTGGTCGGGTACTAGTTCGATGATCGGATACTAGGTGTTTTAGAAAAAATTTCGAAAGCCAAAAGGGCAAATCAAGTTAAGTCGCGTTATGAGTCCGTCGACTTATATTTATATTGAAAATATTTCCCCTTCATGACTATGAAAATAATCATTTACACTCTCAGAAGCTTGTAAAGTAAGGTAAGTGTGAGTTACGGCGGTTGACTACTGAGCAGAAGTGAGGGTACAGGAATTTTTAGAATTATATTTCCCTACACTCCTGTCAGTGGGTTCATAACGCGATTTAAAAACTTTTCTTTTGATTTTTAGCTTTAAAATAAGTCTATCAAACGATTAGCAATGAATTAAAAATCATACCCTTTTGAAAGCTTTAAGAAGCTCCTTCCCAATCCGAAAGTTCCCATAGAATTTACTTAAATGGGTAAAAAACCCTATAGAAACCAATACGTCTATTAGTTTCTATGAGGTTTTTTACCCATTTGAGTGAACTCTATGACAACTTTTAGATATTGCTAAAGCCAAAACGCCGTAAGTCCTTTTGGACAATTAGTAACGGGATTTACACACTACAGAAGAAGGTATGACGTCCCAATTGGCTCAGTAGGCGATTACACACGTGGGTTGGAATGTCTTATCTTTCTCCCTCGATGTCTAATATACTAGTCTATTAATTCCGTAGGATAATCTCATGAAGATATTAACAGTTGACAAAGATCATTTAAAGGAAAGTATTATTAAAATACTATTCGCTGTCTTTTCGCGCAGTCTAGACTATGGTAACAAGGAAGAACAATTTAGAGAAGAATTTACCCGATCAAGGGTATTCCAGAAGCTTAAGCGTAAGTATATTAACTCTACTTTTCCATATGATAGCTGTATTAAAAAATTTTTAATCTTCTCCCTATATATATTTGTTTAATTTTCATTTTAGAACATATAAATACACTCGATTCAAGTTATCATACTGAGCAAAGTATCATTGATGTATTTGTATCAAGAGTGTTAGTAAGGGATCGAAATTATTCTGCATTATAAAAAATGCATTTTTCGTTATTTAACTTTTTTAAAAAAATATCGTAATGTGAATTATAAAAAAAAAATGAAAACTTAAGATTTCAATTTGTAATATTTTTTATAAATATTCATATCAATAAATTTTTATGCATTTCTGAGGTCACCGACAATCGTGAGTTATTACATATTTAATGCTTACCAAAGTAATATTTATAGTTATTAAATAACACGTATCCGTTATTAATATTAAATAATCATTGTTTGAAGTTTAAGTCAGCAATTTCAATAAATTTTTATAGTTCTATAAATTGATCGAGGAGATAAATTTTAAAATAATGTCTGCATTTTTTGACAGAAGAAAATCAAAATTTATTTACGCTACTGCAAAAAAAAGATTAAAACATTTTGAAATAAACTTGGGTTTCTTCTATTAAGAAAAATTATTGTGAATGAAGTCTTCAAATTTTAGCATCGAAAATATATTAGGTTTTTCTTGTAGTAAAAATGTACGATTTGAAAATATTTTTTTTTTCTCAGTATTGTTAAGAATTCTACACAAAAAACAGGATTTTTAGGCACAACAAAAATTTTGCATTTTATGAAATGAAAAAAAAAATTTTCTCAGGACTAGACATAATTTCTTGGTGCAAGAAAATTTTTCTCGCCCCAAGAAAATTTTTGTTTTCAATTCATAATGCAAAAATTTTCTTGGGGCGAGAAAAATTTTTTGCGCCAAGAAATGCTTTTTTTCTGTGTATACAAAACTAAGAGTGATTTTATATGATCCTGAAGTTAGCAGTCAATTTGTTAATTAGCAACAATTTTAAAATTATTTTTTCAGCAATTTAATTTAAAAAAAATAAAAAATATGCACATGTAGAAAATTTAAAAAACTATAAGCGCCATTTTTTTAAATATTCTTTTTTTTTTAATTTATCATTTATAAAAAAATTCAAAAGTATTGACGTCAGTTAATTTTCATATCATAATTTTATTGTTTTTCAGTAACTAAATTATAAGTTTTGTTTACAGACGCTGCTAAATCACAGTGCTCTTTGTATACTAAATATTGGTCTTTTAACCACTGACGTATGTCAAGTAATCGATTTCGCAGTATTTCCATATTGATATCTTCATTTTTATTAACTTCGGGATCTGAAAAAAAAAATATAATGTGATATATACTAAAAAAATTTATACTTAATATTAATCAAAGTAATTTCCACATACCAGGTCTAGTAAATCCAGATATATTTGGTAATTCTAGTGGCTTTATAGTCTTGAGATTAACCCTCGATGGGCAAATGAAATTTTTAGGCCACATAACAAGTCTTTGATGCTCTTCTTCCATTTTCTGTATGTAATTAATCATAGCCGAATTTAAGCGATGCTGTTCTCGTTTAAAATGAAGATGACTTCGCTTCATCTTTTCTTCTAAACTTTTATTACTACTGGACCTTGAACATTTTTTCTTCGAAGATAAATTTAACTCATGATCACTAACAGTTTGTCGGGTATCAGCTTTTTTTTTATACTTAACACTAGATTTACGACTAGAACTTTTAGCAGACTCAGAACTGGAATAACTTTTTTCAGACTTTGATCTACTTGATTTTTTTTCAGTCTTTTTACTCTCAGCGTTATAAGAGTCACAACTTTGGATATTACTTTCAGCTATTTCTGAACTAGATAATTTATTATTTTCATCAGTGTCTTCAATTATATCAGACAATTTAATACTTTCTATTGATATTTTTTTTTCGATTTCATTTTTTTCAACCTCATTCCGTATATTTTTATTTTCTTTATCACTTATCTCTTCTGGACTAGAAATTTTTTCTACTGATGATAAAATACTCATTAAATTTTTATCACTTGTATAGTTATCAGTCAAATTATCAGTTGAACTATTAGATTTTTCCACAGGTTTATTATCATCAGAACTACTTTTACTTTTATTAAAATTTTTATCAAAATTATCAGCTACGGGTTTTAAAATAATCGATGACTTTGATTCCGATTCAGATTCAGATTCATCTGTCCCAGAACTTTCAAAAGAATCCGAATATTTGTCAGTCAAAATCTCATCGGAAATTTTTTTACCGCCACCATCATATTCTTCAGCACTTTCCTCACCAATACCCAAATTTAAATTACTATAAAAAGATTTATCAGTAACTTCCTGAACCGTTTCACTGACGTCTTCAATAATTTCGCTTATTTCATCAGTTCCGCCTGATAATTCAACACCATCTCCACCATTTTTGATCTCCATAACTTCTGTCATTGACTTGACAGAACTCTTGGAACTCTGATGACTGGAGTGTCTAGATCTCGGTGTATCATCAACGACTTTAACAACAACCCTTTCACTCTCATCCGTATTAGAATCAGCATATTCCTCATAAGGATCCGGTAATTTAATATTCAATATCGGCCTTAATCCTTTATCTTCATTACTACTCTTTGAACTATCACTTGAAATAAGTAATTTATCTTTTTTATTATATTTATACTTTTCATCAATTTCCTTTAGACGATTCAAAGCAGCTTTTGCTTTAGATCCCATCATTTTTTCCGTCTCTTATCTATATACTGACTGAAAAAAATAAATAATAATACTCTGTATACATTTTTGTATCCATAGCAACCGTTTTTTATCATCAATAAAATCGACTTCATAAATTTCACAGTTAATTTAATTATTCATGCGATAAAAAGTCAGTACATAAATTTATCATGCATAAAAAAAAAATAAAAAAATAATTTAAGTAAATAAATAAAATAAAATAATGAAACAATTTTACCCTTCAGCACCCGAGTTAGAACACTAAATTAATACCCGCGTGATGAGGAAGTCTCGGGCTTCAGCGCATGCGTAATCGCGGAAAAATTTAAAACCTAGTAGAAAACATCAAGGGCCAGTTTTTCAAACCGGGTTTATTTTTCTCCGGGTTTAAATTAATATTACTAGTATAGATATATATTAATAATATATAGATATACCAGCAATAATAATTTAAACCTGGATAAAAATAAACCCGGTTTGAAAAACTGACCCTAAATAGTAAAATAATAGTATGCACTTACCCAGTAATGGAACAATTATAATTTTTTAATTTTTATTATACTTACATTTTATTTATTGATTCCAAAATTTAAAAAATTCCCACTTGTCAGTTACATTCACACTCATTTAAAAATTTATGATACTGAAGTTAGCCGACGTCTTGTAATTTTTTGAATTTTTTCAAAACGTTAAGTTATAAAAAAATAAAAAATTTTGATGAACTGCACTTATATTTTTTTTAATTTCCTACATGTGCATATTTTTGTAATTGAATTGTTAAAAAAAATTCACTGTGAGCAGCTGCAGGGTGGCGCATTTCGGAATGCAGCCTTATTGATTATTCTTATTACTTGCGCAGTAAATTTAAATATTTGAAAAATAAATTATTAAAAATTGGAGAAAACTAAAAATCGTACGTCAAAATAAAATGGTGGCAGAATATAATAGAAAAATATTTAAAAAATTAAAGAAAAGAAAAACACTTAAGTGTTTGAACAAACCTTGGTGGGGAAATAATATGCAGAAGGATGTCCTAATACACTGAGAGATTTAATTTAAATTGCTCCAAGTGTATTGCAGCTAAAAAAACGTCACTTAACTGCTATTTCCCACCAGACGGTGCCAGATGATTTTGCTCAGGAACTTGAAAGTTATCAGCATCAGCAATTCGCAACACTTTACACTAGCACTGAACACTCAACACTTAACGACACCACAGACACTTTGCACAATTTAAATTTTACAAACACTGGACATTTTAATTAAACAATTACTATGAGCAATAAATTTTATGGATAATTCCGCGAATTAACTGCAATACTGTGCTTCAATTTAAACGTAAAGAAAGATCTAGACTACTACTGCCATTGTCGATGATACTGACGGCCGCTATCGAACCGTCAGTTGATACAAAACAATCGATTTTGCGATTCATCGACCACCTCCACACAGAAATTTGAATGTTGAATACAATGACGCGTAGCAGCGCCACTTTGGCGCGAAATTTCAAACTTTAAATTTAATAATTTCAGTAAAATTTATTTTTATCAATAATTATATTAATTGGACTAAAAAGTATAATTAAAATTTTTTATTTCTATCAATAATTTATTAATTATTTTTATTACTTGCGCGGTAAATTAAAATATTCGAAAAATAACTTATTAGAAATGGGAGAAAAATTATAAATCGTAAATTAAAATAAAATAAAATATCTTGGGTACAGTCAGCCCTCACATCACTGGTAAATTTCAGCTCAGAAATTGAAATGAAAGTTTTTTGACATCTCGATATAAAAAAATTCAGTTTAAACTTTTTAGCTCTCATACATAAAATAACATATAAATTTGACGTAAAATTAAAGCTGCTACTGTACATCAAGTTTATATGTAATTTTACGTGTGAGAGAGAGAGAGCTAGAAATTAAAATGAAATTTTTTATGTGTACTAGACGTCACCGAGATCCCTGGTAAAAATATTTCGGATTTTTCTCTGAAAAACTCTGAAAAAGTCTAGAACAAGAACTGAGTTTTTCAGAGATAATTCCGAAATATTTTTACCAGGGATGTCAAATGTTTCATATCAATTTTTGAGTTAAAATGTTTATCATCTAGTGAGCTCTCATCGAAGTCAACTTTTGTGACCTTAATTTTTTATTTCACGTATGCGTCAAGTATCTGCTTTAATTTGACTGTTGGTTGAGCTCAACTGGCTATTTGGGAATGATATATCATCATTTGTTCAAATTACAACCCTGATAGCCACCCTAATCGTAAGTTAACTACAAGCTACTGCCGTATTCTGAAGGCAAATGAAAGTGTTGGAGAGCAATCAGTCACCTTTCAGTTGACCTTTTAATTGTCTGTAACTTTTCATTCAATTTGACAAGTGTTACTGTCAAACAATGACGTTAAGTTGATTGAAAGCTTCACTTCAAATTGACGGCAAGTTTTTCTGTCAAGTTACATTCAAGCTACTGCCGTATTCTGAAGTCAATTTAAAGGAAAGTATTATCCAGCCAAGCTTACCAGAAACTTTCATGTTAAGTTAGCCGAAAATGTTTCACTGCAGAACTTGCAGAGCAAGGTCTAGCTATCAGGGTATATATCATCATTTGTTTAAATTACAAATCACATCACCAATCATCAAAATCATCGTGCCAGCTGTAATGTCAGCGTACGATAAAATAGAATTTTAACAAGAACAAGTATTTTATTTTTGTTATTAACTTGCCCGTAATCGGAAGACTGTCGCGACCCGCGAGTCATCATCATTTTGAGCGTGGTTAGTTCGGATTGGCTGACGGAGATCAACCAATGAGGATTTTCCATCTGTCTACCCCGTCAGTTAGTACTTTACCAACCAAAATTCGCCTCCTGGCATTATCCAGTAACACGTCTCAACGTTATATATTAAACATTCGTATTCGTTTTATACTATTGAGGTGAATATATAAAAACACTATCCAGTCGTCACTCGTTCTTGTACCTCATAAGACGTTTAATTATAAATAAAATTACGATGCGAGCTCTCGTTGCTGTACTGGCAATTGCCGCAATTGCCACCGTGTCTGCTGAAGTTTTCTTCGAAGAAAAATTTTCTGATGGTGAGTTTTTTTATTATTATTTACAATCAACCCGGTTTATTTATTTATTTATTTTTTTTTATATTTATTATTATGTTTTTTGTCAAGTACCGACACTTGTCTTTATATTCAACCACACCCTTAAATAATTTACTCATATGTCATTTTAATTTCTAATTAATATTATTATATTTTTTGTACGAGTAATTATAATTATTTTACTGTTATTCTTATTGTAGATTTTTTTTTGCTGAAAAAAAATTACCGGAGATTGACCCTAGTAACCGGCGAGATTGTTGTTCATTTTTTTAAAGCGATTACATTAAATATTTGCATTATTTATCAGTAATTTCTGTTAGTAGGAAAATTTTTACTACTTTTTTTATTTAAAATTTGATAAAATGTAAAATTGACGTACATGGTAACGATATTTTCTTTTTTCTTTTTTTTTTTTATTACTCGAGAAAGTATAAACCGGGTTTTAAATCTGTTTCCAATGACACGAACCTAAGGGCTGTTTACATAAAAATTTTGCCACGACAGTATCCCTTCCAAAGTGTCAGGAACCCCCACTCAGACCTAGATCACTGATCACTTAAAATAAAACCGGATGTCTGAACCCCCTGCTTGCTCTTGAACGATTTCTTTTCCTCCTGGAACTCCGATACTCCGAGTCGTTCGCGTAACGAGACTCTATTGACCACGTGGCGAAACCGCGTTTCGCAATCCTTTAATATTTAATTATTTAAATTGTAAATAATTATTTATCGCAGTTTAAAGTATTTGAATTATGGAGTATTTTATTATTTGCAAAAATAGATTCATGGGAAAAGAACTGGGTATACTCAGAGCATCCTGGCAAGGAGTTTGGAAAGTTCAAACGAACTGCCGGAAAATTCTACCACGAAGAATTGAAGGATACAGGTAATTTTTTATTTACTTAATATTTTTATGAATTTATAGTTGAGGTAAGAGGCTCAGTACCCGATTACTCATGTATTTGTATATCTATTAAACTGAGTTAAAAAAAAAAGACTATTTTTTATTTTTCAAGGACTTTCAAAAGTTTCAGAAGGGTTAAAAAACGTCTGTTAAAATTAGAGCTCTTAATATCAACATTAACTTCCTGATTGCAATTTTCCATTTGCCATTTAAATAACACGGGAAATTTTTTTTTTAATTTGGAATTTTATAACTCATCAATGAATAATTATACTGAAAAGATCAATCCATAGTTTTGTAGAACATTGGTTGCTCTACAAAAAGAGTCTCTTGTAGTTTTTTGATAAATTCAATATTTCAAAAGTTATTTGAGGTCAAAGTTGGATTTATAGAATTCTTTATATTTTTCCACTTTTCTGGTAAAACTATCAGACTTATTACAAAATGTTGTAAGACCTTTTTTGTAGACCGTTTCATTTCCAACATATTATTTTATACAAACTTTTCAAAATTTCTGAATGCTCTTTAGTTATTTGCATTAAAAATCCATTAGTTTCAAAAGTCGTATTATGGCTGATTTTAATTCTAATGCAAATATCTAAAGAGCATTCAAATATTTTGAAAAACTTACAAGGGATAATTTGTTGGAAATTAAACGGTCTACAAAAAAGGTCCTACGACTTTTCGTAATAAGTCTGATAGTTTCACCAGAAAAGTGGAAAAATATAAAGAATTCTATAAATTCAACTTTGACCTCAAATAACTATTGAAATATTGAATCTATCAAAAAATTATAATAGAATTTTTTTGTAGAGCATTCGATTCTCTACAAAAATATGGAATGACCTTCTCGGTATACTTATTCCTTGATGAGTTATAAAATTTCAAAATTAAAAAAAAAAATTCCCATGTTATTTCAATGGGAAATGAAAAATTGCAATCAGGAAGTAAATGTTGATGTTAAGAGCTCAGATTTTATACTTACTAAATTTGACTAAATATAGATACACAGTACACGAAGCGATCGTATACTAGTTCCCTGATAGGGACTAGGTCTGTTACCTTATAGCTGATAAATTTCAAACAAGAAAAAAAAGGAGAAAATAAATTTTAAAAACCCGAGCCTAGAGTCACATGCCATTCAAAATGGATGGTAGGTGCTACAGGAACTCGGAGATTATAATAGGTCTGGCTTATGCCCTGAGTTTGTAATTATACATTCCTCAGGTACCTTGTGCAGGCACACTTATTTTAAATTTACAAAAAAAATTTTTAAAATCAACTTTGTAAATAAATAAATAAACGATTATTAATTTTGAAATTATTTGATAGGTATCCAGACATCTGAAGATGCCAGATTCTATGCACTCAGTAAAAAATTCAAGCCTTTCACGAATAAAGACAAGCCATTGGTTGTCCAATTCACCGTCAAGCATGAACAGAACATCGACTGCGGTGGTGGTTACGTAAAAGTATTTGACTGTTCATTGGACCAAAAGGACATGCACGGTGAAACTCCGTACCTTCTTATGTTCGGTAAGAAATTTGAAATTTTAAATCCCGTTCAATGACTTAGATAAAAAAATAATAAAAGAAAAGAGAAAGTAATGATTGCTATGATGATTTATTTTTTAGGACCTGACATCTGCGGACCTGGTACCAAGAAAGTTCATGTTATCTTCAACTACAAAGGCAAGAATCTGTTGATCAAGAAGGACATTCGTTGCAAGGATGACGTATACACTCACTTGTACACTTTGGTTGTGAAACCAGACAACACCTACGAGGTAAATTATTGTTGATAAATAATTTAATTTAATGGTTGGTGATAAAGCCGAGTCCAGAGTCTCATGTTCTTTTGATTTGATGAAGGACAGGTGCTGTAGGTACTCGAAAAGTAAAGATTGTCTCGCTTAATTTATTTATTGTGAAATTATATAGTTAATTACACGCATAACGCGAAGGCCAATATTAACATAATTAATGTTTAACGGATTTTAAATTTATTTTTGCTGATAAGAAATAAAAAAATATAAATAATTAATATGATTTGAAGCTAACAGACAATTGATAATTTTCGGATTTTTTTTTTTCAACAAATTTATTTAAAAAAAAAAAAAAAAAAAAAACTACAGGTGCAATTTAAAAAATTTTTTTTTTTTATAATTTACCGTATTGAAAAAATTCCAAAATTATTAGACGTCGGCTAACTTTAGTATCATTAATTAATTGGTGTCATGATAATAATTTAAAATAATTTAATGCAGGTTCTTATCGACAATGAGAAAGTTGAGTCTGGAGAACTTGAAGCCGATTGGGACTTTTTGCCACCAAAGAAAATAAAGGACCCATCAGAAAGCAAACCCGAAGACTGGGATGACCGCGCCACCATTCCCGACCCAGAAGACACCAAACCCGAAGACTGGGACAAGCCAGAGACTATTCCTGACCCAGAGGCCACTAAACCAGAAGATTGGGACGATGAAATGGATGGAGAATGGGAACCACCAATGATTGACAACCCAGACTTCAAAGGTGAATGGAAACCAAAACAAATTGACAACCCAGCCTACAAAGGACCATGGATCCATCCTGAAATTGACAACCCAGAGTATGTCAAAGACGATGAACTCTACAAACGCGATGAAGTCTGCGCTATTGGTTTTGATCTCTGGCAAGTCAAGTCCGGAACTATCTTCGACAATGTACTTATTACTGATGAACCAGAGGCTGCCAGCAAATTTGCTGAAGACGTTTGGAAACCAAACTTCGTAAGTATTTTTAATTATTTATTTACTGCTGAATTTATTTATTTATATATTTGAAATGATGATAAAAGCGATATCCGATATCTAATGAGCGATAGAAAAGCTGGAATTCCTCGTTGCTGATTTAAAATAATAAATAATAATAATATATTTGTATATATGAAAAATATGAGCGTCTTATTGATTGTAATTTAAAATTTTTTACAGGAGGGTGAAAAGAAAATGAAGGAGGCTCAAGATGAGGCTGAGAGAAAATCAATGGAGGCTGAAAAACCAGAGGCTCCAGAAGAAGATGATGATGAGGATGATGATGATGCGGAAGAAGAAGACAACACCATACCAGAAGTTGAGGTAATTATTATATTTTAATAATCAGTTAATTAATTAACTTTTTTTTTTTATTTGTCACCATTTAAAATTTACTTTCATGATGATACGCCACTTCTGAAACGCATGAGCGAAATATTTAGTGGAATTCCTCGTTACTGACAATTTTTAGCTATAAAATAAAATTATTTCGTTGATATTTTAAAATATTTATAAATATGTTTATTGTTTTCTTTTTTCAGGAGCACGACGAATTGTAAATAAAAAAACGTCACGCGTGGCATGAGAAGCAGACTGTATTCCAGGAGCTGTTGGGCAAGAAAAAGACACACCAGCTGATTCCAACATTACACAATTAATCGAAAAAATTAAAATAATAAAAAACAAATTAATAAATAAATATTTTCTCCTCCGATTTTCTTCAGTATAGTCTTCGCTTAACCGTAAAGTTGCCAATAAAATTAAAAGAAAAATAAAAAAATTAATATATAAATTGAGAACGAATGCCAAGAAAATATTTTATATTGACGTGCAATGAAGAATTTCGGAGGATAATAGTAAAAGTGAGATAAGAGTGAAACATAAAACCTAGTCAGCGTATTATCTTGCTCTGAATAAATTTTAAGTGGTACTTTAGTTCCGTGTAATCGTGTCGGTTTTTTAAATTTTGATTCCTTAGTTTTTTTTTTTAAATCAAGCCGTTACTTAATCTATCGCGGCATTTTAAAACAAATTCGAATTTTATTTGGTGTCCTTCCCACCTGCCACAGCTCCAAAAGACTATAATTTGTTCCGTTTTTGTTTTTCAAGTGTTTTTATATTAAAAAGATAAATAATTTGAAGTAATAATAAAATAAAAAAATATTAATTAATTTAATATCGCTATATAAATATATTATTATATAAATATTATATATGTAAGTATGTAGGTCGTCATTCTCCGTACAATTTATTATTTACGATCCGCTAATTAAATCTTTTTATAATTCTGGAAGAGTGATTGAAAAAGTGTAAATGAAAAAATGTGATTAATGATTGATTGAATGATTATTGATTTATATAATTAATAATTTTTATCGAACGCGGTGTAAACACCAACAAATTATGACACTCAATAATCATCATTTAAGTAATAAATAAACTTTTCTAGATAACCAGTTACTTTTTTTTAATTCATCTTCATTCCTCAGTACCAAGCTTCTGAAGTTGATGCTTACAATATATATATTTTGAACCATTTTTCATATATTTAGAGTATCAACTCTCAGGTTCTGCTAATTACTAATATAAGTTAACTATAATCTCTGATAGAATAATAAATAATTGAAATAATCAACAATGATCCGTGATCTAGAAATACAAAAGTCTTACAAAACATAACTTTGGCTTAAATTAATAAATTAAATAATAATTATTGTACTGTTGAACCAGTACAGAGAGCTTCATGTGCACCGAGTTGTTGAGTTAGCCATTGCAACCCCTGGATTGCGGTATTGGCATCAAGTATCGGTGACGCGCCTTGTATGTGCCAAACTCTGCCGCAGCACAATTTTTGTAGGGACAGAATGTCCGTTAATTCTTCAGTTGTCGTACAGCCTTCGACATCCTGAATAAATAATAATTATTTATTAGCTTAAATAGTCAAAGTAGGGCAATTGGCGGCAAAAAGTAAATTACAAATGTCATCTAAACGATTTTTTAATTGAAATGAATTTTTTAGGACAGAAAAAAGAAGACCAATTTCCTATGATTTCTAGAACCAACATCTGTCTCTTATTTATATAAAAAAAAACAGCTCTGAGACAAAATAAAATTTTTCTTGTCCTTTTAAAGGACATCTTTATGACATCTTAAAGTTGTCTGCTACTTGGAATATTAAGAGTATTCTCAGAGTGTCTCCGACTTTTTAAAAATATTCAATGACTCAACTGTCATGACGGTATTAAAATTTTATTAATTGATTAAAAAATAATGGAAGTATTAATTGAAAAAAGGACAACGTACTTGCAATTTCGCCGAGATATAGATTTTTAAAAAAATTACTCACAGTTGTTATCAATTAGGAGTCAAATTAAATTTTTAAAATAAATTTTAGTCTACAAAATTTGAAAATTCGAATAATAATATTGACATAAAGATTTTACTAAAATTTATTCAACAAATTTAACTCCTAATTGATAACTGAGAATTTCTTTTTTTTATCTATATCCCGGTGAAATCGTAACTGCGTTGCCTTTTTTCAATTAATGCTTTAATTATTTTTTAATTAATTAATAAAATTTTAATACAGTTATGAAAGTTCAGTCATTGAATATTTTTAAAAAGTTAGAGGTTTTGTCTGAAGGTTCCATGACAACTGATCCCCGACAAGTGATCTCACAGACAATTTCATAAAATAATTAATTATTAATTAATAACTATGACATGAGTAATTAAAATTCACTGTTATAAATATAAAAAGTTAAATTATGTAAATTAGTTGATAAAAATTATGTTGATAAAAATCAATTGTTAATGGGATCACTTGTCGTGGTTTAAAATTGTTAAGATCATGATGGCACACCTTGTCCTTGTCGGAGAATGATCTCAATTGATTTTATAAATTAACTCACCTGTTTGTTGGCAAAAATAAGAAAGAGCGCATCTTTAAGTTCTTTTTTGCTGACTATTTTTGACAATTCTTTTTGCGCTTCTTCAAACCGTGATCTATCACTTGAGTCAACGACAAAAATAACAGCCTGTGCGTCGTGATAATAATGCTTCCAGAGTGGCCGAAATTTATGCTGTCCTCCGACGTCCCAAAAAGTAACAACCAAATTCTCGTACTCAAGGCTCTCGACATTGAAACCTATAGTAGGTATCGGAGGACTTGATAAAGTCAATCCTCGCATCGCAGACAGGATACTAGTTTTTCCTGAGCCATCGAGCCCGAGTATCACCACCCGCATGTCTATTTTTGTTCCAATATGAACTCGGTTATCCTGAAAAAATTAATTTATCAAAAAATATTCTCTCGAATCAATAAATTTTATAAAAAATTTCTTACTCTGCTAAATATAATCGGTATCGAAGATTCGGGGGTAAGAAAATCAGGTCCAAGCTGATTGTAATTTTGTTGCTGCTGTTCTAGAGAAGCCAGTACATTTTTAACTTTCTCAGCTCCACTCAATAGCTTCCAGTCTTCAGAATCAAGAATACTTTCGCATTGGATGCATACATCAGCAACCTGAGAACGTGTGGTAGTCAAATCTTTTTGCTGCTGCCTCAAAGCGCACAGTCTTCCTCGTGTCTCCTTATCAACACAACTCTGGGCAATTTTTTCTTGTTCAGCCAATTGAGTTCTCAGTTCCTCAAAATGCTGTCTTACTTTATGTCGAGCGTCATCAATAGCCCAGCCCTCCAACTCTTGGATTACAATTTCAATTTTATGCGCAGTGTCTCGCATATTTTCCATAAATTGTGTCATCCGCTGGAGAGCTCCAACAATTGACTTCCGCACATTTTCCGCCTCTATTTCAAGCAGCGCAGGTTTGTGTGCACTATGACGACCATAGTCTTTACACAAATAACACATGAGCGCATTATGACAGCCTTCTTGAACACAAGTAAACTCGGCGATGTGTGTCGTGTGAATTGGACACTTGGGTTTTTCCTTTGGCTTCTCAGACAACGGGACCCGTCTATGTTTCCCAAGTGTTTTAGACGAGTGCGTAAGAATATCACAAGACTCACACAAGTGCGACGAGCAAATTGTGCAGTAGAGAACCGCTAAATGAGACTCATCTTCATCACAGGATTGCGTTGACTGGGAACGTTCTTTTTCTAGTACCAATGACTTTTCAACATTCGATTGCTCCAATCGCTCTAGCAATTCAATGAGCGCAAAATTTTTTTTCAAACTGTAAACTCCTTCATGAGTTACTGCCGTTGGCTGCCTGTCAAATGGACACAGCAGAAATGACAGGTCCAGCATACATGGTTGAAGTCTCAGCAAACAAGTGTGACAAATTGTATGTCCACACTGAAGAAGTCGGGGTACTTTGCCACCATCTACTGAAAATACTTCCTCACACAATCGACATTCTAGGACCTAGTGACATAATTATTTCAATTGTAAATAATAAAATAAAATATTACCAATAATCATTTTATCTTTATGTCATTACTTTTTAATTACTGATAAGTAACACTTACATTTGGTTTTGCACTTGACATGAAAGGTATTTTTACTAAATCCCCACCACGTTTATTATCTTCAGTCATACTCTAAATTAATAAGTCTATTGATTAAGTAAATATTTGATTTATGTGATTAATTTACTTCGTATTTACTTTTTTATTTTTTTAATCAAGACATTACTGATGACTTTAACTCTACGAGTTAAAAGATGGCGTTGCTGTTTGTTTTTGTGACTGTAATGTAGCAGACATGAGAAAATTTATAAATTTAATATAAATAAATTAATTAATTAAAATAATTAAATTTAAAAAAATGCGCGTACTGATTTTTCACTTTTCTAAATACGCATTTTTTTATTTTTGTTTTCCGGACATTTTATTTATTTATTCAAAAATTTTTTAAATTCCCACCTGTCAGTTACGTTCATACGCATTTATTTTTTATCTAATTTTTTTATTTTTTTATAAATGATAAATTATAAAAACAAAAAATATTTTTAAAAATTGCACCTGTAATTTTTTAAATTTTCTACATGTGCATATTTTCAGTTTTTTTTAAAATTAAATTATTGAAAACGAAAAATTCGAAAATTATTAATTGTCTGCTAACTTCAGGATCATTTAAAAATGAGTGTGAATGTAGCCGACAATTGTAAATTTTATAATAAATAAATAAATAAAATGAAGAATATAAATTTTAAAATGCGTATTTGAATTAATGAAAAATCAATACGCGCATTTTTTTAAATTTCATTATTTCAATTTAAAATTATAAGTAAATAGAGTAAATAATTAAAAAAATAATATTTATAAAAAATGCACTTATTAATTTCAAAATTTTTTAAACGCGTATTTTTTTTTAAATTAAATTTTATTAATTATTTATTCTATTTATTTATATAATTTTAAATTCATCTGATGTCTGCTACATTCACACTCATAATTTTTTCATGTCTGCTACATTCAGACTTATCTTTAAAAAATGAGATTTTACTGCTCTCGTGACATTAAATAAAACTAAATTCCATTGTATGCTACTGCATACTTATAAATTACTTTAAATAATAATAATAACTATAAGAAATTTAGTAGAGGAGTTAAGTAGTATTAAGTATTAATTTATTAGTAATCATAGAACTGTCAGCTGATTAAATTTTTTATTTTTCAAGGCCCCCGCAGTAGGTCCCAGTCCACGGAGTCCCATATTATCCACCTTAATCTTCTATCTTTCATCATTTCCATCTATCCTCTGTTGTCCTCTGTCAGAATCAGAATATATACTCGGTATTACACACACACATATATATATATATATATATATATATATATATATATATATATAGAAATATATGTATTGTTCCACTACTTCATTGTTCTCCATTCAATTTTATGAGCTCAGCCTCAACTACTCAGCTCATATATATCAGTCTTTAGTGATAAACTATAAAATTAAATAGTGAAATAGTGAAATAATAATAATTAAAACAAATAAATAATTAATAATTTACAATTATTAATAAATGATTAATAATTTTGACAGTAATATTGTCAATTAAACGGATGTATTATTCAAAATTAAGGCTTTTAAATGATATCGCGAATATTCCGTGGAGAAAATGAAAATGCTGCTGTTAAAAGAAAACGTCAGATAGATACATTGAAAATTTTTAATGATAAGTAAGTTGATTATTATTAATTAATTTATTTTTTTTTTTTTTATAACCTCAAAATTTATAATGAGCGTGAATTTATCTGACAGTTGGAAATTTTTTTTAATTTCCGAATAAATAAATAAAATTTAAAAATAATAAAAATTAAAAAACGCATACTTGGATAATTAAAAAACCAGTACGTGAATTTTTTTTCATTTCATTACTTTAATTAATTAATTAATTATGATCCTGAAGTAAGTAGACAATTAACAATTTTAGGTTTTTTTTTTTTTGACATCAGTTACAAAAAAAAGAACTAAAAATATGCACGTGTAGAAAATTAAAAAAGCTGTAGGTACATTTCAAAAAATTTTTTATAATTTATTGTATTTAAAAAATTAAAAAATGATCATGACGATAAAGTTAGCGGACATCTGACAATTTTAAAACTAAATAATAAATTGAAATGTTTACGAAATAAAAATAAAAAATGCATATTTAGACAATTCAAAATTTTGTAAATGCATTTTTTTAAATTTTATTATTATTTTATTTATTCTATTTTTTTACATGCAATTTAAAAATTGTCGTATGTCTTACATTTACACTCATAAAATTATTAGACGTCAGCTAACTTTAGTATTGTAATTTATTTATTTATTTAAAATTTATAAATTGTCTGATATCTGCGACATTCACACTCATAATTGATATTATAATTAATTATTCAAATTACAGTGTAGCTGAATTAAGGGAAGATGCTGAGTATCAGGTACAATTTGATGCTGGAGAAACACGAATGGCTATTATGGTATCATTACCACCAGAATTTCCATTAGAAAAACCAGTATTAAGAGTTTCACCACCTGTGACACATCCTTGGTGTAATGAGCACAGTGAAATAACGAGTGCTCCTGGATTACTAAATGTAATTTATTATTTATTGGAAAAGTAGAGTTTAAATATTTATAATTAATTTATTTATTTATTAATTGCGTAATTATTATTTACAGTTTACAATTCACAGTGATCTTGGTCGTGTTGTACAGGCAATTATTAGAGAATTTAGTAAAAATCCTCCACAATTAACTGATGATATTTCTTTAACAAATAAATCTCGAGGTAATTTAATTTATTATTTTTAATAATTAATGGGAGGAGATAAATTATGTGTAAACTTTTTACTTAACCAACGTTTCATTCATGAAGGATTGAAGCCCCGGCTTTGAATACTATATAAAATATATATAAAATATATTATTAACTATATTTATAATATATAAAATATCATTGTTTTAGTAAATTTAATTTAAAGTTCAAAAGGGGCAATTTTTAAATAAAATTTTTCACAGATAAAGTATTTTATCATTAAATAAAATATGTAATTCAAAGCTGTAATTTATCGGATGAAATTTAATTTATTTTTAAATTTTAATTTATCTCAAATTGGCTAATTTCAAATTATCAATTTTTTATGTAAGCGCGACAGAAAACGTTCTATTTATCTGCGGTCGTATAAGATACATAAAAAATTTACAAATTTTGAAATATATTTGAATACGATAAAAAAGATCTGATATTTTTTGCGTACTATGTAAATTGTCTCATAAATAAAATAAATAAAAATAAATTTTTAATTTCAAAACGTATGTATAACTAATAATTAGTTTCAGTAGTTAGTATACAAGTAAATACGTGACAATTAAATTTATGTCCTGAAAGAAGTTAAAAAAAGTATATGAGCGAATCGTTTGTTATTGAGGCAAAAGTTGACACATATATTTTTTTTTATGAATTATAATTATTATTATTATTCTTATTAAGGTAAAAAACCTAGTACCCGATCACTCCATGTCACGTCACTAATTCCAAAAGGACATTTTTATATTTTTATATGTCAAAAGAGCGTATACTTCTTTTTTTATATCTAATTATATTGTGGACACCCTAAAATCGAAAATTAGAAAAATAAATTCGAAAGGGCGTATAATTAAAGTCACACTGTAAAAAATCGGGAGTGATTGCGACTTTTATTTAAATCCGAATTCACTTGATCACTCAGAGTTTCGGAACCGCATTCGGAATAAATAAAGAATTTGTTTTTCCAGCGGAGTGATATCTGAATGATCTGTATTTTATTTAAATCTGCATTCACTCCGCAAATTTTTTACTATAAAATAAATCTACAAAAAGATTGGCAATAAAAATAAAATTATGTCCTTTTGGAATTAGTAACGTGATCTATATTTACTAAGCTTTACTAAATATAAATATAAAAATACATAAGTGATTGGGTACTAGTTCCCTGATCGAATACTGGACCTCTTGCCCTAATTACAAATTATTTTTCAGAGTTACAAGATCGAATATCTCCGCCGTACGGTTTCCAACGTTATCCAGAATTACAATCCACATTGTATAATACATATTACAACTCACAGTATCCGGCATACTCAACATCCAGCGGCAGTAATTACAAGTATAATTATGTCAACTCATGCATATCAAATCAAGATCAATTTACATCGTCTTTGCACCGTCCAACATACACATCTACTGGTAGTCCTGGTAATTCAAATTCTATCGGGACTGCTAGTCCTGTTCAGTACTCGAATGACCACCGGCCAGTTAGTTACATTAATTCCCATAATTACAATACAGCAAGTTATAACAAACCTGTGACAATAAATCCACCTCCACATACGGCGGTATCCAGTCCAGAGTTTCCGGAGCTTAATAATTTAACAAATGAACAGCTTGTTAAACTTGCTGAAGAAACGGACAGTCTTGATGCCTTTTTGAGCCAACATTCCCAGCTTAAAGATATTAATTTATTGATTGACGAGACTATCGATAGCGTTGAAACATTAGCTAGTAAGAATAATTAATTTTTATTATTAATTGGATTTGAAAATTTTTTTTTTTAATTATAAATTATGATATTTATTTATTAATTTATTTTTCAGATGATAATCTAGCCAAAGAGACTGAATTAAAAACACTTAAAGAAGAGGTTGCGTCTAAAATAAAAAGTGTGTCAGAACTTAAAGCACATTATGATAATTTAATTAGCCAATATAGCAAATTGTCGCAAGTATTCGCGCCAGATCATATACGCGAGTGTTTAAAACAGGCTGCTGATGAAAGTCATGAGCAGAGTGAATTGATTGCTGAAAATTTTATCAACCGTAAGATTGACGTTGAACGTTTTTTGAGCAGCTATATCGAGTGCCGTAAATTAGGCCAGGCAAGACGTACCAAGGAGGAAAAATTAGGACATCAGTTGAATGAACTGAAGCGAGCTGGTTATTAATACTAATAATTATTATTATTATTATTATAAAAATTTACATTCGATTTATGGGTTTGTTAATTTATACGCGTATATATTAGACTGTTTCAAAATAATCGATTTTTTTATATTTTTCAAGGACTTTCAAAAGTTTCAGAAGGGTTAAAAAACGTCTGTTAAAATTAGAGCTCTTAATATCAACATTAACTTCCTGATTGCAATTTTCCATTTCCCATTTAAATAACACGGGAAATTTTTTTTTTAATTTGGAATTTTATAACTCATCAATGAATAATTATACTGAAGAGATCAATCCATAGTTTTGTGGAGCATTGGTTGCTCTACAAAAAGAGTCTCTTGTAGTTTTTTGATAAATTCAATATTTCAAAAGTTATTTGAGGTCAAAGTTGGATTTATAGAATTCTTTATATTTTTCCACTTTTCTGGTGAAACTATCAGACTTATTACAAAATGTCATAGGACCTTTTTTGTAGACCGTTTCATTTCCAACATATTATTTTATACAAACTTTTCAAAATTCCTGAATGCTCTTTAGTTATTTGCATTAAAAATCCATTAGTTTCAAAAGTCGTATTATGGCTGATTTTAATTCTAATGCAAATATCTAAAGAGCATTCAAATATTTTGAAAAACTTACAAGGGATAATTTGTTGGAAATAAAACGGTCTACAAAAAAGGACCTACGACATTTTGTAATAAGTCTGATAGTTTCACCAGACAAGTGGAAAAATATAAAGAATTCTATAAATTCAACTTTGACCTCAAATAACTTTTGAAATATTGAATTTATCAAAAAATTATAAGAGACTTTTTTTGTAGAGCATTCAATTCTCTACAAAAATATGGATTGACCTTCTCGGTATACTTATTCGTTGATGAGTTATAAAATTTCAAATTAAAAAAAAATGTTTCCTATGTTATTTAAATGGGAAATGGAAAATTGCAATCATGAAGTTAATGTTGATATTAAAAGCTCTAATTTTAACAGACGTTTTTTAACCCTTCTGAAACTTTTGAAAGTCCTTGAAAAATAAAAGTCTTTTTCTTCAACTCAGTCTAATATATATACATCAATATCTATTGAACAATTTATACAGACTGTAAATATCACACTCGTAAATACCAACTGCAATCATCAACTCGGTAAAAATTTTTAATTTCCTCCATCAATTTTTTTTTTTTTTAATTTCTAAAACGGCAAAATTTTAATTCATCGGAACAATTTAAAAAAAAACGATCTACTATTTTATCTTGTACATAATAAATAATAAAAAAATATTAGAGAAGAAAAAAAAATATATATATATTATATATGTTCAGGGATGTACAATGGTGTTACCTACATAATAAGAAGCTTACGTGTATTTAAATAGTAATGAGATTAATGATTCAACGTTCGTTACACTAAAGAAAATAAAAAAATAAATAAATATAAAAAATTATTAAATGTGCGCATAATAAAATTTAAATTGTTTGCAAATTATTTAATTTTGTATTTATATATTAAAAAAAAAAACTAATGATAATGGACCTATGGCAAATGTCTATTATATTTTCTTATATCTCTCCACTGCTGCATTTGCGTTATCGGTTTATGTAATAAAAATTAGATCAAGTACGTAATAAAATATTACGGTTGTATATTATATTTAAAAAAAAAAATCTATGGAAATATATTTAAAAAAATATTTATATTAAACAATTATTATTCTTTATTCATTTAAAAATCATTTAGTATACTTATTATTATTTACATTATTACTTAATTATATAAATTTATTTGTAAATTAGTTATCATCTTAAAGAGTATTAATGATAATTAGTCTGTTGCGTAAAAATTCATTAAATAATTTTTTCAGTAAAAAATAATACAATTCAATACATTTAATTCATCTGAGAATTATCGAAGTCACGGGGGATTGAATGATAAAAAAAAAAATGAAATGATATAATTTGAATTTTATTATTCACTAGCGCGGTCATTGAATCATGGATCGACGAACGATATCATGATGTATCTAGTTCCTTTAGTAACTAATAGACCCTCGTGATAATGAGTCAATCTCCCAGGATGCATCAACATCCAGCCAGGTTTAGTGTCAGTGACTGAACAATTGTAACGTATGAATCGACAGCCACCTCCTTCGTAATCAACTCCAGCCCTATTCAACGCAATATTTATTGTGTATGTCGAGCTGTCATGATGTGGTCTCAGCGAAGGCTGCTCATCTGGTCTGTATCTCACGACGAAATTCATCAGTGACTTTGGTGGCTATGAAAATAAATAAATTTAAATTAACTATTGATGACTAGACAAAGTATTTAAAAAATCAATCGGGATGCAATCAATTGACAAATGAATCCAGAACCAGAACCAAAACCAGGACCAATGTGCTCACTACTTATTACAAACGACTTGAATGACAAAATGAAAATATCTACGGCGGTGCCACCAATTAAATAAATAAAAAAATGAATGAAATTTATATAATCCCTTACATAGTCGTAATATCCGAGAAATACCATTTGTTGCAATGGGCTTACATATATCCGTAGAAACTCTAGCCATGTTTCATGGAGACCCACTTGGGTCATATGAATATCACGAGTTGGAACTGGTTCGTATCCACTGTCAAGTCGATCGTCCTAAAAATATCATGCACGTATTATAAATGTATACATCTTACATCGTGAAAATATCCGAGAAAAACGAGCTCTTGCAATGGTCTGACGTACTCCTTGAGTATATACAGCCAGTGCGGCTCGTAATTGACTTGATTCATGTGAATATCACGCGTTGGTACGTTTTCATAACCGCCTTGCAGCCGAGAATCCTGTTGATTAATTTTATCAATACGCAAATAAATATATTAATGAATTATTTAATTCTGTTGACATACATTTTATCTAGATAAAATATTATATAAATTATATTATTTAGGGGTGTAATAATTTGAATTATTCGAAAATTTTGAACGACAAAATTGTAATATTTTTATGATACTGAAGTTAGCCGGCGTCTAATAATTTTTGGACTTTTTTTTAAAACGATAAATTATAAAAAAAAATTGCACTTATAGTTTTTTTAATTTTCTACATGTGCATAGTTTTAGTTTTTTTTGTAAATGATTTGTTAAAAAAAAAATCCAAAAATTGTTGATTTTTCCGTTAACTTTTGGATCATAAATTTTTTTCAATAATTCAAATTTTTGTCAGAGGTAAATAGAGCTCAGACATGAATTTACGATAAAAGTATTTTTTATTATTTAAAAAATTAAGCTCTTCATTAAATAAAAATTGAATATTCGAAAGCTGATCAGAATAATTCGAAAATTGACGAATAATTCAGAAAGTTACAAATAATTAGAAAATTTCGAATTATTCGATTCGATTCAATCGTGACTCGGACATCCCTAATATTATAAAAATTGTTCTTACATGATTTGATCCATCAGACCACTGGCCAAATGCTTCCATTATTTCAATAAATTCTTTGGTGAATCTTTGCGATACTATTGGGAACCAGTAGACATCAGGACATGGCTAAAATGATAATAAATTTTTTTTTAAATTACTCTGGTAAATTAATTAAAATACATATAATTATTTCATAAAAATTGTGTACCTGAACAGGCGTATTGTCCTCATCAAAGTTTTTCGAGTAGTTAACATGGAGATAACGTTTCTCCCAGTCATTTTTATTGTTAAATATTTCGTACAAATCAGGATTTGTGTAATGAGTATTATAACTATCTGTATTTATAAGATGGCCAAACTCCAGGCGATTATTTACGTACATAAAAACACCCTTTTGTCGATTTGTTATAGCAAAAGACATGTCCGGATCCAAATCATTGGCTACGAATAGGGGCCGGGTTGAAGCATTGCTGATTATTGTTACGTTGATCAAGTAACAATTAGTAATATAAGGAACATTCCACAGACCTCTGTAACATAAAAAAAAATTTTGAAAATCCAAACGTGCCGACTTATTTGCTGATTCAAAAAGTGATCAATAGACAACGCCCCTACATGCAAAAAAGTATTTAAAAAAAAATAACGATAAGAAAATATGGCAGCTAAATTTTTTCATGAATTACCAGTTTTAAGTTTTATTTAGGTGGTGATTTTTAAAAGGGTTCTATTTAAGGATTCAAATGTACGAAAAAATAAAATAGGTCAATCGATTGTGTATTTCTAACTTTCCGCTATGAAAATTGAAAATTTTCAAAAAAAAAGGAAGTTATTAGTTTCGTTCCGATATTCAAAAATCGAGTTTTCATCAGATCTTGATGTTTTTAAGTCCTAGGAAGTGATTTTTACTGTTTCCGGCCGTGTGTGTGAAAACTAATTTTTGTCGTATGATATCTTTGGAACGAATCAACCGATTTGGTGATTCTTGGAAGCAATCGAATGGGCTCGCCAAGATCTAAGATCTGTATAGATTTTGAAGTCGACCGGTCAAGTAGTTTACGAGTTATACGAAAAATAAAAATTGAAAAATTATTTTTTTTAAGGTTTTTTTCTTATAACTCAGAAACTACTTGCCAGATTTGCCTCAAAATGTATCGAGTTCTAAATCTTGATGATCCCTTTCGATTGCCGTCAAGAACCTCCAAATCGGTTGATTTATTCCAAAGATATCGTACAAAAAAAATTCATTTTTTTTTTTAGCTAAATGTATTTTTTTAGTTGAAACACAAAGCAGTAATTTTTTGACTTCGAAGAGTTCAAAAATTTACAAATAATCACGTCTTCGAGCTTTCTCAGCTCAAAAACAGCAGGAAGTTTTGGAGTTGGCCCACAGGGTCAACCGTTTTTCAGATTTTTTAAGTTATTTTGCATACCAACATTTTTTTTCAATCATTTTTAAAAAAAGTGACTTAAGATCGTGTTCATTTTATTAATTGATAATTTATCTTTCAAATTCAATACGAATTTTTTTTCTAGTTGAGCAGATTTGAATGGGTGTAAATATGATTTTTACATGAGTGAATCAGCTGGAGCCGAGTAAGTGTTAGCAGAAGACGTCTGATTGAGTCGTGTAAAAATAATTTACAAAATTAAGATTGCAATGTTTAGCTTTGTGTGCTGAAAAGATAAATAATTTCGAAGGTTAATAAGAGTCAGGCGAAAATGTTTAGGTAGACGAACACAGTGGTGTCGTGATTGGTCGTACCCAACTAGCAATTGGTTGTGTATAATTATCCAATTGAGATTGATAACACTCTGACACTGTGGCTTAGCGGTTTCATCGGGTTGCGTCCATTCATGTTTTGGGCTCGACGATATTAACTCTTTTGTCGGATAATATCTGTATTTTCACGTAAATTTACGTGTATTACTTACTAAATAGCTGTTAAATATAATAGACAAGTGTAATTTAACAAATACATATATATAGAAATTTAATTTTAAGTTGGTGAAGATATTAATTATAGAGCTAATAAATAATCTGCCGCGGGAAAAATAATTTTACTGGTAGTAAGAGTGAGCAAAATCACTGGTTACTAATTATATTTATTTAAAATTATTTATTATTACTTTTTTTATGACAACAGACAGGACAAATGAAGTACCGGTTGGTTTTATCTATTTTTCTGCTTGTGATGATGCTTAAATCGACGGCAGACGGTGCTAAGGGTGGGATCGGCAGAGCAGGAGTACGCGGAAGAGGCAGAGGACGGATCTACAGTTCAAGAATGCCGATAATTATTCCCGGTCGTAATACTAATAGCGGTTACTATGAAAATAAAGATGTAAGTAAAGACGATAAGTGAATTATTATTGAGTATTGCAATAAATTTATAATTAAAAAGGGCGCGAAAATAGTCAAGTCTTCACACTTTGAACTGGATTACATGTTGGGTAGAAAAATAACATTTTTCTGCATGGCACGTGGGTTCCCGAGACCGGAAATAACCTGGTACAAGGATGACATCGAACTTTATCATCATAAATTTTTCCAAGTAAGCGAGATAATTAGTTTTTGAAACAATTAATTTATAGTAATTAAATATTGTTAATTATTTTTTTAATAAACAGGTCCATGAATGGGCCGTTGGAAATGATACAATAAAATCTAAGATGGAAATAGATCCTGCGACACAGAAAGATGCTGGTTATTATTCATGTCAAGCTGATAATCAGTACGCCGTTGATCGTCGGGGTTTCCGGACCGATTACGTTATGATCTCTTATTAATATACTGTATTAAATATAAATATATATATATACATGTTTACACGAATTACTACAGTAATAAATAAATTAGACGTTTATATTAAAACGTTATTGCGTTTAAAATAATTTAAATAAAGCCATTGTATTTAATGTAATAAATAATAACAATAATAATAATAAATTTATAAATAAATATCACGTCACTAATTTCAAAATGATATTTTTATACGCTCCTTTGGATTTAGTCACTAAGTTTAAAACCAAAAGGGCGTTTTTTTTTTAAATGCTTCATATTGTAGACTTATTCTGGAGCTGAAAATTTTTTTTTAATTTTTAGCTATAAAATAAATCTACAAAACTAATGGCTATGAAAAAAAAAATTATACGCACTTTTAGCTTTAAAGTTTCTTGAAGCCAAAAGGACGTATAAAAATATGTCCTGGAAATAGTAAGGCGATATATATCAACTTATTTTATGATCCTGAAAATAGCGGACAATTAAAAATTTACGGATTTTTTTTTCAACGACTTAATTAAAAAAAAAAAAAAAAACTAAAAATATGCGCATGTAGAAAATAAAAAAAACTATAGGTGCAATTTTTTAGAATATTTTTTTTTTAATTTATCATTTAAAAAAAAAATTCAAAAATTATTAGACGTCGGCTAATTCCAATATCATGTATAGATATTAAAAAATCATAAATTTAGCACTTGATCGTCTGTTTATAAAAAATTTTACTCCCCTAGTATTATTTTACTGCTCAAATAATTATGAAAAATGACTCAAATTATATATAATAATGTTATATTGTAATTTATACTATTAGGACATTAATGTCTGAAATAAATAAAATTTTAAGTAATTAATTGAATAATAAATCCAACTTAGTTTTGTGTTGGTGATTAAGGGGCAGATTAATTTTTTCTATATATGTTTACGATATATGTATGTATATATAAATAAGTATACGGGTAATATTTTGTTAAAAGTTTAATGGATTAAGTACAAATCGAGTGGATAACAATGAAACAAGGGAGATTGAGACTGCAAGTGCTGCTGTGTAACTGATGGAAGTAGAATTTAATATTAACGATTGTGATTTATTCGTAGCTCTGTTTCTATTGAGCTATAAGTCTACTGTAATGGATAGTCGTGAACAACTAGGGGAGTAATGAGTGATGACTGTCAGTTAGAGATCTGTGTTCCATCTCATCGTTGAATCGCGATATTTGTCTCGTGAATGCAGACATTCAGTTATTACGTTTATCACCTCACTATCGATACCCATATTAATTTGAATCTCATAAATTATCATAAATTTCACTCAATAGTTATCAATAATAATAATTACTATTATTATTGTTATTATTTTATATTTTTTTGTGGGATTTTATTGACGATGACAAGAGCAGTTTCAATCGCTCTTTTATTGGTAGTGATACTGATGATAAATTGTCCGGAGACAAATGGACGTAGAGGAAAATCAAGGGCTAGAAGTAAGTCGCGTGTACAAATTGGATTACCGATAACTGGAAAATATCGCGACCCTGAAAGTGACCAATACTACAACAATAATAATGTAATTAGTCTTAATTTTAATTATTAATTAATATTTTTCTTTTTTATTTCTTGTATAATTATTATTTGTAATGAGTGTGATGTGTTACTAGGGTGCTAAAATACTTTTGGCTTCGCACTTTGATCTTGAGTACGTACTGGGACACAAAATAGCTTTTCTCTGCGTAGCAAGAGGGTCACCACGTCCTCATATTACCTGGTTTAAAGACGGGGCGGAAATTTACACCCATTTATATTTACACGTAAGTAATTTATGATAAATGTTACTCAAGTATAAGGTAAAAAAGACCTAGTACCCGATCGAGGGATTGTACCCGATCACTTCATGTATTTCTATATATATATTTAGTAAAATTTAATAAATATAAATATACAAATATATGGAATGATCGGTTACTAGTTCCCTGATTGGGTACTGGGTCTTTTACCTTAGACGAAAAATAAAAAAAAATTAAAGTAAGAGACCCAGTATCCGATCAGGAAACTAGTACTCGATCACTCATGTATTTGTATATATATATATTTATTAAATTTTACTAAATATAGACATACAAATATATGAAGTGATCGGGTACTAGTTCTCTGATCGGGTACTGAATCTCTTACCTCATCTAGTATTTAAATATAATTATTGTTAAAATTAAAAAGTTTAAATAATTTTTCGAAATAGGTTCACGTATGGGAAGTTAAAAATGATACGATTAAATCAAAATTGGAAATAGATCCTGCTACGCAGATGGATGCGGGTGTATATGAATGCACAGCAGACAATATGTATGCTATTGATCGACGATCATTTAAAACAGATTTTTCAATTGCTTTCGATTAATATGGATATATATATATATATATATATATATATATATATATATTTAAATAATAAAATAAATATTTATTTTTAATGACACTATTATACCTAAATGAAATAAAATGTCTGTTTAAATTTTATCTGTACCTAGTTATGTAATTGTAGAAAATAAAATAATATCATTGAATAATTTTAATTAAAAATAATACTTACCGGCGTTTATTTTCAATAATTTCCATGTAATCTGAGCTACGTGCGTAGTATCCGTTGTCAGCAACAGCTCCCCAGAAATTGCTCCAACTTTGTCCAGGTCTAAGTAGCAAAGGCGCGACAATTGATCTCTGCTGTTCCACGAGTAACTTAAGAGCATGTTCGTTGTCAAGATGAGCCACGGATTCGATGAAAAAGTATCCAGAACACTCTTTGAGTAGGCAGTAATTTCTAAAATTTATTTTAATTAGTCTATATTATTATTTTTTTATGGTATAAAAACGATTTTGACGTACAGAGAAAGATCTCTCGCGGTTGCTGGGTCAATTTGATCAGACGGAGTTATAATTTTCTTGCTTTTGTACTGATCGCCGAATTTTTCAATCCAATTATTCACTAATTTTTCGTGATAGGCTTCATTGTTGTAAACAAAAAGATGTAACTTGGACTTGGGATAAGTTTGCCGGGCGATTTTATTCAAAAATTCTTCGAGGAATGGAGTTGCTTTGTCAATAAAAATGGCTATTAAAATAGGCGGGTATGTGTTTTGTTCTTCATCTGAAAGTTCTACTGTATTGTCCCAGCAATTTAAACATCCCTCCGCTGGATTCCATGCTTTAGCCAAATAATTTCCCAGAGAATTTAGTACCAGTTTTGAAGGACCGTTTCCATGGATAACCAGTGGTACTGTATCGTACAATGTATTTTGTAAGTAGGCTTCATCTTCTTTGAATCGCAATTCGATATTCTCTGAAAAAGCACCACGATAATTAATAATTAATTATCTAAATAATTAGTGACTCGTATTAACTTCAGATGTTTAATTAAAATATTACCGATAGATCCAAATAAATTTTGAAAAATCTCACACTTGTGATCAAGTTTTATTTTATGTTTACGGCGAAGACTTTCATTTAAATAAACATTCGTATAATAAAGCTGGTCATCATCAGTATCTTCTATTTTTTTGTCAGTTATTATTGCGTATACATCGGATGCGTATCCTATAAAACCACCGGAATTGAGATAGGGTTCACCGTGATAAACTTTTGGATATTTTGACGCTAATGATTTATCAGGCCAACTAAATTTTTCAGCAGCAAATAGTATACGTGCGTCTAAGCTTTTAAATTTTTTTACTATTTGTTCTAACGTCGATGAAAATATAACATCATAACTGGAAAATTAAATAATATATATTAAATACTAAGTACATAGAAAAAAATGATTTCTTGTCCCAAGAAATGTTTTGCATTATAAATTTCAGAAAAAAATTTTTTTCACCTTAAAAACTCCTTTCTTACCCCAAAAAAATTTTTTATCGCCCCAAGAAAATTTTAATTTTCAATTTATGATGTAAAAAATTTCTTGAAACAAGTAAAAATTTTCTTGGGTCAGTTTTCTTAAAACTAGAAAAAATTTCTCGATGTAAGAAATTTTTTTTCACCTAAAAAAATTTTTTATCGTCTCAAGAAAATTTTTGTATTTCAATTTATGATGAAAAAAATTTCTTAGAAAAAGTAAAAATTTTCTTAGGGTGAGTAGAAATTTTTTGCGCCAAGAAATCCTTTTTTTCTGTGCAAAAAAAAATAAAATACTCAAATAAATAAACTGTTTTTTTACCTATCAGTGAATAGAATAATTTTATTATCATCATCTTTGAATTTTTTAAGTGCATTTTTCAATAAATTTATTTTGTATCCACCACCCACACTCTTCATATTTCCTCCTTTCCATGGTTTATCAAGACCAAGTACTGTAACGTTGTCCTCAAATCCATGCACACGAGCTGATCTCAAATATCTTTCAAAACCATCAGTTCTATTTGAAGCAACTGTTATGGTCAGTACATTTAATGGGTCGTCTGTAAGTAATTAAAAAATAAAAATGAAGATGTATTAATTAATTACAAAATCATATAAGATTTATTTATAAAAAAACAACTATTGGGTAATTCAAAGGCATTATTTAAATATTTATATTGAAATGGTTGTGGTACACGTGACAAATGTATAAGATAAAAAGTAGTATCTCATCGAGTGAGTGCGAATGACCGCACAGCATTCGGTAAGCGCGCGGTTTCCTCCAACATCACATAAGTTCCTCTTGCTACATACATTAATTATGTTCCTTGCGCGCTTTAATACCAAACCATAAAACACGTACACGCTTTTTTTGGGCTATTCTTACACCAAACTTTTATTCTTACCATTTATTGCTTCATAATAAAAAGAAAATTGGTAAAAAAAAAGTAACAAAAACAGAAGTCATTTAATTATTTAAAAAATTTCTAATTCATGCTCTGTCAATTCAAATAAAAATAAATAATAAAAAAATTTAACGGTTTGTTGATTAAATAGAAAAACTATTACGGGTGATTGCACTTAAATAATAATAATATTTCATTTAATTTATTGTAGTACTTGCGAGTAGTTTATTATAAATTTTTATTTTAAATTAAAATATGAGTGTGAATGTAGCAGACATCAGAGTAATTTGAAATCATTAATAAATAGAGTAAATAATTAATAAAATTTAATTTTAAAAAAATGCGCGTTTAAAAAATTAGAAAATTAATAAGTGCATTTTTCATAAATATTATTTTTCTAATTATTTACTCTATTTATTTGAAATTTCAAATTTGTTTGATATCTACTACATTCACACTCATAAAATGATCAGTTTTTAAAAAATTTTTTAAATTTCTTAATAAATTGGAGTAAAAAAAAAATTATTTTAAATGTAAATTTTAAAAATACACTTGAGTGATAAAAAAAATGTTTATTTATTTAATAATTAATAAAATTTATTACCAGTATTATTGGCGACTGTCTTTTGAATAAAAAAACAGTAGATGCTGATAAGATTTAAAATCCAAAAATGCTTCATTCTACTGATATTGAAATGTTGTAGTCCGCAGTTGAAGCAACACTACCGAGTACTGATTTAAAATTTCATCGACAGGCTCTAGAACTCAAGTATTTATCGCGGCACTTGAACCTGAACACCAGGAGTGTGGACTAGGAGAGATGTAGAGTGGAGGAACACGCACCAGAGGATACTGAAAAAAAAATTTCTAACAATAACAAAACTCTAATAATTCATAATATTATTTCCTTATTTATAATGTATTCCCTTATTTATAAATGAAACTACTACTGTCTTTATGAAAAACATTGGATTTATATTGTGTGGGAGTAGAGTCCCGTCATCTTAAATTACAATGTTTATTTAACGCAACCCCGCATCACAAACTCATATCAACTAATTTGCTTGAGGATGTAGGGACGAGATTTTTTTCCTCTCATTTCCTTAAAAAAAAACAAAACAAAACAAATATTTCTGTGGACAATTTTTAGTAAATTCAATTTTATCCGCTGTAGCAAAATTATCAACTGAAAGAACCGACAAATTTTTTAAATAGAAACTGTTATTAAATTTTTGAAAATAATAGAGGACGTAATTAATTATTAATTAGCAATTTAATGAAAATTATCGATATAGATCGAAAAAAACAAGGAGCGATTTTTTGGCGGCAAAAACAATTTAAAAAAAAAGTATTTACACAAGTGGGCAGCGGCGCTTTTTGTTAGCTTTTAGTTGCTCGTTCCAAGTCAACTTTCTGCTATTACAAAATGTTAACAAAATGATGACAAATAGAATTTTTAAGTTTTTTTAAAGTTACCAAAAAAATTTTAACAAAACGTAACATAAAAAATGTTAGTAAATAGTTATCATAAAATGACGTGATAAATGATGACTATTTGGGGATAAATAAAAGTTACCATTTTAATGCTGACAATTTGTTATCCGAAAATGTTAATTAAATGTTGACTTTTTATGAATGTGAATGTAGCAGACATTAGACAAATTTGAAACTATAAATAAATAGAGTAAATGATTAAAAAAATAATATTTATAAAAAATGCATTTATTAATTTCAAA